>PVJL010001957.1:53438-224477 GCA_004026885.1 Lyroderma lyra | reverse complement strand
AGGGGGAGGGTTGACTGAGTGCCTCCCTGACTGTGGAAGGCCAGGGAGGGAACTTCTCCAGCTGGTAGCTCAGCAAGCAAGGGTCCTTGGCCCTGGACTCTCCAGAGCCCACTCTTCTTGGAACCCCTGAGTCTTAGCTGCCCCGACCTTGGTGATCTGTACTCTGACTATAGCCTCTTTCTTTATAGGTTTATCCCAAATTAAAACACACAGTAGGCACACAAAGACTCAAAGACTTACTTCAGGCCCTCTTAGAAGGTGCCACTGGGAGAACAGGTTGGATAATGAAATAAAGGTTTGGAGTCAGATAGCTGTGATCTTGAGTCCTAAACAAAATTGGACAAGCAACTCAACTCACATAAACCTCAATGTCCTCATTTGTAAATATAAGAAAGTTACTTGTGTTATGAAGTTGTTGTGGGCATTTAATGGAATGTTTAATTTTCAGCATGCTGTAAAGCCTCAATAAATGTTAGTTCCCTTCCTCATTTTCTAATTTTCTGGGGTTTCCTAGATTTTTCTAGGTTTTCCTAGAATTATTTCAATGGGAACACAATGGCTAGTGATGGCTGACCTCAGAGTCCATCAAAGCCTTGCATGCTGTTTGCTCCCAGGAAGGTATAGTGTTCAAGTTTGGAAGCCCATGGGTGGTGTATAGGGCAGGCATTTCAGTGACATGGCAGGCAACCAAGAGGGAGCTTTGGGTAGACAGCTGATTCTGTGTATGTCAAGTCAGCATTGCACAGAGGTTGTCCCAGACCTGCCTGGTAGGGTGGGCCAGTTCTTTTTACAAAGCACAGATGGTTTCAGATGTGAAAATAGCAGCCATTCCCACAGCCACAATGAGAGACAAATTGTCCTTCCATTTCCTGGTCCTCCCAGGAAAAGCTTTGTATCCAGTGAGGATTTTGCAGAATTGATTGTGAAGGCCTGATCAGCTAAAGTCTTACATTCCCACTATTATATATCAATGCTTGAGATTGAGACAGTATTTTTTAAGCAAAACCAGGAGAGAAAGTCAATTTGGGAGCCACAGGCAATCCCCTTGAAATGCTGCCCCAAAAGGAGGCAGAAGTAGTACAGGGACAAGAGTATGGCAGGAGGTGACATTTACAACTCGGACTCACAGCCTGGAGGGTCAGTAGGTCCAAGAAGTTTCCCAGTGCCTGGATAGAGGAAGCAGGGGCTGGATTTCCAGAGGCCTCCTTCAATGCTTGGCAATAACCCCTGTAACTGCATCAGCTGAAGACCAGGTCTGCACAGGGGTCATCTGCCCTTTCTTCCCCGTTTTGCATGCAAAGCACATGGAAAAGGGTAGATACCAGGCAGCGCTGAGCGTGGAGCCTACAAGTCAAAGCACGCTTCGATGAATCCCAAATCGGTGTTTCATCTGCTTTTTTTTCCTTCAGAGCTAGGATGCCTTCTAGATGAGTGTAGGCCCCATCTAGAAGGTATCCTAATGGTCAGAGGAGGAAAAGAGCAGCTGCTGCCCTGTTGCCTTCTTCAGCTGAACCTTGCTCTGTGATTCTCTGCCCAGCAGGCATGAAATCCTCCATTCATTCAGGAAAAAAAGCATTAAACACCTGCTCTGAGGCCAGCCACATGCTGGGGTGGGAGGTCCCTAATTCAAGGCCTGTGGACTTTGCCAGGCTGGCTGCAAAAGACACAACTTAAAAAAAACTTAAAAATACCAATTCTGGGGCTACTCAATATGGGTAGGTGAATTTCAAAAAATCTGTTTTTTTCTTTTTTTAAAAAAATTCTCATTTGAGTGTCTCTGTAGTAGAATGAACGAAGAGAGAATGACCAGGACTCTAACCTAACTAACTCATAAGAAAGCAGAGAATTAAAATTTGAGGTGAGGGCTATGATTAGAACATGTACCATGTGCTATGGAGACCACAGAAAAAGATTGCTAATACCTTGTGTCATTTGAGCTGGGTATTGAGTAGTGGGAGTAAATTTGCCAGGTGGGTAAGGCAGTTAAAGGCATTTCAGGCAGAGGAAGTAGCCAGAGCAGCAAGGAATACTTGTTTGGCTGAAGAATTTTAAGTGGCTTAGAGGTACTTATATGGCTGGAACATTGTTGGGGGAATAGGTAGCAAGAGCTGAGACTGGCCAGGTGGGTCAGGCCAGATCACAAAGGGTATTGCATGCCCAGCAAGCTGTGGGCTTATGCTTTACTCCATGGGTCACCAGGCCTCCTGAAGTGTAGGAGGCAAGGGAGCAACAATTTCATATTTACACTTTAGAAAGATGGCTCTGGCAGCCTATGTGGAGGGGGTCAAACAGACAGGAGAGAAATTAGGGGTTCTTGTAATCACCTGGGCTGGAGAGGATGCAGGGGCTAAGACTGTGCTAAGGCCACCACCATGGGGATGGAGATGTGGAGACAGCACGTAGATCTATTAATATCTCTGCGATATTCTAAACATGTGTCAGGCACTCAAGTGTTCCTGCCCAGGTAGCCACCCCTTCATGATCTCCAGTCTGCATATGGCTGGGCATGACCTCCAAATGGGCCATCATTGCTAAATTAAGTAGCAGGGACCACTGGCATCATTAATGCAAACACACAGGGCACTTTTAGAAAGCCTGGCAATGCTTTCTGGCAAGCATAATGAAAAAATTAATTGAATAATCGTCTCATGTAAATAGATTTTATGTGAGTGTGCCTTTTGGTAGGAGGGAAGACAGGAAAGGGGGAGAATCCTGTGATTTATGGCTTTGAAGAGTGTAATGAATTAGGCCAGGCACCCTGCGGTGAGCCCGAGTGGGCCTCGGCCGGCATTATGAGGCGGTTAGCTCATTTTGAGCAGTGTGACTTGGGTGACCCAAAGCAGGCATGAGAGATGGGGGTCATTAGAATCTGCCACACTGTAGTAGAATTCTCTTTAAAAGAGACTCAATGGTTTGCTTCGCAGTGTAGCAGTATTTCTCTTTGGGATACAGGGTGTTCTATCACTTAGAGAATATAGGTACAGATCTGAGCCAAAATGATAATGATGGAAAATAAATTGAGGGCCTCAAAGGGAGGGTTGGGGAAGGAGGAGGGAGAACAGTGGTGGGGAGTTATCTCCAAACCGTAGAAAGCCTCCTGTAAAGGAAATGATAAGTGAGTTTATATTAGGTAGGAAATATTGACTCGTGTGCATGAGACTCAAAATTAGAAACTTTGAATCTGCACAGCCAGTGTGGTCCAAGGGAAAGAACAACTGGGAGTTGAAGGTTGAATTATGAATCCCATTTAAGATACTTGAGCATCCCCCTTAACTTCTGCTGAGCCTGAGTTTCCTGGTATGCAAAATGGGGATATTAATACCTATTCCAATAGGTAATTTTGAGTATCAAATGTGACTGTGTATTTGGAAGCTGTGCATGTATTTTCAGGCATCTCTTCACAGGGAATTGAGAGCTAAACCCGGAAGACTCAGGAAGGTGCATTCTCACCTTTGCTGGGGGATAACACCAAGGACCCTGAAGAGAATGGCTGAAACCCAGCCTGGACTGTTTGTTCTCTAGAGGCCCTCACCAGGGACACTCAGTAGCAAATGTGCTATAGTCTGGGAATAAACTAATTTAGAACTAATGTGTTCTGATGTGTTTGGGGGTACCAAAGAACCAGATCATACATTTGAAGGGGTGCGTGTTTCCATCATCAATCAGCCTGGAGTGGGGAGGGCAGATTTTATCTGAGCCCCGGAGAACTATGCTCTGGACCTTGGATAGCGAAGGCATGGGCTTGGGTATTGCCACTGCGGGAAACAAGGCTGACTCACAACCTAGCAGCGTTCCAGGACTGAGGATGGGCCTTGGCACTGAGAGGCCTGCTCTGCACGAGCCAAATCTGTGTATCTGAGAACAACTAAGACTAGTCTAGAGAATTGAGTTCTCTGTATTATCATTCCCTTTGGTTAATCCCAAGACCTGGAAAGTCCCATAAGCATTACAATCTGGTCTGGCCAACATTGCTTCTCTATTGCCGTACCTGCAGTGAGTCAGTGAGTAGCAGCAGCCTCAGAGCATCATGGAAGGGGGAGATGCGTTTTCATGGGATACGTCTCCTGAACTCTTTGTGGGTGGTTGTATTTTCCAAGAAGGTTGAAGCAATATCTCCCATTCCACATGGTGACAGTTACAATCCTCCCATAAGTAATGAGGCCTTGAACCTGGGCAGACCTTTGTGATTGCCTCAACCAATAAAGTATGGAAGAAATGATAGGATGTGATTTCTCAAGCTTCTGCCTGGTTCTCTTGAGACACTTATTCCTAGAACCCAGCTACCAGGCTATGAGGAAGCCCAGGCCACATGGGGAGGCTGCAGGTGGATGTCCCAGCTAACAGATGTCTTGAGGTCCTGGTCACCATCAGTCACCAGACATGTGAGTGAAGATACCTTCAGATGATTCCAGCCCCCAGCTGTCATTTCACCCTCAGCCCGCAAACTGTCCCTGTAATGTCCTTCTCAAATTCAGACCTACAGAATCCATGAGCTTAACAAAATGGTTGTTTTATGTCACTAAGTTGTAGCTTGGTTTGTTGAATGGAGATAGATGACTGCTTCATGCTTACTTTTTAGTTGAGATTCACTGTAAACTTGAACTCAGAAACACCATTTTAATTACCTGAATGATCAATATAATAAACCATGGAAGTCACAATATAAATAGAAATTAAATGAACTGGTGGACTCAGTTAGATGGGGCACATGCAAGAAAATAGATGAATATTCATCTCATCCAAGATTTATTGCCTTAGAGAAAGAGGAAACAACTCTACATTGGAAGTATTTTTCTAATACATAACAATCTATTTTACTCAAAATAAACTCTTCTTTTTACTATAAACAAGAAATGTAACTTAACTATAAACCAGAATTAACCCCATTAATCTATTAAACCCAGGCAGAACCAGTTCCAAGTATCACTTTTGCTTTTAGTAAACCACAAACTAAATAAAAAGACAATTTTTATGAAACATTTGTCATGTTAAAAATTATTATGCTGTGAAAATACTATGCTATTCTCTAAAACAAAACTAAAAGAAACTTCAGAAATAAATATGTATATTGTTTTTCAAAGTTTCCTGGGTCATACACTAATTCATTCAAATTGATTGCTAAAAGTCTGAGAAATGCATTATTTACATGAATGGTGGAGGGGCTTGTTGCTTCACACACCTGCTCCCAATGAGCTCCAAGTGCTTGGTATATTGAGCTGTACAAATACTTGCTTTATGTCACAAGTTACATGAGAAAGATCCAGTGTTTTAGAGGCTTATAGACCTGGGTTATTAACCCAACTTGGTTACCCCAAGATCTCAGAAAATTTGCAAAACCTTTCTTAGCCTATTTCATCATTAGAAAAAGGAAAAAACTGCCTACTTCATAGGATGTGTGTGTGTGTGTGTGTGTGTGTGTGTGTGTGTGTGTGTGTTTGCGCGCGCGCACGTGTGTGAGGAGAGGAGAGAGGTGAGGAGGTAGTGAGGGAGGAAGAGGGGTGACCAGTTACATCCTCTAAAAAGTGTGCTTCCTTTTGTGTGGTGTAGAGTTGTCTTTGGGAAGGGGCAACCCAGCCGGGTGTTTCGCTGGCTGACACCCCTCTTGCATTTAGATAAAGCCTGCACTAGTTTTGTCATGTGAGCACAATTGATTAGGAAATGGGTGTGCTTTCCCCACCTCTTTGCCTGCCAACCAGATGAGGAAGACTTCAGGTTCCTGGGAGAGAGATGGTGCAGCCAACAGATGGGAAGAGCCGAGTCCTGGGTTCGCCACGCCAGGAAAGCCACTTGTTGGCCAGGAACACTTGCAGTAGATAACGGGGAGAGAGTGTGACAATCCATTGAGATTTGAGGGTTGATTGTTATAGCAGCTAATGTTATGCCAATGACTACGGACTCAGATGAGATAATGTATGTAAAATGAGGAGCCAAGTACCTGACAGTGGTGCTCAATAAATGTTTTTGTTTGTCCCTTTGAAGGAGTGAAGAACGCATATCTCTCTGCCCATTCAGAATCTGATAAGAGGCAGCACATTAATTTAGTTGTAATCTTTTTTTTAAATTCATTTTTATTGTTAGACTTATTGGGGTGACATCTATTAGCAAGGATTACATAGGTTTCAGGCATACAGTTCTACAGTGCATTGTCAGCTTGTTGTATAATAAGTTCACCACCTAATGTGACTTCTCTTTCCATCACCTTATATTTAGCTGCCCCCCTCCTCTCCCACCCCCTCCCCTTTCTCCCCTCCCTGACCCACTCGTCCCCAAATAAACATTAAACTATTGATTGTGTCCATGGGTTATTTGTTTGTTCATTTCTTTTTTCTTTGCTTTCAGTTTTATATTCCGCATATGAGTGAGGTCATACAGTTCTTTGTTTTTTCTGTCTGGCTTGTTTCACTAAGCATGATAGTTGTAATCTTTCAGGTTGTACTTCTGAGTCCTGATATGACAAATAAAGTCTGTTTTTTTTTTTTCCCCTGAAAAGTCTTGAATTGTGACTATAACAAGTACTTCTGTGGGATAAATACTAGTGAGTGAATACACTTGCTTATTATATAAAGCACATGGTTTCTTCCAAATTTCCCTTCAGTGTTGGTATGTGTGCTATACATTTAGAATCACTGAAGGATGGAAACAGGGGTTTATGAAAAGGCTGAAATGCTCTGATAGAAACAGTCACGTCTGAGCTGTGGGTTATAGGGAAGAACCAGCAGGCCTTTCACGGTTTCCCGGCTCCCAAGCATGAAGGGTAAAAGGTGAGGCAGCAGGGAGTAGCCACTAGGCAATACCAATACCCTGTCATTCCTTCACTAACGAAAATCCTAAGCATTTAAAAAAGTGAGTGTTTCATGTAAAATGTATTTTAACACAGCAATAGCAAAAAAAATCATAACAGTAATCATTCTTTGCTTTTCTTTTGAAATCTAGTGATTCAGGACTGTGAAATGTAACATACTACCTTGTGGACTAAACATTTTTAATTTTCTGTTATACCTGTTTTTGTATCTCTCTTCTCTGTGATTAAAGAAGTTACCTTTAAACATTCTGATTTTTATAATTTTTTTTTTCTTGTCAACAAAGTCTAAGGAAACCACTCAACTGTCTGAAAATAAGCTATAATATTTGAATGCTAAAATGTTTTAATTTGGAATGAAAATCTGCCTGAAAAAAATGATGCTCTTCCTTCCCTCTTGCTTGACTCATATTTTATTGAACCAACCTTTGCCTGGAAAAGAATGTGCTCACGTTCTGTCCATAGTTAAAAAATATAGCTGGGAAATTCTCAAGTAGAAAATTCCATTGCAAAAGTTGAAGCTGGGCCTTTGTACATCATCTGTTGCTAGTTCTGTGATGCATTTAGTGGGGTGGAGGTGGTGATGGTGGTGGGAGTCAGGCTAGGGACCGGCTGGAGTGTTGTGTGAGTGGTCAGTTTCCGTTTTCAGCCCATGGCCCAGTAAGTAGGAGGTCAGTTCCTGAAGGTGGCAGCACAGGGAAAAAGGATAAACCCATTTTTAAAGAATGGTGTCTCATTCCAGGTTTCCTAAAACATGGAGCCTGAAGCTTAAGGGCTTATGGCCAACACTACATTGGGGCATGCAATCCCAGGGTAGCAGGATTGAGGCTGAAGTGCGGGGAGTCAATGTGTTGCTTGACCACAGCTTGACCACAGGGTGATATCTTGGTCTCTCAAGAAGCAGACTTCAGAGAGGCCATGATGCTGTGAGGGGAAAAAGGGTGGAAAGAATTTACCTGTGCCATCTCTCGTCCATTGTTCAAAATTTGTCCTGCATTTCCAGGTTAAGTGTGGGTGCTTACTGGGTCCTGAGGCATCTTACACCTTAGCAGCAATGTGGGTGCAGAGGGAAGGTGCACTGGCATGCCTCCGTCTCGGCACGCTTACTGACATCAGAGGCCAGCTGTCACTGTGGGTCTGTACTGGCAGTGACAACAGCAGCAGAGACCTTGTTCCAGGACCACAGGAAATTCAAGCTATGCCAGGGCCACCTCAGCCAGAAAGCCAGGCAATAATGAGAATCTGGGATGGGGCATAACTGAATCTGGGACAAAAAGGGATTGGAGTTTTTAATTAAAGCTTTGGTAACAGTATGTTAAAATTAAATTTTGCTGAAGCACATCCAAAACCACGAGATGTGAGACCACCATGATGCAGGATATAAACTCAGGTTCCAAGCCCTGTTTTTTCCACAGTTGCCCTCTGGTTCTTGGAGCAATACTGGCTTAAGCAGGTACGCTAATGGCCAAGGAAGGCAGGTAATTTATAAGCAACACTTCAGGTTCCCAGAGGATGGGGCATGGACGTTCGTTTATTGCATTCGCTGGAGAAGCAAATGATGGTAATAAGATCTTACTAAATGTGGACGGGGTGGAGTCAGGTGGAAAAAGCCCGGGGATGTATGCCTTCCCTTCCTTCTTTCTGTGCTCATGCCTCTGGATTGCCAGATGTAATAGAATTAAGAGGTGCTCTGCTCTTGGATAATTGGAGGAGTTCTCTTTCCTTCTCTGTACAACAGAAGAGCCAGCGCGCGCACGTGTGTGTGTGTGTGTGTGTGTGTGTGTCCTTCTGCTCCCTCTCTACTGCAAGCCTCCAATTTAGTTTCTGTTCTGACAGCCCAAAGCTGCCTGCTTTTTGGCTTCCAGTTTTCTAGAAAAAAAGAAAACAGCTGACAGAAGGGAGAGTGAGGCTGGAAGTGAGGGTTCACTATGAGAGCCCTGGGAAACATTTAAGTGGAAATTTAAACCAAGGAAGGTTGACACCTGCAACTCAAAGAACTATAAACATGGCGGCCTGAGACACATTGCTCATCCTCTCCTGAAAACTTTCAGCTACTTTTTAGCTCCATTTCAGGATTTCAAGAGAAAACTCAGGGGATGGAATGTTTTACTTCCTAATCTGGGTGACTTGGCAGGTATCTCCTTTCCCTTTGGATACCTGTCTTTAACTCGAAACTCAACTTTGAATGCCTTGCTCTGTGGTGTGGAATACTTAGGTTCTAAGTTTATGTTTTCTTAATGTTTGAAGGATCTGGTTATAAAGTTTCCACTGAATCTCCAAACAGCTATCACATTTGGTAGCTGAAGCCCATGGCTTTATATGATATGAATAACCTTACTATAAGTGACACATAGGGACCAAAGGGGGGAAAAACCCCATATACCAAAAGCTTATTTAATTTGGGGGACATTTCCATGAGTTTTTTCTTCACTATCAGGTAAGGTACTGATTCAATCTCTTTAGTTGTTCTAGGAACATTCTAATCTTCTATTTCTTCTTGAGTAACTTTAATAAACTTTTTTCCCAAGAAAATGTCAATGTCTTCTGTTTTCATATTTATTGGGATAAGGGTGTTTATTCTCTTATGTATATCATGTCTTTATTATCTTTATCTGTTATCTTTCAGTTATGCTCTTTGAATCATGATATGGTACCATTTTTCCTTTTTTCTTAAGTATTCTCAGTGGAAGATTGTTTATTTTCTATGTCTTTTCAAATAGCTTATTTTTGGCCTTGTATCTTTATTTTAGACTTCATTCATTTCATCTCATATCTTAATATTGCCTCCCTATTCCTTTCCATGAGTTTATTCAGTGTTCTATTACTACTTTCTTAAATTGGATGCTTTGATCATTAATTTTTAGTCTTTATTTTTTCTAATATAAACAGTTAAGATTATACATGAGCCTTATGAATACTGCCTTAGTTCATGTAAAAGTTTTGATGTATATAGTTTTGATGTATCATCTTGTATTATGGCTCAGTCTCAAGTAGTTAAACATTCCCATGATGATTTCTTCTTTGCCCCATGAGTTATTTGAAATGTGTGTGTGGGTGTTTGATTATTGATAATCAAACTTGGTGATGCAAACATAGGATTAATTATACGCATGTTTGGAAATTTCCACAATAAAAAGATTTTTTAAAAAGTGTGTTTCTGAACTGTCCACATACATTGGTTTTAAAGTCATCTTTTTATTGTTGATATCTAACTAAATTGAATTTGGTTGAATGTGATCTATTGGGTGCCAGGTCTACAAAAAGTTTTAAGAAATCTCTGTAATGCTGTCAATTTTTATAAATGCTCTGGGAATGTTGAGAAGACTATGATTTCCCTAATAGTTTGGTGCAGGGACATGCACACACACACAGAAATACACACACACACACACACACACACACACACACATTCATCAAGCCAAGTCTGTTAATTGTGTAGTTCAAATCTTTCATAAACAATGATTGTCTCCTTTGTTTATTCCTAGGAAAGATGCATTTTACTCTCCCACTCTGTTGATAGATTTAATAATTTCTCCTATAGTTCTCTAATTTTTATTTTTTTTATATATTTTTTAAAATTCATTTTTATTGTTAGAGGGGTGACATCTGTTAGCAAGGATTACATAGGTGTCAGGCATACAATTCTACAGTGCATTGTCAACTGGTTGTATAATAAGTTCACCACCTAATGTGACTTCTCTTTCCATCACCTTATATTTAATTTCCCCGCCCTCCTCCCACCCCCTCCCCCTTCTTAATTTTTATCTTATAAATGAGACTGCTATTAATCATGAACAAATATAGAATTGTTATATCTTCCTGGTGAGGCAAACCTTTGAACATTATAGTAACTCTCTTTATTCATAAAAGTGCTTTTTTGCATTAAAGTCTATTTTATCCAGTATCAGTAAACTATACCTGCTGTTTTCTGTATCTCTGTTATTTTGTATATAAGCATATCACTGTTTTTTTTAAACTCAGACATTCTCTATTAACTGCTGAATATTAGTTAGTCTATTTACATTTATGACTGTTATATTGAAACTTCTTTCTGGTACCATGGCTTCTACTTTCCATTTGATCTGCCTTTTGTGTGTCTTGCCGATTTTCTCTTTGTTTGAATTGATGGTATTTTAAAATTTCTTGTTTCCCCTGTACTGTTTGGGAAACTTTCACTCTATTCCTATTTTTAAATCACGGTTCTTAAAATTTTAATATGTTGAAAAATCTTAAAATCCAGAGTTAACCAATATTTCTCTTCAAATAATAGTAGTCCCTAGAAGATTTTAAATTCAATCTCTTATCCTTTCTTACATAGATCAATATTTTGTTTTTTGCTGATTTTTAAATTTTAACCCACACATTATTATTTTTGTTATTTTATTTTGCAAGCACTTTAGATCAAGGGCAAGTAAGTTTTTTTATTTGTTTCTTTGTTTTTTTCTGTAAAGAGCCAGATTTGCTGGCCACAGAGTCTTTATTGCAATTACTGCTCTGCTGTTGGACTGTAGAAATAGCCATAGAGAATACATAAACAAATGAGTAGCTGTGTTCCAATAAAACTTTGTTTTAAAAAACAGGCATTGGGCTGGATTTGACTCATGTTATTTGACTCATAGTTCTGCCAATGCCTGCTTTAGATCTTATGACATGATTATTGCTTTATTTAGTTAACATTGCTTCTTGAACCTTAGATTTTCTTATAGATCATTTCCTTTTATCTGGAGTGTATTCTTTGAATAGTCCTTTAGTAAGATCTGTTGGCCACAGACCCTCTCAGGATTTCTTTGATGTTGTCATTAGTTAATGTTCCTTCTTGAATAGGATCATAGTTTAACTGGGTATATTTTCTCTCAACACTTTATTTTTTGGAGTATGAAATAGCACATCCTATTATTTTTATATTTATTTTCAAATCTAAGCCCTCATCTTGATGAGCTAGGGAAAGGATCTCAACTTAGTTATTGCTGGGGCATCTTCCCATCTCCATCTTTAAAAGATGATATTTAAAAGTTCTTAGATTCATTTAGAGGTGAGGTATTAATGAGGACCTCTTAGCACTTTAAAGTTATTGTTTGATGCTTTTCTGGATTTTATATTTGCTGTTAAGGAAATTTCGAGGCTGTTTCATTGGCATTGTTTTGTAGGTGATCTGAAATATCTCTCTGGCTACTGTTCACTTTGACATTGCCTTTGGTGTTCTGTGGTTTTATGATAATGTACTTGGATACTCTTATGTATTCTGCTTTAGGTTTGTTGTGATTATTAAATTTGAAGATTCACATCTTTCACTATTTTTGGAAAATTCTTAGCGATTATCTTTTTAATATTTTCTTTCTGTATTCTGTACATTTTCTTGGTTTGAAACCTTGCTTAGAAGCAGGTTAGACCATATCATTCTTTTCTCCCTGCTGTATCAAAATTTCTGTCCCTTTGTCTCTGTGTGCTACATTCTCAATAATTTCTTCCTGTCTACTTCCAGTTCATGAATTGTCTTTTTAGGTGTGTTACTCAGCCCTTTAAACCATGTTGAGTTCTAAATTTTAATAATTACATTTTTACTGTTTAGATTTTCTATTTGGTTCTTTTTTCAAATTTGTGTGGTTATTTTGAAAGTCTCTTAATTTTTGTTCGTTTTTGTTATACTTTTTATTTCTTTAAGTATTTGAAATGCAGTTATTTTATAATCCGTACTGATATCAGTGTTTTTCAAGCTGTATGCCTTTCTTACGTATTTTTTGCATTAGTTATTTAGCGTATGTGCTAAGACATCTTTTATCCCCCTTCATCTATCAGTGCTATTTGCTTCAACAGGGTTTGAGTAAAGTCTCCTTGACTTTAATATCTTTTTGTTTTCTTTTTGCAGAGTGTGAGGTTGAGGGAAGAGTTAAGAGAGATGAGAGAGATAGAGAGAGAGAAACAGACAGACAGACACTAGGGATGTGGGCCATTATGGTGAATGGACTGATTTCTGCTTTTCCTTGTATGACTTTGTTTAAAACTCTTGTCCTCAGGTTGTCATTAAGTTCACTTTTGGGCTTTGTATCATTTCCCTAATTCAAAGCAGAGTCCTGAAATTTCACTTTAAGCAGATGTTTAGTCCAAATGTTTCTCTTAGACTTTACCCACCTCTCTCCCAGTGTCTGTTTTCACTCTGTCCCCCGTTGTAAATGCTACAGAAGGTGAAATCCAAGGATTTGGGCCACAATGTTTTGACCTGTGAGGAGAGGGAGGCAAAACTGCATCTTTTCTTCTAAGTCTCTCCCTCCCTCAGGATATCTTGTCTTATTTATTTTCTTTACTGCATTGCTAAGTCCCTGTTATTGCTGAAGGTAATTAGCTTTAAGCAATTATAATCACTCTCTATTCCCTCTCTAGCTTTGCTCTCAGCCAGGGAAAAGCAGAGGTGAGACACTGAGCTTGTGGGGGAGGGCTTCAGTTTTTGAAGCATTATCTGCATCTCTTCCTCTGACTGCCCGCACATGTCCTCGACCAGCTTATCTAGAAGTTACGAGGTATTGGTGAGATATTTTGTGATTTTTTTTTCCATTCACCATCTTTATACTGTTCACTTTTTTGGGGCAAACAGGTATAAGAAGTATGAATTCCTAGACCTCCAGGCAGGATTATGGCATATGCTTGTGGTCCTTTGTTTTTTTTTTTATTATTGTCTATTTTTATGCTAGTTTTAAATTTATTTTCTTAGTTTTGAGAACTGAAGAAACTGTGACCCTGATTCATCTTGTCACATTATTACCTTAAGTGGTATATCCAAGCACCACGGAGATTACTTTCTCTATGAAACGAGGGTTTTAAAACAAAAACTCAGATTAAAAGTCTAGCTTTGCCATTTGTGGTAATATTGAGCAGGTAATATTACTTATTCTTGATGTGTTTCAGGTTTATTTTTTAATATAGTGATATCTATTATGAAATCCTGGGACATACGAAATTCTGACAATTAAGTTCACGAACTTGCTACTATGTGCTTACATTGGCAGCACTGTACAAACAACTCGGTAAGGTTTCATGACCTTGGTATATCTGTGTGTCACAGCTGTGTTTGTGTCAATGTGTGGCGGTGTCTTGCTGAGTGGTGTTCATTATTGTTACTATGTGTTCTAGTGTGAATATTGGAGCTTGAATTAAAGCAATGAACAAACATTAAATTTTTTATTAAACTTGGCAAGAGTGGAAATAAAATCAGGGACAGGTTAGTCCAAGTTTATGGGGGATAATGCCATGAGGAAAATGGCAGTATACAACTGAATTAAAAGCTTTTCTGAGAGGACAGAAAGTATCACTGATAAATAGAGGTTAGGGCAGCCAGTAACAAGCAGAACTGATGAAAATATTGTAAAAACTCATTAAATTGTCTGTCAAAAATCTTTGGCTGACTCTGAGAAGCACAGCAGACCAATTAAATATCAATAGAGAAACAGTTAGGAAAATCTCAACTAAAAATCTTGCTGTGAGAATGTAGTATGCAAAAATGGTCCCCAAGGAGCTCACTGATGAACAAAAGCAAAGGGGAGTCCAAGTTTTCTAAGACCTTTTGGAGAGGCAAGATGATGTTTTGGGCTGTGTTATCCCTGGTGAGGAAACATGGGTGCACCAATATCACCCTGAAACAAAGTGTCAAAGTGCACAATGAAAGTCAGCCAATTCTCCACATCTAAGAAAGTTCCATCAGTCCAAATCAAGAGTCAAAATGATGTTGCCAAATGTTTTAGGTATCAGAGGGATTGTTCATTATGAATTTGTACCAAGAAGACAGTCAACCAAGTTTACTATTTGGAAGTGCTGAAAAAGCTGTGTGAAAAAGTGAGATGAAAATGACCTGAACTTTTCACCAACAACTCATGGCTCTTGATTCACAACAATGCACCAGCTCACATGACATTCTCTTTAAGGGAGTTTTTAGCCAGTACACAAATAACTGTATTGGAACACCCTCTCTACTGACCTGATCTGTCTCCCAATGACTTTTTTCTTTACATAAAGATACAGGAAATATTGAAAGGTAGACATTTTGATGACATTCAGGATATCAAGGGTCATAGGACAACAGCTCTGCTGGCCATTCCAGAAAAAGAGTTCTAAAATTGCTTTGAAGGGTAGACTAGCTGCTGACATTGGTGCATAGCTTCCCAAGGATAATGCTTCAAAGATGACCACAGTGATATTTAGCAATGAGGTATGTAGCACTTTTTCTAGGATAAGTTTGTGAACTCAATTGTCAGGTCTATAACATACTATAATATATGATTATATATAGAATAAAATAAGATTTATTCTTTCCAGAAGGTCATTTTAGAGGACAGACTGAAAAATAAATGGGTTACTTAAAGTGGCGGATGCTAAGTTTAGTGGACGGCTTCTCTGCATGACGTATAGAGGGTACGCTAACCCTGGTGGTGGTAGAGGAACGGCAGTGAGGTTGCCCATTCTTTCATTCCCAGTGAGAATGCCCCTGATCAGATAAGTGAAATGACCTGTTGGGAGAACAACTGAGAGAAAGGTGTCACAGGTGTGAACTTGGAAGACCAAGAGAGAGGTGAACCTAGGAAGGATTCAGGGACCAGATCTTCAAAGCCCTGGGTGCCCCCATGCTCTCTGTGCCCTCCACTAGGAGTATGGAATTTATCCTTTTAGTAAATGCGAACATTGGGCATTTTCAAATGGAGAAGGACCACAATCATATTTGTGTTTTAGGAAAAAGTTTAGAAGCCTTGAGAAAGATGTTAGCGAGAATGTGGCAGATTGCATAAATGGTTATAATAATATCAGCCATCCACGTGCTCTTCTTACAATATGACATTGACAGTTTTTTTGTTGAAGAGTATTGGGGCAGGCTTATGACATTTGTGACTTCCAAGCCACATCAGAAAAGGAACACAGCTTCTATCAGGCTCTCTTGGCGTGCTTGCTCCTGGAAATGAGCCACCAGGCCATGAGGATGCCCACGCATTTGTGAGGAGATCCACATGGGGAGAAACCCAGGACCTTGGCTGGCACAGATGAACTCCCAGGTGACAATCTGTGTCAACTTACCAGCCTTGTGAATGAGCAATCTTGAAAGTAGATCTCCCCACCCCTAGTTGAACCATCTCATCTAATGCCATATGGCACAGAGAGGGGCTAGCCTGCTGAGTCCTACCAAAATTTTATATTCGAGGGCAAATGAAAGGATTAGTATTGTTTCAGGACACTGTGTTTTGTGAGGGTTTGTGACACAGCAATAGACAACTGATACAAGGGAAGAGAATAAGAGCAGGAACCTCTGAGTGAACGTAATTGTTCAGGCAAAAGATGATAAGGACCTTAACTAAAGCAGTAATTAATTAATTAATTAACTAATTAAACAACAATTGTTACATGCCAGCCACTGTCCCATGTCATGGGAATGCAACAGGAACTAGGTGGGCAAGGTCTCTTTGCAGGAGAAGTTGACTGGCTAGTAGGCACTGAGCCTGGCGTGTGGAAGGGACCCATCAGGCTACATTATCATAGTTACCTGAGGATGCGTACTCTTCACATCCAATGTTAAAAGGACATTCTTTAAAAACCAAACTAAGGTAACTAGAAAAGTGCATTATTACAGAGATAAAAGTTTTGGCACCCAGAGAACATGAAAATGACTTTGACTTTACTTTCTAAGCCCCATTAAACACGTTAGGAAGCGTGTTTTTTTGTTGTCGTTGTCTTTGTCTTTATTAGAGAAAAGTGTTCATGTGGGCACTTTTCTTGCTCCCCTGGCATTGTGTGATTTTTAGTTCAAAACACAAAGAAGCACTTGCTATTTACATCAGTGCTTGTTACTTTTTTTTTTTAAGAGGCGGAGAGTGGAAGGATTACCACAGTATTCTTTTCAAGTGCTCTCAGTCCCTGATCAAAGGAAGGGTTTTAGAGTCTTACTTTGTCTGAGATTCAATACAAGACTATTCTTGGTTTGGGTTTTGAGTAAATCAGTTTTGCTTAAACACCAGAGACAAAGAACACTAACCCAAGCATTGTAAACTGCAAAGTCCTATACAAATACCAATTATTTTTGTTATTCTGAAATGGAATTCAGGGTTTAGTGGTAGAGGATTAATTATTAACTAGGATATTGCATTTTTAAAATAACTACTCACTTAATTCATTCGATAATTTGTTCTTTTATAAATAACAGCCATAGCCTCGTTCTGTCTTTTATTTTGCCACAAAGTCTTACTCATTGTTTCTCTTTCTCTTTCACCAGCACAACAAGAGCCCTGTCCTGGCACGGCTCTTCAGCCAGTGCAGTTTGGCTTTGGTTGCCCCCACTCTGCTGGGAATGACCGTTTTCAGTCATTGGTAGCTTTTTATTGCCAAGTTCTTTTTATTGCCTAGCGTTCTGTTGGCATGAACTCTGCAGCGTTTAGGACTGTTGACTGTTACCCAGTCCCCTCTTCTGACTGCTGTTATCACACTTGGTTCTGACGCCGCTGACTGCTTTCTCTGACTCTCTGCTGCCCTTCCTTTCTACATCTTTCTTCTTCTTAAATATCAATGTTACCTAAGGTTTAGTTCTTAAATTCTCCCTAGTCTCCTCAGACACTGTCAGCATATTCTAATGAGTCTTGAAAACTGTCTACTGCCCTTGAAGCACAAGTGTCTAGAAATGACTATTTTTGAGGATGCAGAAATGAACACACTAGTCTCTCACAGCAAGGAGCTTACAGTGTATTAAGGTGGACGAGATGTGTACATACAGTTTCCTGAGCTGTGCCTTTTTCAGTTTGATCTTCCCCATTGAGCCTGGTGTATGGCAGCTACTCAGACTTAAGGTAATATGACCCAAAGTGACTGCTTCCATTCATATGAGAGACATTAAAACTGTAAAGATTGAAGACTGATACAAAGTAGAGCTTTCTGTTTTATTTGAAACTGGATAGAGATCCTGAAGAAAATAAAACTACTTGCCACCTGATCTTTAAGTAGGAATGTATCAAGTGGTGTTCCTTAGATATGAGTAATAAAAATGGACTCCAGCTAATTTCAACAAGGAAAAGGAGTGTATTGAAAAGATGTGCAATACTTCCTAGAATTGAAGAAAAAAACTGAGTGAGAAAATCCAGAAGGAAAGGCACCACCACCACCACCCTGGAAACCTGAACCATAAAAACGCACAAACCATCACGAGCCTAAACCTGGGCTCAGAAGCAGCTACACCAGAACTTCCAAGTTAACGAAACTCTATAGCCCAAGACCACAGTCCCACAACAACAGCAACAAAAACTTCTCAAATCAACAAATTAATGAACTGGCTCATTAGGTATAGATTAAGTCACATCTAAAATCTCCACCAATACTACTAGAATTTTTTTCACAAACCAAGGTGACACGTTCTGGGAATTTTAGTCTGGCTGGTATGATGAATAAAATATATTTTCTGCCCATTTGGGAAGGCACAAATGCTGTGTGTAACTGTCTTAGTGGGATTCAAAAATCACCCTGGTCATCACCAAAGGTAATGATAATAAACCCAGGGCATCTGCACATCACATGGTTGTTTTTCCACTGATAGGAGCATTACGGGATGTTGAGGGATGCCAGAGAGGATGCAATAATGTTCTTCTGGATATTGAGCACTTGAGATTTGATAGTTTCACATTTTTCTTTATTTCTGTTAAGGCAGGATACTGACAGATCTATATTTTGCCACCTACTTTTGCTGTTTTGTTGTAAGTGGCATTGATGGAAAGAGAGGAAATAGAGATACCTTATTAATCAACTCAGTTACAATTCCACAGCACTATGCCCAGAAGGACACACTGAACTATGAGTGTCCATCAGGAAAACACATGACTCAAATTGAAGACTGTAGAAATTCAACAGGTAGATAGGAGCCAGACTTCTGTCTAGCAGGCATTGTGCCCTTAAGCCTGTCGGGGCAGCATTCACTACTCAAGGCATGAAATGTGCACCCTATTGATCCACTGGAACATTTCCACATCTGGAGCCTTGTTTTAGGGTTTTGTTTTGTATTTGTTTTGTTTGTTTTGTTTTTGTTTTTTGGCAGCACCCAACTTCCAGGCTCCGGTTTCTGTTTCTCTGTTTCTGCAGCACAAACTCGCCTCAAACTTAGGGGCTTAAAACCACAATTTATTTGGCTCTTACAGTTCTGTGGGTGGGTGGCTCATCTGGGTTGGCTCTCACTTGGGGTCTCCAAAGTAGTTGCTATCAGATATTGGCTGGGGCTGGAGTCATCTGAAGGTTCACCTGGGATGGATGCCTAAGATGATGTCTTCATTCACATGTCAGGTGCCTCAACTGGGCTAACTTGGGCATTTCTCTTTTCACATGGCCTCTCCGCATGGTTAGTCTGGGCCTCCTTGTGGCATGGATGTTTTAGGGTAGTTCAAGCTTTCTAAGATCTCCTAGTGGAAGACATATGGCTTCTTATGTCCTTGCGTTAGAAGTCACATGAAGACACTTTCACCACATCCTGTGGGTTCAGAGTAAGTCTCAGGGCACACTGAGATTCAAGGGGAGGAGAATCCATAAGGCTGTGAACAACTGGAGGTTTGCCTCACTAGGGAGCCATCTGTGCACCAGGCTAGGATGAGCCTCTTCCCATGTATGGTGCCTCTGTAGAGGTCATTCCTGCTCTCAATTCACATGCTTTGTTTGTCCCACTCTGGAGTCCTTCCAACTCCTCAAATTTGCCCCATTCCTTAGATCCACATGTACCTGCTTGCCTCCCCCAGGCATATTGATCTGCCAGTCTCCCCCCCGCCCTGCCCTGGCCTAGTTAACTGCTACTTATTCCCAGACCTCACACACATGACACTTCTTTAGCAGAGCAGTTCTTGGGTGCTAAGCCTCAGCCAGACTCTTCTCTTAAAAAAACTTTCAAAGAACTGAGTTCCTTTCCTTCATGGCATCACCTATAGATTACACTTGCATTAGCCACAAGATAATTTGGTGGATGGATGGATGCCTCTTCCATGAGACTGAGCTCAAGAGAGCAGTGACCATATTCTGTGTATTTTTTAAAAAATCAATATTGTGTTCCTTACCCTTAGCACACAGCTCAGAGACCTTTGTTAAATGAATGAATGGACCTCTCTTTTCACTGCCATACTCGATTTTGGGAGCTTGTCTTTCAAGATAATTTGTTTATCTTATTGGAGGCAAACCTTTCAGTGGAGGAGAAGAGATAGGTTGAATGCAGAGGACCAGGACCTTTTTAAGGGGATGAGGGAAAAGGAGCAATCCAGTAGGATTTCCAGAGATACTGTCTTCTTAATCAGGAGACAGGGTTGGGTGGGGTGGATTGGACTCCACAGCGATGATGTGGATTGGGACTGATTTGTGAGCCTTTGCCTGAACCAAGAACTGAGAACAGTCCTCCCCTTTGTGCCCATAGCAGGGGATATGGGCAGATGGTGCCCAGTGGGCAGGAAAGAGGCAGTTGGCTTTGGCGGGCGGTGAGTGGGAATTTAAACAGCAAAGTTGGTGAGACCTGCATGTGGATTCATGGCAGGTACATGGAAGCTCAAAGAACTGAAAGGTAGCTGAGACCATCAGCAGTCATCTCAAAGCTACAGGAGGTTCTGGGGGAACATGGCAGGTAGCCTGAGCACCCCAGGTTCACCAGCCTTCCTTTCTTAACCAAGTGATATAACTAGAGCCTGTACAAATGGAGCCACTTTAAAATGGAGTTGGTGGCCCCATGCCAAGGGAACTAACTGCCTTACACACCTCATACCTGAAACCTGGGAATGATAAAAACAGGGAAAAAGAAGCTTTGGACAGAGCCTAAGCAACACTGTGCCTCCAAGAAAAAACAGAAACCCAAACCCTTAAAACAATAAAAACAAAACAAAACAAAAAAGAACCTGTTTGCAAAGATGGACAGAAAGCTGTTGTTATGACTACGGCATTGATGACTACTGGACTGAAAATTAAACATGTTGTTTCGAATTAATGTCACTATGTTATGTTTTCTGCACCAATAGGAATGCCATCCTTCTATTGATGTACAGGCACTCCTCACTTAAGGACTGAGGTCTGTTCCTACAACTAGCTCATGAAGCAAATCAGTTGATAAGCACAGAGCTTAAAGGCAGATGTCTTGTGGAATGTTGTGGCGCTATAGGGTATGAATTTTTCAGTAGATATGACATGACACCACACTTATAAACAAAATATGTAGTCTTGTGTGATTGGGAATGCTTCATGTAGTGAATACTAACAGACTGTGGAACGAGACAGAGACTGAGAAGGGATTCCTGGCACTGAAGAAGCGGTCGTTAAATGGGTAGGCAAGAAGCGGTCGTTAAATGGGTAGGCCGTTGTGTGAGGAGTGGCTATAATTGTCCCTTCCCTTTCTCATTAATACCCATTGTCTTTATTTCCTAATCTAAACATTATTTGGGTTTCTGCCTGAATTAGTGATTTGGGAGGAGCAATTTTATTTATCTCAAACACTTGTTTGCCTTTCTCTTTGAAAGGCCTTTTTATCTTTAACAAGACTCTTAACAAGCTTCGCTGTGGTGAGTCTGGAGTGTCCCCCACCTCTCTCAGTGCATGCTGAGTGGTTCTGACGGCCACATCCCCCAAAAGTCACTGGTTGTCTGTAGTTTGGGCCTTCCTCACTATTTCACAGCAAATGTAAGTAGAGGTGCCCCACCTCCAACCCCACAACCCCAACAACACACACCTGACTTCACTAGAGAATTTTGAGTGAGGGAATGGTGGGAAATGAGAGCACGGGGCAGGAAACAACTTAAAAATGGATATCAGATACTGCTGTTCCTACAATTTATTGGCCAGCCCTCACCACAGGAAGTAGCTTAAAAGCTATATTTCTCCTTGATTTCAGCTGAATGTTATTTTGTGGGGGTCCAACCCTCCTTAGAGCAAAGACCCAGTAATACCTTTTGCAGCTGGTTTAGCCCCCAGTAAAATTCTTTGAGCCTGCCAAAGACTTAAAAGTCTTTTAACATTAAAAACATATAGTTTAAAAAAAATCACATGCCAAAATGCCTTTATCAAAGAAGATGCCTGTCAGAGAGATTTAAGTTCTTCGTTCCTGCCCCTCCCACCTTGATGTTCCTTTGTACAACCAAAGGCTCCTTTCTAGGGCCTTGGTGACTGAGTAAGTCTTCATGTGTTGATTGGGTGCCAACTATTAGGCACTGTGCTGCCTGCTGAGGGCACAGCAGTGAAAAATTGCTGGTCCTTACTCCTTCCAGGCTTATGCCTTCTCGAGTCAGGTATGGCCTGGGGGGACGAGGTGGGGCTGAGATCTTGCCGGTGAGCACAGTGAGAGCAAGCCTGCATCTCTGCTTGAAGGAATTAAAGTGCCTCCCTTGACCAAGAGTAAGGTAGGTTTCTGGGAATCATGATGGCAGCCTGCCACAGAGTGCCCATGCCCAGCCATTCCCACCAGACAACCTGGGCTCTGCTTTTCCATGGAGCAGGCCACACCCTGGACCACACAGCACTTTCAGTGCCTTGCTTCTGATGGGCTGGCTGATGAACAGCCTACCCCCACAGTTGTCCCCACAGGAGTCATCTTATCTCCCCTGTAATGTTCCCTTACGCCACTTAGCAGAAGGAATCATTCCATCACCATGCCCACCTCAGAGCCTTGTTCTTGTCATTCCTGCACATGTCCATTTGGCCGTGGGCTGCTAAGCTCTGTGGCAAGCAGAGATTCTCACATCTCTGTGTCCTGCACTTCCAGCATCATAGCTGGTGCAGTAGGTGTTCAACAAACACATGGGGACCAAACTGGGCTACTAATGCTCTGTCTTTGTGTTGTCAAGTGATATAGACCCTGTCTGTCCCTCCGCTGAGAGCCAGTTGTAGTTATGAGTTGCCCCACCCAACTGTAAAGTATAGGGTATCAAGAATTTAAGGACAGTGTCCTGATCTGAGATGCATTTCTGTGGCAATGAGTAGGCTAGGCTTGAATAGGGCAGTAACTTTATCTCAAGGCAGTGTGTGTATATTTTTAAAAATTAAGATGCTCAATAAATCTCCAAGTTTTGATTGGATTATTAGCTGCCTAGGACAGCCAAATGTATTCTGGCTTCCAACAGGGGTGGCCTGGCTGGGAATGTGAGGCCCTGACAGGCCAGGAATGGGGACACCGTAGAGTAGGCTGACCACACATACTGTTTTAAACAGGACAGAAAACAGTGAGATCGTCTCATTTCAAATGGCATGTCTGGTTAGCTTACCTTTGAGTGTCACTAGAATAGTCAATGGCTTTCACTGTCAGGCCATTCTGAGCCCCTGCCCACTTCTGTTCATACTTCTGACAGATTTCACAAGTGTTCTTCTCTTTTCTAAATGTAAACAGTTAAAATAATTTTTCTTACTGAAAATGTCAGTGCTATGAATTTTCGTTTTAAAGAGGTCCAACTCAAAAAAAATTTAATTCTGGAACTTCATCAGTAGGAATGCACAGGTTTTTCATAGAATAATAGAAGTTTTAAAGATGAAGTTTTTTACCTCATTGTTTTGCTTTGTTTTAATTACCAGCCTTGTTTAATTATAAATAGTATATGATTTTATTATTGCAAATATAGACAGTCCTCACTTTCCATGATAGTGGGGACCTTAAAATGACTCTGTAAGTTGAAACCGTGCAAAGTGACTTTAATAATCAATGAAAAAAATTCTTGATTGTTAATGACCTTTAAGTGTTTTGTCAGACATTAAAAATCTTCTTGCCGTCACCAATCTATAGAAAAATAAAAAAAAAAATAGGAAAACTACATTTATTTGATACAAACTAATTTAAAACATTTGAAACACTGAGAATTAAAATGTCCTATTTCTTTGTAAAAAACCTTATCAAAACTGGTTTGAATAGTGCTTGACTACCTCTCTTTGTTTAATTTATGACAGCGAGCATTTTGGAGAAGTGTCACACTCCTTTCTAAGTATGAATCAGCTTTCGGCATTTCATTCTTTGCCCTTTCAACGTCGTGAAATATCTCTGAGCATTCCTCTCATGTGACGTCTCTTGGCAGGATTACTTCCTATGATACATAACACCTTTCTCAAAAGCCTTCCCACGTTTATGCCGAAACATTTGCCTTCACTAACTTCTCCTGGCTGCACGTCTGGAGTCCAGCAGCTGCGTGGACATTGCCCCACAGTTTTATATAACTCCATTTGCGTGAGCATCACATTTCACTGCCAGCAATAACAACTTCTTGCTTCTTTGCTGCAGTCTGAGCTTTGTTGGTCCACTCCCTCTTTCATGTATCCATTTTCATAAAATGCCACACAGATTTGTCACTGGAAGAGGAGTTTGCTGTGTGTCCGCAGGCTGAAATGGCACATGTTCAGTGACCAATAGCACTAAAGTTTGTGCTTTATGCATTTACTCGCAGTTAATACACTGTGGGAACAAGCTGTATTCTGTGCTGTATTTACCTTTTGTGGACTAGGAACCAGGCACCATTCAGAACCTGAGAAAAATCTGTCTTGGTTTTTGAACAGTGAGTTCCCATTTTTGATAGGTATACTCATATAATCTAGTTTGTAATTTAGGACCTACCTGGCAATGGTTGACTGTGCATTCTAGCCCATGATCCCCCTTAGGTCTGGAGGCAATGCTGTGAGCTTTAACTTCTTCCGAAGGACTTGCTCATCTTTACTGGATGGTTGAAGCCAACAAGGAATTAGAGGTAACCTTTGTCTGGTCTTGTTTTTCTTAGTTCTGAGTTGTCTTGTTTATAAAGCACCATCTATTAAGTATAGGGTATCAACTTTACATTTGTTCATTCACTCATTCATTCATTCAGTTATTTATCAAAGACATATCAGGCACCTTCTCGGGGATAAGTTCTGTTGAACAAACAAAAAGGAATTCCACATGGGCACTGCCCATTACAATTTAGTAGAAAGGTTCACAATAGTAAGTTACAGCTGATCCTCATTGCTTGCAAATTCTGTACTTGTGAATTTGCCAACCTGCTGAGATTGATTGATAACCCCCAAATCGGTGCTTACTGCACTTTTGTGGTCATTTGCAAGGTATATGCAGAGCAGTGAAAAATTTGAGTCACCTAACATGCACCTTCCAAGCTGAGGTCAAACAAGGCCATGCTTTCCCTTTTTGTTTCTGCCCTCATACAGATCTGACCAGGTGACAGAGACGTAGGGAGCAGCATGGGAGGTACAAGAAGCTCCTGGTCGGGGGCCAGCAGGACAGGGGCTTGAGTGTCACCTCTGGCACCTGTTAGTGGGGTGGCTTCAGACAGGTCATTTAATACTCTGAATCTCATTTTCTCTTCAGTAAAATAAGGAAAACAGAGTCTACCTGATGCATTGTTTTCAATTTAAGTTTACACTCAGTCCTCGGTATCCATGGAGAATCAATCATAGGACCCCTGTGGGTACCAAAATCTGCCTATGCTCACATCTCTTATATAAAATGGTGCAAGACACACATCCTCCCGTATACTTTAAATCATTTCTAGATTACTTTTAACACCTAATACGATGTAAATGTTATGTAAATAATTGTATCCCTGTATTGTTTAGGAAATAATGACAAGAAAAAGAAGTCTGTACAGGTTCAGTGCACCTACAACCATCTTAGCCTAACTACATAGCACACCTAAGCAACCACATAACATTTTCTTCAGAATAGTTTCAATACAAAATTGGTTGAATTTGCAGATGCAGAACCTGCAAATATGGAGGGAAGACTGTATATTAAGTATCATCTTAATATAAGATTATAATAAGTATAAAATTTTATTATATTACATATCTTATTGTATCATGTAAAATGATACAATCTTATCTTATCATGTAAAATCATATTAGGATTATTTAAGATTATAATCCATATGAGCTACGTATCTATCCATATATATATATTTCCCCTAGGAGCATTGATTTGGCATTTGCTAATTCAGTGTTCCTGGCAATTTTACAGAAGATAACTATTGGGAATAATGAGCCAATTGGCCACCTAACAGGTAAATTACATGTTAAGATTGTTATTAGAGGGGGACTCTCTGGTGGGCTAGTGCCTAGGCTCCGGCACTCTCACCGCCGTGGCCTGGGTTCGCTTTCCGGTCAGGGAACCAACCAAGAAAAAGATTGTTATTAACTTTGCAGTCTTTTTCTCACTCTACTTTTGTCAGCCTTTTGGGAAGTGGGTTCCTATAATAAAAAAGTATCTGAGTTGTTATTGATATAACAAACAAGGTTTAAAACACCCAAATCTATTTGCATATATACTAGTTTACTCACTTTAACAATACTTTAATTTAAACAAGTTTCTAGTTTAAAGTAAAAGCATTTTAAATTTCACTTACCTGAATCTGCAATTGTACACAGGATTGATGTAAGGAAGGAAAATTCACAGTCCTGGGATTCCTATGGTCAGCAGGAATAGTTCTACAGCTAATCTTTGTTTATTCATAGATTTTTAAAATTTCTGTTTTAGAGATTCCATTCCCTCTATCTTATTTGTTATTAATACGTCCAGACACACAGAAACATTGAATGAATCATACAGTGAATGTTGCTATACTCACAACTTAAATTGTCATACTTGTTTTACATATGTTATCTGTGTGAAAATGTTCATATAGTTTTTCCTGAACCATTTATAAGTTGCAAAAACCATGACATTTTCCTCCAAATTATTCTATCACATATGTCCTAGGATTAAGAACATTCTCCATATAATTGTCAATTTCATTATCATAACCTGTGAAATTTATAATAATTCTCCAATGTGACCTAACATCTAATCTGTACTCAAATTTCTCCAGTTTCTTCCCACATATCTTTTATAGCTGTTTTTTTGAACCAAAATCTAATAAAGATTTATGCTTTGTATTTTGTCTCTTTGATCTCCTTAATTTAGAACAGGACCATAATTTTTTTCCCCACGACATTAATTTTTTTAAAAGTCTATAATTATGTATATATTATACATTATAGTTAAATAATGATCTAAGTTTGAGACCTCGCTCTAGCTTACCAAATTTGAGTTCAAATAACCATTAAGAGCCTTAGTGTATGTATCTGTACTAAAGAAATTAGAAAAGATTTAAAAGGATAATGCACATGAAGTTGGTTTGTAAATTATAAGGGTTCAAGTTATTTTTAATACAATCATTTTAAAGTTATTTTGAAAGCCACATTACCATTCTATTATAGTATTATTATAATAAATTAAGTTAAAATTACAACTTCAAAAAATCTGGTCAATGAGTTGTTTTTAGTTTTTAAAAAATGAATGAACTCTACATTAAATAACAATTCACTTTGAACTCTTCTATTTCCCCCCTCTTTTAGCCAGTATGTGCACAAAGAGATGGTATTAATGCATGTTTCTATACTACTACTGGGATTAAAAGTGACTGACAAGACTGCTGACCACAGGCACCCAGAGAACCTTCCAGAGACAACATTCTTGCTGGATGCTATACGATAAGTTCCCAGCTCTGGTCTCTTTGTCAAGATCACTGTGGTTGGACTCTGGTCCCTGATTAAACTCCTATAGGACTTTTGCTTTCACTCAAGATAAGAGTGACAGGGATGAGATTTACCATCCTGTCAGAAACAACCAAAAAATCCTAGACACAATGTTTAAAACAATGTGTCCTGGGAATTCCCTGGTGGTGTGGTGGGTTAAGGCTTTGGCGCTGGTGCTGTCAACGCTGCAGCCTGGGTTCGATTCCCAGCCAGGGAACTACCCACACACAAAACAAAAAAAACAATGTGTCCTTTTCTTTTTTCTTTTTTTTTACAGAAAAGTATCCATGGGAGACAAGAGACAAAAGCAGTGAGCCTGCAACTACCTTAGCTTACTGTCTTGAGTCTCCAGGTTGCTGTACAAAGAGAGAGAGAGAGAGAGCTCAGGAGGTGTCCAGCAGGCTCCCTTCTGAGATCTCTGAGTTGAGGAGACAGGGCTGAGATTACCGGGAGACCAAGGTGGCTGAGTCTGTGGGGCAGGGTACTGAAAGGAAGAGAACTGCATGAAGAGAGAACCCTCAAGATTTGCAGGGATCCCCTTCAAGTGTTCAGCAAAGTACTGCTGAGCACATGTGTGAGAGGATTAGTAAACAGTGCCCAGAGCTCACCTGTCAGGAATAATGCTTGTTTCCACCACCCAGACTGTGGGCATAGCATAGAATGCACAGGAAAGTCTTGCTTTAGTGGGATATAATAGCTCTGCTCTAGATCTGCTTAACAAATTACAAAAGCAAGACCCCTAAAGATCAAACTATTCCTAAGTAATATGACTATATCCCAGAACAAAGTTAAAAAACAGTCATGAATATAAAAGCATCCAACATGCAACAAAAGAAAATGTTACATACCATGCAATAAAAGATTATCAGACACACAAAGCAGCAGGAAAATATAGTCTGTGATGCAGAAACTAATCAGTCCATAAAAACAACCCAGAATGCAAATAGATGTAAGAATTAACAAACAAGGGTATTAAGGTAGATTTCATAACTATATTCCACATGTTGAAGAAGTTGAGTCATAGAATATCTGTCTATCTATCCAAGTCAGAGTTGTAGAGATGAAAATTATGTCTGAGATGAAAAATGTATGTAAAGAATGGGATTAACAGAGATTAGGCATGGCAGAAGAAATGATTAAGGAACTTGAAGACATACAAATAGAAACTTTCCAAAATGAACCATAGAGTAAAAAGAAAATTAATTTAAAAAAAGGTGAAAAGAGCATCATGGTGCTATGGGACAATTTCAAGTCACCTAATATACATGTATATTGTATATATATGTAATTGGAGTCTGGGGAGGAGAGAAGGAGGGGATAAGAAATGTTAAAAAGTGACCAAATAAATTTCAAATGTGATGAAATCTATAAACCTAAAGGTCTAAGGAGCTCAATGAACTCCAAGCACAAGAAATATCAGAAAAAGCACATTGATGCAGTATAATCAAGTTGTTCAAACTGCTGATGAAGAGAAACCTTAAAAACAGTCAGAGAAAAAGGACATGGTATAAGTAAAAAGTAAAATAAAGAGACAGATCATGTTAGATTTCTCAACAGAAGCAATGCAAGTGAGAGGATGATGGGAAATTTTTTCAAGTACTGAAAGAAAAGTTTATCCACCTACAATTCTATACCCAGTGAAATTCTTTCAAAGTTAGGGTGTAATAAATGTGCTTTCATATAGGAAAAGCTAAAAGCATTCATCACTAGCACATACACACTATAAGAAATAGTAAACAAAGTCTTTAGGCAGAAGGAAAATCATAGCACATTGAAATATGAATCTATGTAAGGAATGGAGAGCACCAGAAATGGTTAAGTGTCAGTCCATATGTAAGAATTTCTTCTTCTTATTTAAATCTTCTTAAAAGATAATTGACTGTTTAAACCAAAATAATAATGTATTTTGAGCTTTATAATATATGTGTAAGTGAAATGTATGGCAACAGTAACACATAGGTCAGAGGGGAGAAATAAAAGTATATTCTTGTAAAGTTCCTTTTTCTCTGTACAATGGTATAATGCCACTTGAATGTAAACTGTGACGAGGTGAGAAACAAATCATAAAATAACAAAACAAAGAGTTAAAGCTTATAAACAAGTAAATGACATAAATTGGAAACATAAGAATACTAAGTTAATCCAAAAGAAGGCAGAAAAAGTGAGTGACACAATGAATAGAAAGATCAAATGGAAGACAAATGACAAGGCAATAGACTTGTGTACCATACCAGCAATCACATAGAATATAAAACTTGGTGCATGTTACTTGGACCTTTGATTTTAAAAAAAAGTGTATTCTGTTGATGCTGGGTGGAGTGTTCTATATATACCAACCAGATTCTGCTGGCTGATTGTTACTCAATTTTGCTATTGTCCTTGCTGATATTTGTTCTCTGTCTATTAGTTTTACCAATGGCTGAGTGTGGGGTGTTGAAGTCATCAACAATAATTGTGAGTTAGCCTATTACTCTGGCTCAGTCTTGATTCATATATTTTGAGGCTGTCTTGTTTGATGAGTCTACAGTTAGGATTGTTGTGACTTTTTGGTGGATTGATCCTTTTATCATTACATAATTATGTATGTATCTCTCAAATAGATCATGGGCCTTTGGTGTCTCATTGCCAGGCTTCTGGGCGACTTGTTAATGACGCTCACTCTTGGCTCTGACTGTCTTTCAGATCATAGACTGAGTTGAAAGGCACAGACCTGGAGGCCCAAGACCAGGATGGACCACTCAGGTTCCACATTACCCAATGTCTAAGGGTGGCTAGAGCGTAGGAAAAATAGATCTGTGGATTATGTGGATCACATGGTTAGTGCAATGATCACATGGTTAGTGCAATCATCTCTGGTCTGTTTCTCAAGTACTCTCAAGTTCGCCATTGTTCATTTGTGGAGTTGTACACCTTGTCTTAATCTCTTTGAGTCTCAGTTTTCTCATGTGTTCAATGAGGCAAATGAGATGTTTTTTGAGGTCTTTACCTTCCAAAAATCTTTGAGTATAAATGATTATGGGTGTAGGAAAAAACATAATGGGAAAACCCGGTTCCCTACTGCTGCACCTCACTTCCTAACACTCTGGAGTCTGCCAAACCCAAAACAGACTTTTATTAGCTTCCTTCCCCTCCTTCACTTTCAGAGCTGTGTATATTTTTAGAGAAATATAACCCATGTGCTTTTTTATTAATTTACACTTAACTTGACAAAATATTGTTTTCTCAGAGCTTTCTGATGGCTTGGAAACCTGTTCTGCCTTCTATGTAAGCTTTTTCTTTTTTAGCAGACTCATTACCTGGAGGAAAAAAGTCCTTGAATTTATTTAAGCTCTCAAACCTGCAGGGTTGAATTAAATAAACTTTTGTATTCCCAGCATTTCCTCACAGTAGTGTCTGATGCATTTCCTACCAAAGTGAGGTTCAGCAGCTCATGAGCCAGCCCTAACTGAGGTAGGGTGCACACATCAGGCCTCTGCCAGCTAGACCTTCTGTTGTGCACACCTGGCTGCTACCTGGGCAGAGCTCCACCCTCCTCCATGTCCTGTGCTGATGCTAGGCTGCTGCTGCCTCCATCAGCCTGTCTGGCATGTCTGCCTCTTGTTGGGATTAGAGCCCTGCTCCAGGCACCTGACCAAGATGCTGCACAGTCTCTCCTGGTTTTCTCCAATGGTGCCTGGGTGCTGCTCTCCATCTCCAGCTAACAGCCAGGTACATGACTGCCTAGTCAAGAATGTTTAAGGTCAAAGCAGACGGGGCTTTGCAGCTGTAGAGTTCTCAGATTCCCTCACATGTCTACTTCCTCAGGAGACTCACCTGCACCCAGGGAGGCCAAGTAAGGGCTGATTCTAGCTTCCTCCATGTCATGATCTTCAGTTACTCTTCTTTTGGGAGTTCTGACTCTGGGAAGGAGTCAGTCCATTAAATCTTTCTCTTCTGATTCCTTCGTTCCAGCTTTCTGGAACTTTAACTTGTTTACTCTATTTTCCAAAGTCTACAAGCTCCTCCCCTCTAGATATGCCCCTCAATGGGTGACAGTGTTGTGATAAATCTACTTCTTCCCTCAACTGGTTAAACTTCCCTGGTCCGGATGCAAACAAGGATGGATTCTCAGGCAAAAATGCTACTACCTCTTTGGTACATACCAGGATCATCTGGGAAGCCTGTCAAAACCCAGATTGCTGGGTCCCACCCCAGAGTGTCTGTTTCAGTGTGTCTGGGATGAGGCTTGGGGATCTGCATTTCTAACAAGTTCTCAGGTGATACTGAGGTGGCTAGTCAGGGGACTACACATTGAGGAACACTGTATTTAAGTAAGGTAAGTGGTGATGGGGGCAAGAGAACAGAAGAGCAGTTCTGGAGATCTGCTGTACAATAGTTAACAATTTGGTATTGTTCATAAAAATTTGTTAAGAGTGTGGGTCCTCTTTTGTCTTTGACCTTCACATCCCCTCTTTTGTGCTTTCAAATCAGGTCATGGTGGGCTCGTCTCCTCTCTGGTGTCCTTGCTAGCTCTGGCAGATGGGGCTTCACTACCATTTAGTCAGTGCCTCTTGCATCTGGGCGGTAGACTGGCCATGCTAATAAAGAATTACAATTTACATGAGAATGACAAGGCGAAACGTGAAGAGACTGATAGGGTTTGCCCACAGCCAAATCCTTTCTGCCTGAGTACATTTGATTTGAATTCCTGTAGAAACACCGGCTCCACAGTGCAGGGCAATATTGAAAAGGTCAGTGAAGGCAATGTCAGACATGGTCTGTGGTTGCTCTACAAGTGCTCCAGTGGCGATGCATAACAATATGTTACAGTAGCCACAGGCCGCTCTGGTGCTTGGAGGGGCTTGCTCTTTTAATCTGGTAGTAGCAATTTTTTTTTCTTTTTCTTTCCCTCCTTTTTTTCTGTTCTTCCTGAATATGGGTAGACAGGCAGCTAGTAAGTTTTTTCCAAGACACAGAGAGGATAAATGTTTTGATCTGGCTTCCACGCACAGCCCTCCTTAGAGCGTTTGCACATTAAATATAAATTGCAGCCACTCCAGGGGCTTAGATGCCTGCCCACGGCACTTAACTTGGAGAGATTTTGGCACTACAGAAACCTTGTAATCGGCTGCCCTGCTTGCCTCAGGCATGGATGTGCTGAGGGTCTGTTCTTCAGACTTTAAAAAAGCCTCTCTGTAATGCTTAGGAAGTAAACGGTGGGTTTGTAGTCAGAGGACTGGGGTGTGACAGGGTGGGTTCTCCAGAAGCAGAGGCTGGGACAAAGCTTAGGGTGCAAGGTGTTTATTAGGGATCCCTTATAAAAGGAACAGGAAGGAGACAGGAATTGGCTGGGGAAGAAGTGAATGAAATGAAACTGCAGAGTGGGCCCCACGAAGCTTCGGCCAATGTAACAGCAGCCCTGGAGTCTGTGTCCCAAGCCAGGTGGAAATATCCAGGCCTTTCTACTCTCACATTATTCAGGACCATGATGAGTGCTGTCCAGGAGTGACTGGTTCTCTACAGCTGACCTCAGTCATAACTATGTACCCTGTTGCTGAGCACAAAGCAGGGTCCAGGCAGTGTCCATTGTGGGGGGCCAGATGCCATGTTTCTACATCTGCTCCCAGTTCCTGACACAGAGCTTCTAAAACCCTTGTACCTTCTTATATCAGTAAGAGTTCTCCGAAGAAACACAACCAATGAGGTACACACACACACACACACACACACACACACACACACACAGAGTCTGGAAAACATCCAGCCATAAATCTGTCTATTTTTTATATTATTACATGACACTTTCTGGAAAGTGTGTGTGTGTGTGTGTGTGTGTGTGTGTGTGTGTGTGTGTGGTGTGTGCACTGTACAGACAACTTGGTAAGGTTTCATAACACCTTGATTTATCTGTATCTCACAGCTGTGTTTGTGTTGACACATGGCAGTATCTTCCTGAGTGACAGTCATGATGGTTTTTGCATTTTTGTGTGCCGTTGCAAGAACATAGGAGCTTGAATTAGAGCAATGAACAAACATGAAATTTCTTATTAAACTTGGCAAGAGTAGAAGTGAAATCAGGGACATGTTTATTCCCCAAGTTTATGGGGATAATCCCATGAAGAAAATGGCAGTGCACATATAGATTAAACACTTTTCTGAGAGGAGAGAAAGCATCACTGATGAAGAGAGGTCAGGGCAGCCAGTAACAAACAGAACTGATGAAAAGATTGCAAAAAATTCATCGATTTATGCATCAAAATAATCGGGTGACTGTGAGAAGCATAGCAGACCAAGTAAACATCAATAGAGAAACAGTTAGGAAAACCTTAACCAAAAATCTTGACATGAGAAAGGTGTGTGCAAAAATGGTCCCAAAGGAGCTCATCGACAAACAAAAGCAAAGAAGAATTAAGGTTTGCCAAGACCTTTTGGAGAGGAAACGCAATGGTTTGGGCCATAATATTTATCACTGATAATGAAACATGGGTGTACCGATACAACCCTGAAAGAAAGCATTGAAGTACACAATGGAAGTCAGCCAATTCTCCATGACCAAAGAAATTCCATAAGTTCAAATCAAGAGTCAAAACGACATTGCTAACCTTTTTTGGTATCAGAAGGATTGTTCATTATGAATTTATACCAAATGGACAGTCAACCAAGTTTACTATTTGGAAGTGCTAAAAAGGCTGTGTGAAAAAGTTACAAAAAAATGACCTGATCTTCTCACTAACAACTCATGGCTCTTGTATCACGACAATGCACCGGCTCACAAGGCACTGTCTATGAGGGAGCTTTTAGCCAGTAAACGAATAACTGTATTAAAACACCCTCCCTACTCACCTGTTTTGGCTCCATTGACTTTTCTCTTTACCCAAAGATAAAGAAAATATTAAAGGGAAGACATTTTGATGACATTCAGGACATCAAGGGTAATACGATGACAGCTCTCCTGGCCATTCCAGAAAAAGAGTTCCAAAATTGCTTTGAAGGGTGGACTAGGTACTAGCATCAGTGCATAGCTTCCCAAGGGGAATACTTTGAAGGTGACCATAGTGATATTTAGCAATGATATATATAGCACTTTTTCTAGGATGAGTTCATGAACTTAACTGTGAGACTTTGTGTGCGTGTGTGTGTATGTGTGTGTATATACGTATATACACACACACACATACATACATACATACAGGGTCTGGCAGAAGTTATGTGGGACCCTATACATGAGTGTCTTGCATGAGATGGACAATTTGAACACTTCACTTAAAATGTCACCTAAAGTGTGTTTGAGTGTGATATTATTATGTTACAGAATTACATGCTTATGATTTTATAATAAAAGGTTTGGTATAGATTACCAGCTCATAAAAAGGGGGAATTACTTGTATTGAACTTTGCATATGTGTTTGTATACATGTGTGTACACACACACACACACACACACACACACACAGAGGTATATATACATGTTAAGAAAGGAAAAAATTGTATTAAATTGTAATACTTAATATATACTGATAGCAAAAGATGAAGGCAAGTCATCTTTAACTTCTGCAATTGCAAGAAGTGCTCAAAGTGGTTACCATCAGCATCCAGACACTTCTGATAATGGTGAACTGCTGCTTGAGTAATGTTGACCAAAGTGTCCACTTGTATTGCTGTGCATGCCATTTCAATTTCTTCCCGAAGTACTGCAGTGAAGCTGGTTTTTCTATGACACACCACATCCTTGGAGATCCTCCATAGATAGATGTCAAGGGGTGTTTAGTCAGGAGAATGTGGGGGAAACTCAAACAATGTTCTTGAATTTCAAATACCACTTCAAAATGATTTTACGTTCCTTGAACAACAACCATACAAATGCCATTTTCTTCAACTGTCCTGCAGTCACATGGTGACGCTAGCACTCATTTGTTTAACACCATCTTTTGAGCAAACTTTATACTACACATTGTTACTGTAATTCAATTCAACTTCAAAAAGCAATACATAGATAACATCTCTTAAACTGTGTATACATATTTTTGGAAGCCACAGTGTATGTATGTATGTATGTATGCTTGCATATGTTTGTGTGTGTGTGTGTGTATGTATATATGTATGTATGTGTGTGTATATGACTCTTAGTTAACTGGCACCCATGGGGATTGGTAGATGACAGATAAATGTATTATAAAGCAACTGGCCAGCTGCTTGAGAATGTCAGTTGCTTGAATTCCAGTTAATGAAGAGTCTGCTGTAATATGAGTTAGCTCACATGGTTATGGAGGCTGAGAGGTCCCACAATCTGCCATTGGAGAGCTGGAGAACCAGGAAAGCCAGTGGTGTAATTTAGACCAAGTCTGAAGGCCTGAGGATTGGTGGGTCAGTGGTGCAAGTCCTGATCTGAGTCTGAAAGCCTGAGAATTAGGTGTGCCACTGTTCCATGACAGGAGAAGATGGACATCTCAGCTCAAGCAGAGAGGGAGAGAGTGAATTTATACCCTTCTCTGTCTTTTCATTCTATTTCAGCCCTCAATGGATTGAAAGATGCCCACACATGGTGGGGAGGACCATATACTTCACTCAGTCCACCAATTCAAATGCTAATCTATTCTAGAAACACCCTGACAGGCACACCAATATAATGTGTTACCAGTTAGCTGGGCATCCCTTAGCCTAATCAAACTCACAAATAAAATTAACCATCACAATTCTGGAGTGAAAAGATAATAGGAACATCTTTTGTTATATTTGGACTTTATCCCTGATTCCTGACTCAGAGTTTCTAAGACCCTTGGCATTTCCTGACTGAAGGGTGTGGGAGGAGTGTCTTCTATTATTTTATAAGCCTCTTTCAACCTGAGGAAATGTTGAGAAGTGTTGGTGTCAAAAGTATTGAGAGTGGATGAAGAGTTTTTCTGTTAATATCCGAGTTTGTTTCTTGTTTATTTTGTGGACTGATGTAGAAACCAGAGTGTGGGTGAATCAGTGATTCCTGTATTATTTGATTCTCCTTTCTGTTCATGGAATGGGGTCTGAGACTGGGCGGATCTGTACGGATCTGTTCCATTGTCAGCTCCCCCTGGCCCCCCGCTTCCAGGGCTTCTCTTTCTGTCCTCAACTCTGGTGGACCATGGTATGAGAAGGGGCTCTACAATGGCTAAGATCTAGTACTTCCATGGAAGGTGGTGGGAGATGATAAGGTTTCTGCAGCTGACTAAATTTTGGAAGTCTCCAAAAGTGAGCTGGGAGGGTAACCAGAGCCTAAAGGATGGACACATTCATTGACCTTTTAGTGAAATTTTGAGTTAAACCTAGGACTTCCTAGTGGGATTCCTGAGAGATAAGAAAAAAATGTTGGATGAAGAAAGGTCTTTTATACCTTCCTGAGGGGCTGACAAGGTGACAACAACCCATAAACACGTACAGAACGCTGACATATCAGATCCATGTTAAGTGTAGGGTATGCATCAGTAAACAAGCTCTACCTGCCCGCTGACCTCAGACAGTGTCCATTCTACTAAAGAAACTGAAAGCAAACCAGTGTCACATGACTAAAATTATTTTAGATGTGATGAGGGCCAGGAAGGAAATAAAGTGGGTACAGTGATAAGGGCTGATGGAATCTCCTTGGATAAGGTGACCCAGGGCCCAGGTGAGTGACAGGTGAGGGAAAGAGAAGGAGCCCAGAGCATGTGTTTTGGAGAAGTCACAGCAACCCTTTGAATCTGGGAGCATGGGTGGGCTTACCTATTTGGATGTTTAGAGTTTCTGTAATTATTTTCTTTCCTATGCCTGAATAGATTTCATTTGGAAATAGCAACCCATCTTAGGTACTAAAATGGAAATTAAAAAAAGAATTTTTTTCCAGTCTATACTTGAGCCAGAGGAGAAAGGAGATGCTCAGTAAGGACACCGAGGCTCAGGGACAAAAATGGAGCCAGAGAGGACTCAAGGGACAATGGCTTAATGGCTTCCTTTGGACTCAGAAGGACACACACAGCCCTCTTCATCGGCTGTGACTGCTTTTGCCTGGTCCCCTGACCCTCCTTGTGCTGTCCTGCTGCCTTTGCAGGATGAGCACCTCCTCCCAGGGTCTCAGGGATTGGTGGCATTGTTGCAGAGGGAGCGAATGTGGATTTGGAGCCATGGAGACCTGGCATAAATTTCAGATGTGCTACCTGCTGACTGTGAGACTGCAATCGCTCACTTACCCTCGCCGAGCAGCAAAGGACCAAGTAAATTTGGCTCTTGGGTTTATCCTGCACATGCCAGGGCCTGGGGTACAGTGGACTCTTTTCTTTCTTTCTTTCTTTTTTATTTTTTGGATACTGTATGTATGAAATATTAAACATAAGATTTTTTTTTTCTCTTTCCATCACCGTATGTTTGGCTCCCCCTCCCTCCTCTCCCACGGTCCGCTCACTTGCCCCAGGTAACCACTAAACTATTGACTGTGTCCATGAGTTTTTTGTTTTGTTTTGTTTTGTTTTTTCTTTGTTGCTGTCAGTTTTATATTCTGCATATCAGTGAAGTCATACAGTTCCTTGTTTTTTCTGTCTGGCTTATTTCACTAAGCATGATGCTCTCCAGGTCCATCCATTTTGTCGCAAATGGCAATATTTCATCTTTTCTTACAGCTGAGTAATATTCCATTGTGTGTATGTACCACAGCTTCTTTATCCAGTCATCTGTCGCAGGGCACGTTGGTTGTTTCCATGTTTTGGCCACTGTGAACAGCGCTGCGATGAACATTGGGGTACATAAGTCTTTGCGGACAAAGGTTTTCAGGTTGTCTGGGTAGATCCCCAGAAGGGGGATTGCTGGGTCATATGGTAGCTCCATTCCCAGTGTTCTGAGGAACCTCCACAGTGCTCTTGCTTGCTCCTGTTTGTGCTTAATGCAAGACACAGTAATTGTCCTGTAATGTAAGTTCGATCCTGTCTCTCCTCAAGACTCTGCAATGGTTCCCCGAAGTACTCACAGTAAAAGACAAAGCCTTGCAAGTGACTTCTAAGCTCCCTTGCTCTCCATGGACACTGGCACGCTACAGCAGGGTGTCACACTGGACCCTCCAGCCTGAACCGCTCTTCTCCAGGTCTGCATAGCATGCTCCCTCACTTCCTTAAGACTGTCTTCAAATGGGACTGTTACAGTGTGGTGTTCTCTGTTCACCTATTGAAATTATTATGTCCCCCACTTTCTTTTCCCTTCACACCCCAATTTTTTTGTACCTTTATCATTATTCAAATACTATATGTTTTATTTATTTATCTTATTGTCTCTCTCACTTATTAGGCCATAAGCTCCACTCAAAATTTATTTTATCTGTTTTGTATACAACTTTATTACCCAATCCCTAGAATTTTCACTGGCATATAATTGATTTTAATAAATACTTGTTGAACAATGTTACTCTCTTCTCTTCTTCCATGATTCTTTGAGGCAGGGTTGGCTGCCCCTCGTCTGTATTATCATCTTGTCTAACATAAGTGTTTTTACATTGTACCATACAGATGTGACTTCCTGATAGGACTGTTTGCTCCTCCTTACTGACAGGTAGATATTCGTCCACCTTGGTGTCCTCCTGGCTGGTACACAGGAGGGCATCAAAACATGACTGATCCCTTGAAAAGATGTGATCAGTGAGAGGCTGCTTGGCTAACAGTCTGTCTTCCGTGTTTAAGCCCTGGAGGATTCGATTCAACTCAACAAACATCCACTGAGTAGTTTCTATGGGTCAGACACTGGCTGAGGACACGAAGTTTCTGTCCTTGAGTCTACCAGTGGAGACAGAAAAAATGAAGACTTCTGATACAATGGAGATTAATGCCATACTTAAGTTTGGCTGGGATGGTATTGATATGGGCCAAAAAGAGCAGCCATCCCCCCACTTCACTAAAGACTCCTGTTCTCAGTTGCACATTTTCCCTACTCCTTAGCCTTAATCACCTTGTCAATCAGTTTTCCTTTAACTGTAGCTTAAACAACAGATTGCTCCTAGCCTGAATCATGAAATGTCTTCATCCTGCCTCCTGCCTTAGACAGTTACCCCAAAACTTAAACAACAGGCTTTTACCCCATATCTTCCAGATGTCCTATGCCCCGGTTTGAGCTAATCATTCAGAGAAGAACTTGTCACTTTTGTTTGCTAATTGTATTTCTAAAATGTCTGTCTCCAGCCCTGGTTAGCCATCCTAAAATTTGTGATGTGTGATAATAAAACTTTACCTAGCTGGATATGCTAGATTTTAGCTAACCATCCTTGTGACTGTGAATCTGTGTTTGTTAACTGTATCATCCCCAGGCCATTCCTAGATAGGCAGTCACACCTGGGTGACTGGTGGAGACCAAAACCAGCAGGATGCAGACTCCAAAGGGCTAAACAAATCTTCTGTAGCCACCCTGCAGTGATGGCTTTGGGGCCTACATTTCAGGCCAAAGCTTTTGAACTTACTAACTGGGTCTGGTTCTCCTTATCTAGGGACCTTTGGAAGACAGATGTCACCTGGCAAGGCTTCCAGCCCATCTCAACTAAAGGAGTCAACATATGGATCTCGAGACCCCTACCCCTTTTAGATTAGATAGGGTGAGAGCTCCGTGGATCCCCAGTAGGTAGGGACAATGACCATCCTCAGTAGGAAGCAGATATAGAAGATGAGACCTTCAGCCCCTCAGCTTCCCAGAGAGATTTGTGGGGATCGCGTCTCTCAAAGAGAATATGAGGAGGGCAGGTAGAATAGGGGGGATCTTGGGACCCCTCCCATGAGACTTGCCCTGGGTGGAATAGTCACCACCGTGATATCACCCTCTCACTAGTAATCCCTGCCCCAAGTTAAGACAATCACGGGAGGTAATTAAATTTGGAAAGGAGACATGAACAATAAAAGAAAGGTGATGTCACAGGCTTGTTAATCAGACTTGTCAATCAAGAAACTCCACGTCCAGAAGTGTCTCCCCTGAAGACATGGAAGAGAACAAAAGGACCAAAGCCTCTCCTGAGCCACTCTCCTTGCTCGAGCCCACTCCTACCTCTTTGGAGTGTACTCTCTCTTCAATAAACTATCTCTTGGTTTCACCTCTTTACTTTTGTGTGTGTCTCATTCAATTCTTTGCTCAAGATATTGAGAACCTGGACATTGTGTCGAAGAGGACACCCCATTTTCAGTAACAGTATGAATCACACAAAAGTCACATTTAGCCCATTCTGTGATGGTGATGAAGGTTTCTTAGTGGCTACAAGGCTTGAGGTGGGTCTTGAAGTTTTACCACTTCCAGAGAAGGTGGAGAAGAAAGGAGGAGTGCAGAAACATACATTACATATCAGGAATAATCATGAGCAAAGGCAGAAATATGGTTGACAATGTGTGTGGAGCAACTGCCATTGGATTATTCGGAAATCTAACCTGTGAGGCAAGGATGGAAGAGAGATGAAGATGTTGAAAGACAGGTCTGGGCCAGGTCATGCTGGCTCTTACATCTTGAGGGGCCTGAAGTTTATTCTGACTGAGGAAGAGAGTCATTGAAAGAAACTGCGGAAGGAGGAGGGAAATCTCAGGATAAGAGGCCAGTGAACTTTCTTCTGATCTCTAGAGTTTCCCTACCGGAAGGAGACTGCAGCAGGTGGTTCCAATCTGTAGAGCTGGTACCAATGGGCTAAACAACAAGGAAGACCTTCTTGTAATCAGTCCTGTCTGAGAGTTGGCTGCCTGCTTGGAAGTGAACACCATATCCCATGTCATGCCCATGCTTCCTAACCTGTGACTGTTGGGGGTCTTTTACAGTTCCATATAAATTTTAGGATTATTTGTTCTACTTCTGTGGTTGGTAGGTATTGCATTGAATTTATAGATTGTTTTGGGTAGTATGGACATTTTAACAATGTTAATTCTTGCTATCCATAAGCGCAATATGTGCTTCCATTTATTTCTATCTTCTTCAAGTACACACCTTTTTCCTTCTTGGTTAAATTTATTCCTAGGTATTATTTGATACAATTGTAAATGGGATTGTTCTCTTAATTTCTCTTTCTGGTGGTTTGTTATTGGTGTATAAAAATGCAACTGATTTCTGAATATTAATTTTGCATCTTGCTACTTTACTGAATTCATTTATTAGTTCTAATAGTTTTTTGGTAGAATCTTTTGGGTTCTCTATATATGGTGTCAAGCCATTTGCAAGTTATAGTAATTTTACTTCTTCCTTTCCAATTTGGATGCCTTTATTTGTGTGTGTGTGTGTGTGTGTGTGTGTGTGTGTGTGTGTGATTGCTGTGGCTAGGATTTTCAATACTATATTGAATAAAAGTGGTGAAAGTGCACATATTTGTCCTGTTCCTGATCCTAAAGGAAAAGCTTTTAGCTTTTCCCTATTGAGTATGATGTTAGCTGTGTGTTTGGCATATAAAACCTTTATTATGTTGAGCTATGTTTCCTCTATCTCCCATTTCCTGCATGTTTTTATAATAAATGGATGTTGGATTACGTCAAATGCTTTTTCTTTAACTATGGATATGATCATATAATTTTTATCCTTCATTTTGTTTTTGTGCTGTATCGTGTCAATTAATTTGCAGATGTCGAAACCACTCTGCATCTCAGAAATAAATTCATGTTCATTATGGCGGGTAATATTTTTAGTGTTTTTCTGAATTCAGTTTGCTAATATTTTGTTGAGGATTTTTTCATGTATATTAGACAGGGATATTGGACTATTATTTTCTTTTTTTGTAATGCCTCTGTCTGGTTATGGAATCAGGGTAATGCTGGCCTCATAAAATGAGTGTGGAAGACTTCACTCCTCTTGAATTATTTTGGAATAATTTGGGCTTTTACTCTTCTTTGAGTGTTTGTTAAACTTGTGAAGTGATCTGGTCCCAGGACTTTTGTATGTTGGGAGTTTTTTGATTACTGATTTAATTTTGTTAGTAGTTATCGGTTTGTTAGTAGTTATGGGTCTGCTCAGATTTTTTTTTTTTTTTTTTGTGGTTCCCTGGCAGGGATTCGAACCCAGGCTGCAGCAGTGTTGAGAGTGCTGAAGCCTAGCCACTACACCATTAGGGAGCCCCTTGTGTTTCTTTTTGGCTCAGTCTTACAATATTGTATGTTTCTATTAGTTTATCCATTTCTTCCAGATTGTCCAGTTTGTTGGCATATCCTTGTTTGTAGTATTTTCTTATATTTCTTTGTATTTCTGTGGTGTCAGTTGTTACTTATCCTTTTTCTGATTTTGTTTATTTAAATTCTTTCTTTTTCTTGATGACTTTGGTTAAAGGTTTATAAATTTTGATCAGATTTTCAAAGAACCAGCTCTTGATTTCACTGATATTTTGTATTTTTTTAGACTCTATTTTGTTTATTTTCACTCTGATCTTATTTCCTTCTTTCTACCCACTTTGGGGTCTGTTTGTTTTTCTTTTTCTAGTTCCTTTTGGTGTAAGATTAGGTTGTTTATTTGAGATTTTTCTTGTTTCTTGAGGTAGGCCTGTAGTGGTTAAATTTTCCTTTAAGAACTGCTTTTGCTGAGATCCATAGATTTTGGGTCATGTGTTTTCATTTTCATTTGTCTCAAGATATTTTTTATTTCTTTCTTAATCTCATTGTCAATCTTTTTGTTGTTTAGTAGCACGTTGCGTAACCTCCATGTGTTCGTGTATTTTTCAGTTATCTTCTTGTAATTGATTCCTAATTTTATAACATTGTGATTGGAATAGATGCTTAATATAATTTCACTCTTCTTTTATTGAGACTTGCTCTGTGGTCTAACTTGTAGTCTAGCATGGAAAATATTTCCTGTGCACTTAAAAACAATGCATATTCTGCTGCTTTCAGGTAAAATGTTCTAAATATGCCGATTAAATCCATCTCATCTAATATGTTAACTCAAGGCCACTGTTTCTTTGTTGATTTTCTGTCTGAATGATCTATGCATTGATACCAATGAGGTGTTTAAGTCCCTTATAATTACTGTATTACTGTTGATTTCTCCCTTTATGTCCACTAGTATTTACTTTATAAATTTAGGCGCTCCTACATTGGGTGCATAGGTGTTTATAAGCGTTATGTCATCTTGTTTGATCAATGTCTTTATCATTATGTATTGTCCTTCTTTGTCTATTGTTATAGGCTTTGTTTTAAAGGCTGTTTTGTCTGATATAAAAATTGCTACCCCAGCTATTTTCCTCTTTTATTTCCATGAAATATCTTTTTCTATCCTTTTACTTTCAATCTGTGTGTGTCTTTCAATCTGAAATAAGTCTCTTGGAGACAGCATATGTATGGGTCTTATTTTCTTATACATGCAGCCACCCCCATGTCTTTTGACTGGAGCATTTAATTCATTTACATTTAAAGTAGGCTGCCCAGAAGTACCATTTAAAAGGGACATTATTGTGGTGTTCTGTACCATTAAAATCAGTATGTTTGGTCAGCCTAATTTAAACTGATTATTGATGGGTATGTAGTTATTCTCATTTTATTATTCATATTTATGTTCTTTTACTCTTTTTTTCTTCTTTTCCTTAAAAAAGGTCCTTTAACATTTCTTGTAATACTGGTTTGGTGGTGATGAACTCCTTTAGCTTTTTCTTGTCTGATCTCTTGATCTCTCCTTTGATTCTAAATGATAGTCTTGCTGGATAGTAGGTCCTTGCTTTTCACCATTTTGAATTTTTTGTGCCAACTGCTTGCCTACAAATTTTCTGCTGAGAAATTATCTTACAGTCTTATGGGAGCTCCCATGCAGGTAACTACTTTTTTCTTGATGGTTTTAAGATTCTCTCTGTCTTTTTCCTTTGACATTTTAATTATGATGTGACTTGGAGTGAGGCTCTTTGGGTTCATTTCATTTCTGGACTTGTGTATCTATTTCCTCCACCAGGTTAGGAAAGTTTTCCATCATTATTTCTTCAAATAGGTTTTTTAATTCCTTGCTCTCTCTCTTCTCCTCCTTGTATTCTATGATGTGAATGTTGGCATGCTCGATGTGCTGAAGGTCCCTTAAAACTATCCTCTGTTCTGATTTTGCTTTTCCACTACCTTGTCTTCCAAGCCACTGATTCAGTCCTCTGCTTCATCTAATCTGCTGTTGGTTTCTTCCAGTGCATTCTTTATTTCAGTGATTGCATTCTTCATTTCTGACAGGCTCTTTTTTATTTTATAGTTTCTATGCTCTTCTTTATGTTTACTATCATTTTATTGAGGTTTCCATTGAATCAATTTATTCTTTTCTTATGTCCATATAGCATCCTTATAACCAGTGTTTTGAATTCTGTATCTGGTATAATAAATTGCTTGCCTCCATTTTCTTTTTCTTTTTCTTTTTCTTTGGTTCTTTAGTATGGGACATGTTTCATTGTCTCCTCATTTTGGCTGACTCTGTGTTTGTGTGTATTATATAGATTTGTTATGTCTCTCAGTCTTGACAGGGTAGTCTTATGTAGTAGGTGTCCTGTGGAGACCAATGGCACAATTTCCCTGGTCTCCTGAGCTGGGTGCTCCAGGAGTGTTCCTTGTGTGGATTGTGTGTGCCCTCCTGTTATAATTGAGCCTTGAGTGTTGTTGGTAGTCAGTGGGTGGGGTTGCACTCAGGCTGACTGGTTGTGAAGACTGGCAACTACCACAGCAGGGGCTGACCCCCTTAAGTGGGACTCATCCTTCAGCAGGGCTCTGGTACCTGACAATACTACCCTTTAGGTGTGCCATTTGTGGAGCTAATGAGGCGGTTTTTTGTTGTGATCTGAAGCCAGTCATCAAGTGTATTGGTTCTGGAGCCTCTTGGGAGGGGCTCTGGTGCAGGCTAAGGTCAACTGCTGCCTGTTCCTGGCCTGTAGCCACCTTGTAGGAGTTACAAAGCAATCTGTGGTTGGTAGTTACCTGTGCTGTGTTTGGAAACATGTTGGAGAAGCAATGTCATGATTTAAGGCTGGTTGCCACCCATGCCAGGCCTGGGGCTACTCAGCAAAAGACACAGGGCACACAGAGGCCAACCACTACTTGCCTGGAGCCTTCATACCCTGGAAAATTTTAAAGAAAGTTTGCAGTACTAGGCTTGGCACAGCTGTTGAAAGAGTCAAGGACCTTGTACAAGTTTGGTGAAGTGGACCTCAGGGAGTCACCAGGGTGGGGTGAGAGGTGTTTACTTGGTTAATGAAGGTTTAAAATTGGTGCCTGCCTGCAGGCTTTGTGGGAGGAGGGCTAAACACAGGGACAATGCTGGCCTCACCTTGAAGCCACACAATTCAGCTCCTCCTTGTATGTCTCTGGTACCTTTTGAGATTCTGTTTCTTCAGTGGAATTTAGAGTGAGTGTGAGTAAGTAAATTTGTGTTCAGGCCTTTAAGAGAAAACCAGTATTTTTCAAATCCCTCCATCTCACTGGGACTAGACAGAATCTCCACTGATTTTCACAGCCAGCTGGTGTGGGGCTCTTCTTCCTGGCATTGGAACGCTGGGCTGGGGAACTTGGGGTAGGGCTGGAACTCCACACTCCTCAGGTGGGACTTCTATAACCCAGACACCCCCCCTGATTCTTAACCACCACATGCAGGTGTGGGATCAGTTTGTTTTGCATTTCAGCCCCTCTTACCAGTCTTAATGTGGCTTCTTTATTATATTCTTAGTTACAGAAGTTCTGTTCAGCTAGTCTTCAGATGGTTCTCCAGGTTGATTGCTCTATAATTTATTTGTAGTTTTGATGTGGTCATGGAGGAAGTGGGCATAACATATACCTACTCTGCCATCTTGGCCAGAACCCAAGTTTCTTTTTTATAAGGGCACTAATCCTTTTTAATCACCTAATCACTTGACAAAGTTCCTCCCTCAAATTTTATCACAGCATTTGGAATTAGGTTTCAACAAATGAATTTTGGAGGGACACCAGCATTTAGTCTATAGCATTGCCTGGATTTTCTAGGAGGTCAGGCTTAAAATAAATTAAAATAAAAATACTCATCTTTGTCTCAGTTCAGTTCCCCTAAACTATTTCAAGCCATCTGTGTAATGAGATCTGTAGAAATTCACCAAGAATGAAATTACGCCAATTTGGCAGTGTAACTCAGAGCTCAGAACAGGAAGAAAAGAGGTTCTTCAAACATGATGGTCATTCAGCAAAAACTGGCTGGTGGAATTAATTCAGTGTTTCAGCATTAGTGGGCACAGGATGGTAAAAATAACCACTGATAGAAGTCCTCAGCACTTCCAACTTCTTCTGGAAGATGAGGGTCAGCAGATTAAATCCTTCTTCTTTCACATGTCATGCATCAGGAGCTGCCTGAAGGTTTGGCCTTTAGTGCTTTTGTGTATCCTTGAAATATTGTTGCCTTCCCAGCTGTGGATTTGAGTGATGAGTTTCTCTTATGAAGTCAGGGCATACACCTTATTACAAGAATGTCAGACCTGGTATTCAATTTGTCAACCCAAATGATACAGCCCCTGAACTTGTTTAGAAAACATTTTACAAAAATTAAATTACACTCTTGCTATCTTCTTCCCAGTCTCTAGGAGAAATAAAACCAACCTTGTTTAGCAGTCTTTGTGTGTTCATTTTTGGTAGCACTGCTAGATGATGAAATGGGCTCCAGCTGAGATGCTGTACTCAGTCAATGAGAATTTATTGTTTATTTTGTTTTATTTTTTGCCAACTCTATTGTTATATTGTAAACATTCTTCTGTCAGCATTGCTCCAAGATGGGAGAATGTACCATTTGAGTTTCAGAGTCACACCTGCTTTCTATTAGTTGTTGTCCATTATTTTAATTCTCTGCCCATTGTGTGTGTTCTGAAAATGTAAGTAAATCAACATCTACATTCAAAAATGAGACTCTGAGTAGTATTTCACAAGTACAATTTGTATTATCCACATCAAATGTAATGAAGACTTCCAGTGAATAACTCTTGATTATCAGGTGCACACATCCTAGGAATCTAAGAAGGGGTGTAATTAGGAGCAACAAGAAGGTTTCTAAACCAGGGATTTCACAGAGCAACCATGCTAAGTGATGGGGTAAAAGAATGAAGATGCTTCAAAAGTGCTCTCTGGAGAGCAAATGTGAATAATGCATTTAATGGAAAATAATCAGAAAACATGCTTTTCACAGAAAAGTAGCAGAAGAAGGGAAAGAGTGCTTCATCTACGGTGAAGAGACCCTGGTTCCAGTCCCATCTCTGTGGTAACCAGCGTGATCTTGTGAGCCACTGTCACTTCTGGAACCCTCCCTCATCCCATTTCTTTTTCTGTAAAAATAAAGAATCCCATTTGCCCATTTCAGATAAAAGAAAATATCCGCAAAAAATGTCAAACTATTGAAGAGAGGAATAGTGTTCATGCAGTACCATGTACATCTGTATTGCTGCAATGTTTATTCTGTTTAATTAGATATTTGAACTAAATGGTATCTATTTGACAGTTTTTCCTTCTAATATAAAAAAATGAGTTGGAATCCACTTAAGTAAGTAGTAAGAAGATATGCAGTTATTCTTAACTGGCTTCCTCATCAGAACCACAGAACTCAGAAACTGATCTGAGTGACTGTTTTCCTCAATTCATCCAAGAGTTGACTGTAAGTAATAATTTTCTAGATGACTAGAAGAGAGTCTAAGTTGTTGCATACAAAGAATGCCTTAGGGCTTTAGGAATTGATTTTCTCTTGGAACCCAGGTTGAAAATTCTACTAATTCTTCAGCAAATGTTAGAATATACATACCTTTGAGGGTATATATATTATATATATATATATATATATATATATATATATATATATAAAATTGTTGGATTTATTGGGGTGACATTAGTTATCAAGACTTACATAGGTTCCAGGTATACAGTTCTACAGTGCATTGTCTATCTGTTGCATTATATGTTCACCACCTAGTGTGAGTTCTCTTTCCATCAGCATGTATTTGGCTCCCCCACCCTCCTCTCCCTCCCCTTTCCTCTTCTCCCACCTCCTCCCAACTTACCCATAAATAATTCTTAAACTATTGATTGTTTCAATGAGTTTGTTTGTTTGTTTTTCTTTGTTGCTTTCAGTTTTATATTTCACATAAGAGTGAAGTCATATGGTTCTTAGTTTTTTTTCTATCTGGCTTATTTTGTTTAGTGTGATGCTCTCTAGGTCCATCCATTTTGTTGCAAATAGCAGTATTTCATCTTTTCTTACAGCTGAGTTAATTTTAGTATATGGCAAGTGTTCACAGCTCAGAGTCATTCTTTTGCATGTGCTTTTCCAGTTTTCCCAGCATCATCTACTGAAGAGGCTGTATTTTCCCCATTGCATATTTTTTGTTTCTTTATCATAAATTATTTGTCCATAAATTTGTGGATTTGTTTCTGGGTTTTCAATTCTGTTCCATTGGTCTGCGTGTCTGTTTTTCTGACAGTATGAAGCTGTCTTAATTATTGATTCTTTGTAGTATAAATTGAAATCGGGAAGTGTGATACCACCACCCTTATTCTTTTTATGTAGGATTGCTTTGGCAATTTGAGGTCTTTTGTGGTTCCATACAAATCTGATAGTTCTTTTATCTATTTCATGAAAGTATGATTGTGGGATTTTGATAGGAATTGCATTAAATCTGTAAATTGCTTTGGGTAATATGGCCATTTTAATTATGTTAAGTCTTCCTATCCATGAGCATGGAATATCTTTTAATTTCCTTGTGTCCTCTTCAGTTTCTTTCAAAAATGTCTTATAGTTTTCCATGTATAAGTCCATCATGTTCTCTGTTAATTCCTAGGCATTTCATTCTTCTTGTTGCGGTAGCAAAAGGTATTGATTCTCTTATTTCTTTTTCTGAAGATTTGTTTTTTGTATATAGCAGTGCTGTTGATTTTTGTACATTAATTTTGTATCCTGTGACTTTACTGTATTCATTTATTGTTTCTAATAGTTTACTGCTGGAGTCTTTAGAATTTTCCATATAAAGGATCATGTCATCTACAAATAGTGACAATTTGACCTCTTCTCCCAATTTGGATAACTTTGATTCCTTTCTCTTGCCTGATTGCTGTGGCCAGTACTATATTGAATAGCAGTGATGACAGGGGGCATCCCTGTCTTGTTCCTGATTTTAGGGGAATGGGCTTTAGCTTTTTCCCATTCAGTATAATGTTAGCTGAGGGTTTGTCACATATGGCTTATATTATGTTTAGATATTTTCCTTCTATACCCATTTTATTCAGTGTTTTGATCATAAATGGATGTTGTATCTTGTTGAATGCTTTTTCTGCATCAATTGACATGATCATATGGTCTTTATCTTTTCTTTTGTTTATGTGGTGTATCGCATTGATTGTCATATGTTGAACCATCCTTGTGTTGCTGGGATGAATCTCACTTGATCATGATGTATGGTATTTTTGATACATTGTTGTATTCTATTTGCTAATATTTTGTTTAGAATTTTTGCATCTGTGTTCATCAGAGATATTGGTCTATAGTTTTCTTTTGTGTGTGCGTTGTCTTTACCAGGCTTTGGTAGTAGGGTAATGTTGGCCTTATAGATTGAGTTAGGAAGTATTGCCTCATCTTCAATTTTTTGGAAGAGTCTGAGGAGGATAGGCATTAATTCTTCATTGCATGCTTGGAAAAATTCAATGGTGAAACCATCTGGTCTGGGGTTTTTGCCTCTAGGAAGGTTGTGGATAGACATTTCAATTTCTTTACTATTGATTGGTCTGTTTAGATTATCCAATTTTTCTTGGTTCAGTCTAAGTAGGCTATAGGTTTCTAAGAACTTGTCCATTTCTTCTAGGTTGTTAAATTTTAGTGGCATAATATTTTCTTATAATCTTTTTGTATTTTTGTGGTATTAGTACCTTTGAAGTTTTTAACTGTTTTTTTGTTTTGTTTTGTTTTGTTTTGTTTTTAGTGTATAGACGACTGTCTATGTTAGGACACACATCAGAAGTGATGATATTGTATACCACACTGTAGGAAACAGAGGCCATGGATCTAGAAGTAATGTGGATCCCAGGACCTGCCTGGTTTCCCTGAGGACCTAAGGGAGCAATATCTTGGCATACTAACAGCCCTTATACAGGATGCCTGGTGCTCAGGCACCTAGGCTGGGAAGTGCTTTTAAGGACAACAGTGAATGTAGCACACTTCACAAGAGAAAGTCTATATTTTCATGAGAAACATGGATGGAATGCTCAGGAAAGTTTCATTTGAGTCATGTGATATGTTGTGATCTCTTTACTCTGCTTGGGGCTCTTTGGTTTGCTCCTATCTGCAGGTAAAATGTCCCCCAAAGACTCAGGTGAATATTGTTTACAGGGACCTGGTTCTGCTGTCTTCAACAAAATGGGCTAGAAGATGTCTTCCACTTGGGGCTTCCCAGGATTAGTGTTACTTTCCCCAGGGAGTCTTCTCCTAGGCGCAAAATCTATTGTCAATATTTTCTCTGTGTACATGCATTGGGAACAAAACCACAAATCCATGTCTTTATGCTCCTTTTTTGAGATTGTTAGGTTATTAAATTCAAGGTTTAGAATGCCCAAGTTATTGGTGGGGCAGATTCCTGTCTGTCTGTCTAACCACTGCTGGGAAGGGTTTCTTATTCAACCTATCTTCTCTCATCTTCGCCCTGGCCATTGCAAGCTCAGTATCTTGACTCACTAAAGCTTTTCTATTTTAAGCCCTAAACCAGTTGGTGGCAGAATTAGGACTAAAACCCAGCTTGTCCAACTTCCAATACACTGCCCTTTCCACCACACCACACTGCCTCTTTAGAAGATGCCCTCCGTGATAATACATTGATACCAGGAAGTAGGACTGTGAACATGAACACCATTAAGATGCATGTTTGTATGTGTGCATGTGTGTCTGGGTGTGTGTATGAGTGTGTAATCACAATGGTTGATTCTACTGAATGCTGTTTGTTGAAAAAGGCAAAATGCAATGTTTAAGATGTATGAAAATTCTGACTATTCTTTTCTCCCAAATCTTGGTTTACACTGTGGTAGATTGAATCATAGCTCACAATCATGCACTTCTCCTCGTATTAGAATTATATATTCATGGCCTTTGCCATTTGCCTTTATAGCAGTTCTCATTAGAGAGAGGGTAGGATAACTTTCCTGGCTATTACTGTTGGGTTTGGCCATGTCACTTGCTTTAGCTAATGGAATGTATGCAAAATTTATGATGAGCCAGTTTCAAGCCAAGGCCTTAAGAGCCCTTGCACATTTCTGCTAATATCCTATGCTCTGGTGACATACATGAGAAGGATTTTCCACAGGTAACTGCTGCCCTTTCAGCCTGGATCCCAGAAAGAACACATATCAAGTAGATATCAATCAACCTATAGTGTAGGGCAGAGCCACCTGATTAAGCCCAGCCAAAATCAACAAATGAAGTCAAACCACAGAACCCTAAGTGTGAGAATACATAAGCTACTGAGTTTTGAGGAAGTTTGTTATGCAGCTTAATTGCAGCAATAGCTGACTAATACAAATATGGTAACAAATTTGGTGTTAGCCAAATGCTTTATTTTGGGTATCAAAAAGATTCTTTTTTTAAATTTTGAAATTAGACTAACATTTGTCTGTATATCTTAAGAAAAAATAAAACTTATGCCTTTCTCACAATCATAGCACAACACTGTATCATTGATATTCTATGACATGTTTCTTTGGTATAAAAGGCAGGGGGATGTTAGGGAATTGCAAACAGCTTTCTCAGGTGGTCTTTTACATAGCAAAATACATTGAGGGACAAAGAAAAAAGTTAATATTTGGGAAGGATCCCACCTCCACCATCTTCCTATCTCTAAGTGAGCATGAGCATAATAAATGTTGATGAGTGTGGCTATGCAATGCTTTCCATCAAATCCTAGACTTGAGAAGTGATGCTTTTTAGGCTGAGAAAACCTGTCAGAGTTCTTGGCCTACAAAAAAAATGCCCTCTGATTTATTCTTCCAATAATTACTTCACTGATTCCTTCCCTTAATCCATAAACATAATTGATTCTCCCACATTCTAAAAATCATGCTCTTGACTCCAACATTCACTTCCAGTTACTTGCCCAATCTCTCACTCTTTCTAATGACCCAACTTTTAGAAACAAGGTTCTGAATATTGCTATGTCTACTAACTTACCTCCGATTCACTTTTCAGCCAATTATGGAAAGATCTCAATTTCCCCATTTCCTTCACCATTGACACAGAACTTTTCAAGGCCATCAATGACCTCTGTAAGTTCAATGTTCTCCCTTTCATAAAGCTGGTCCTTGGGGAGATCAAAATTGTTTGCCATGCTTTCCTTTTTTATTTTTTATTTTTGCCAGTGATTTTTAATCAATTTTGGGTCACAAATACCTTTGAGTTTTTTTATTAAATCTTTGGATTTTCTCTCCATAAAAAGTACCTATTGACAAACAAAATTTAGAATATTATTTTAAGGGAAGTGTTCAGGAGTAAGAATCTTTTGATCTTCTGTGACAACTACCTTCCACCTATATTTGTTCCTCATCTCCTTTATGGGCCCCGTCCTGTGCCTATCTCTTAAATATGGTTTTCTTTAGTGATCAGGCCATTTCCATCTTCTTTTCAAATTCTATAAACTCTACCCATGTGACTTCCTTCACTCAGTATACTGAAAACCCCAAATGCACATTTGTTTTAATTCCTTCAAGGGGAGTCTGGTTGATGTCTCTCCATCTGTGTGAAAGGCCTTCTTTACTGAGGCTACTTACTTCTTGGTCTCTTCCCTTCCCCTTCTTGGGTTATTCTCTATCAGCACTGAATAGTCAGTAGCTCTCTACCATGGCCCACAGGTAAAATCTCTTTGCCCTCGTGCTTAGTAGTTCCTCTTCCACTCTGCTTACTAGACTAATTTTAACTAGTTGTTTAAGGGTTCAGATGTACCTCCTGGCTTCTTTGAGGAAGAACTCTGAGTGCCATGCCCCATCTGGCCAAGTCCTCTCCATGCTTTCACGTATTCTGTGCATATCTCTCACTGCATAATGGGCTGAGGGCTGAATAGGTGATGAGGAAGTGGATTCAGTATGCACAGGTTACTGTTCCTAGAAGATGGCTATAGTATATGTGTCTTCCTCAAGAGGCAGTGAGCTCCTTGAGGATAGCCACCTATGCTTTTTTCACCTTTGTAACCTCAGTTGCAAGTTGCATAAAATTGAGTCATAAACATACCACTCGGACTGCTAGAGCAAACCTCTCCTGATAACACATCTCCCTGTGGACTTTTCAGTTGTATGAGCTCATGTATATTTTCTTTCCTGTTTGAGCAGTGTTTTATGTGAGTTTATGCAATTGAGTGCATCCCAGCATCAATCCTGCCATCCCTGCCCCTTCTACCCTGGGTTTGACTTGGTCTTTCTCATCTGAACAGTGAAAGCCTATTAGGGTTGACTGGGCTGATGGCTCTAAAGGTCACTTCACATTCCATACCTGAAAGTGAAAGTTCTACAACCACACAGCCTTTTATTTGCTGGTTGATGTTATAAATTACCTTATTCCCCCGCCTCAAATTTAAATAAAACATTTAAGCAGATAATCCTTTAAAGAAAAAGCAGTATAACCATTACTTAAAGAATAAGTAAAAGTTTTAAATTGGAACACAAGGCAATAAAAAGTTCAGATATTTATCTAAAACTTATTTAGGAAGAAAGGGAATAATGTAGTGAGGTCTTATGGCAGCTGAAGGCTGCACTCTGGCAGGCAATGGGCTAGTCTATGGAAAAGAACAGGATTGGTTCTAGTGTGGGCCTGGTCCTAACTTTCCACTAACCTGAGTGACTAGGGGACACTGTATCTCCTGCTCAGACTTGTTTTCTTCTTCTGTGATATGAAGGAAGAGCAGCAGATGGTCTCCCAGGTCCTTTCTGGCTCTAAACACGCATGATGTATGGTGGTTTGAATTCAATTGATTAATTTTCAGACTCTTCTGTGTATGCCAGCTAAGCTCCAGCTCTTTCTGCTCAGCCTTTCTGACAGTGATAAGTTGCAAAGTCATGTAGAAGGGAGTCTTCTGTCTTCTATTCAGGAGGCATATCTAGCTCTATTACTTGGGGTAACTCAATTCAATTCACATTTGATTCAATGTTGACTGAATAGTTACTTTAGTCAAATTACAAGGGAGTCTCCTGGCTTCCCCTGTGAACCTTGGGAAGCCTGATGATTTTCCACTCTCTCTCCTTCAATCCACAAACATTTATTGATTGTCTATTGTAGCCTAGATGTTGAGCATTAAAGAGAAATCAAAGGGGACTGCCATCATTTGAAGGTATGCTAAACAGTGCTTTAGATAAAAGCAGCTCTAGAGTCAGCCTTACCTGAGTTGGATTCCTAGCTCTCTTATTTGCTAATTGGGTGACCTGGGTGAATTAATTCAATTTATTTAAGTCTGTTTTTTTTTTTACTCTGTAAAAATTAGAAATGATAGTATTATCTGTTTTTTAAGGTGTGTGTGAAAACTCAATATATGAAGACTAGCACATATTAGGTGCTCAATGTAGAGACAATTTAGTTGCTCACATGTTTTAAAACTTAAGTCCAATAATTGATTTAAAGTTTATGTAAACATCTTAGTTTTTACATAGCTTATAGAAGCTGACATTAACTTAATTTATAAGAAGATGGTCAGGCATGGATATGAGTTGGGGTCCTGCAGATAGCAAAGGGCTAAAATTGAATTATAGACTGAAGAGACGGTAAGACGAAGGTTGGCAGCATGCATGAGGTTGGGGGATGATCAGGTGCCCGTGAGAACGAAGACTGAGGGCATTTCCAGCACCCGTTAAAGATGAGACAGGAAATATAGAACATAGCCAGAATTTAATATTTATCATAGAGCTTTGAATGCCATGACAAAGAATTCTTCAGTCAACAAGGGTCTATTGAAGATTTTAAAGAAAAGTGACATCACACCTTTATTTTAGAATTTAAATCTTGGCAGGAGAGCAGGTCTGCTGTAGTATTGCAGATGAGACATCATGGAAGCTGTCATGACGTTACTAAGCCGTGGGGCTGAAGGGTCAGAGGGCAATCTGAGAGGGGTTCTACAGGTCGCGATGAAAGAAGACTCCTTTTGGTAGTCTTTAGACAGAGGGGATGAAAAAAGAAATGGAAGTGATCCTGAGATATTTAGGTTGAGCAACATGGTCAGTGGTGATGGTGATAGAAGGTTCAGCAAGGGCTGTATGACCATGCGGAAAGAGAAAGACTTTTATCTGGTCTGAAAGTATTTGTGAAACTCCCTTCCTCCTTCTCTCTCTCTCTCCCTCCCTCCCTCCCCCTCTCTGTGTTTTTCTTTCTTTTTCCTTCCAGACTTTCTTCTTTCTTGTGACTCAAGAAATTTTAACACATCTTATAAGTTATGCTGGGACTTAGGTATACTTTTTAGAGTAAAACAGATTTGGGAGCTGATTCAGGAGCTTTTCATTTAGTGGAAGAGAGAGGTGTGTTACTGGTATCAGAAGGAAACAAACAGGGGATAGGGAAACAGAATAATGGCAGTGGGGCAAGGACCAATGGAGGGAACTGAGAAGGTGGCATTTATGCCAGGGCCTCAAGCACAGAAGGAGCTAGCCCCTTGGAGAGGAGGCAGCAGCTAGCTATCCAGGCAGACAAATTAGCAGATGTAAAGGCTCTCAGTGACCCTGAACGTGGAAGGAGGCCTGTGTGAGAACTGACTAGTTGGTGAAGAACAAGGCATGAGGCTAGGTAAAGACTTAGGTATAGAACATGCTGGAGTTTGTAGGATGCATGAGAGTCGATGCAAATAAAAATACTGAAGCATGAAAGCACCAGATTTAAATTCTAAAAGAAAATTCTGTGTGCTATGTGCAGAGAAAGTGCAATCAGGGACACTGGTTCTAAGGCTATTACTTTTCTAGAGATAATGGTGGCTAACAAGGAGTGGATACAGAGTAGAGCTAGAGAGAAGGTGTTACTCCCAGGACATCTTTATGAAGTGGATACAGGCAGGAGTGAGGAGGAGGGAGGGATCAAGGATGGCTTCCAGGTTTCTGGCTTGAGCAACAAGTACCTGGCACCACACATTGACTATGAGGAAGGTAGAGAAGAGACAAGAGAACACCAAGAATATGGGGGGAGGCATGTGTTTGAGTTAACTTATTGAGCTATCTTGGCATCAGGAAGCAATGCCAAGTTGGCCCTTGGGCATATCAGTTTGGAGCTTAAAAAAGAGGTCTGTGGTGATTACGGAATTTGGGGTGTCATCAGCAATCACTCATTTAACAATATCCACTGAACACTTACTATTTCCTAGTAGATGCTGGGAAGAAATCAATCCTTAAAACTGACTGACAAGCACCTGTCCTCAGACAGTTTACATTCTAGAAATGGAGCAATTGAGATGGACAATCAACAAGTAAAAAAATAAAAATATAACTGAATTTGGTAAGTGATGGGCCAGAATAAGCGTGGGAGGCTTGCAGCCCCCTTGAGCAGGAAAGGCCTTTCCAAGGAGGTGGTATTTGATGCAAAAATGGGGGGGGGTATTTCAGGAGGAGGGAACCCAAAGTTGAAAAGTAGGGAAGGACTTCACATACTCAAGGAACTCAAAGATAATCAGGAGAGCTGGAAGACAGCAAATAGCCCAAGCTGGACATTAGTGGCCTCTGACATTTGTATCAGTTAGGAAGAGAGGAGGATCAGATAAGCTAGCTGACACTCAGCAGGCAACTGCAACTGCAGGACTGGAAACTGGGAATCAGGGTTGTGCCAGAGGTGAGGCTCTGGGTGTCTGATGCAAATATGGCAGCTGACGTCACTGGGGAGACAGACACTCTTACATGTGGAGACAGCCAGGAGCAGGAAGAGAAGAGAACCAAGCACAGCTCTTTGGGAGAGGATGAACAAGCCCCAGGGGAGACCTGAAACCAGCAGCGTGCGAGGTGGAGAGGAGGAGGCAGAGAGGCAGGCTGTGGAGAGGGACCATGTTATGAAGGGACAAGATGGTCTCAGGAGCAGGTGAGAGGTCAAGGTGAGGGGGAAGATGGAGCACCTCGAAACACCCTGGAACGACTGGATGACAAGTGAGGGTGCAGGGGCTGGGGTGAACACTGCAGGTGAGAAAATGGATTCAGCAAGTAGAAACTGTTGCTCTAAACTATTCTCAGTGAAAGAGATGAAGTGGGAAATAGTTTGAGGAGAAGAGCTTGTGGGGAGCACTTCTTTGCTTTCGAGAATTTGTTCCTTTCCTTGCAAAGGGCTCTCTGCCAGATCTGAGCCTCCGTACTGAGGCAGCAGGTTTTCTTGGCTTTTCCGGACTTCGGGCTGCTGAGGCTAAGACAGCCACTCCCCACTTGGCCCAAACCCTCACTTTTGGCTCAGAGAACAAATGCATCAGTTGGGCAAGCAAGCCCAATGTGTTGATCCAGCAAATTCTTAATGCTTTAAACCACATTTGCTCTAAGCTGGCTGGTAGGTCCCATCATAACCCATCTAATTGCCAATTCACACACCTGCTATTTTCTCTAAAAGCCTTATGCATAGTAGGTACATGATAAATAGGTGTGATTTGTTGGATGGGTGTGATGGACGAAGAACTTCGTGGCTCCCATAAATGACTGCACCATCTCATCATGTGACACGGGGTGGGCACTGACTACTCAGCCTCTGGTGTGCCACATGTGTGGGCACAGCGTGTCCCCACTGAAGAGCTTCTATGTAGGATGGATAAAACACTGACCACACTTTTCAAGCATGAAAAATCTCCTTTGCCAATGCCTTGCTCTCCTAATTGTATTTAAAAACAGATAATGCTTTAAAAAGTCAAATAATATCAAGTAGCAGGTACTGGGAAAGTGGAAATAGACTGTAGCCAGTGTGTACATGCCTCCTTTGAGATTCAAGATGTCAAACTGTGTTACTTTGCTTATTGCTTTACAGTATTTCAAATCGTATTACATTCTATCACGCCACTCTGGAATATGAAGTGAGCCCAAACTGTTGGATAATGGGCAAACACAAGGGTTGCCTGACAGTATGAATTATCCTTGAGTGGTTTGGCATAAAATAATCACACCACTCTTTAGGGAGAGGGGAAAAAAAACCAAACCAGAGCTAGACACTCTGGACTGAGCCACAGTCTAACCAGATTCACTGACCAACTCTGGCAGCTGCCAGCAGACGGGCTGGCCCAGTGTCCCTGTCGTGCTCTGCCAGCCACCCTGGGCACATCCAAACTTGAAGATGGAGAAGCTGTACCAATCAAGGTCCTTCCTGATTAATAGAGTTGCTGCTCACCCTGCAAGGGAAATTAGTGACAGGTGGAAATAACCATTTAATTCATCCTGCAAGGCTGCACTTTCTCAACAGGCGTAGAGCAGCCTGATTCGCTGACCGTGTCATGCCGTCACAGAAAAGTGGCACCACTTTCTGGGGACAGTATGATTCACAACTTGGAGGATGTGGCTTTATTCTACAAACAGGCATTACACAAACTGTGTGGGGCGCATGCGCACGTTTGTGTGCATGCTGCTTTATTCTACAGGCAAAGACATTCTATTTTTAAAAGTGCTTTTTATAATCTGGATTTGCATCTCAATTACAGCTGCAAATAAGGAGCATTTAGAATGCGAGCTGCAATGACAATTGTTGATGGGGGAGCCTTGGAGAAAATGTCCAGTGGAGAACTTAGGCAGCAGTGGGAGGCCGTGGGTGACCACATCTCAGATGCTGGCTCTTCACTCAGGGGTCGACTGGGTAGGGGACAGGTCATGGGGTCAAGTCAAACAGGAAGGGCATTTGAAGGCCAACTGAGGCCACCTCACAGTGTGAAGAACCTGGATTTTTATTAAGATCTGCTGAGTTTGGAGCTGAGACAACATTTCCAAGCATCACAGAGAGGCCGCAGCCGGGTGATGGTCAGCTTCATTACTCTGAGAATGACCAGGATCAGGGATGAGCTGTGGCTCAGGGAGGGACATTCAGAATGGGTGTGGGGCTCATGGACAGATGAACATCTAAGGTAAGGCCCTTGTTGACTGCCACATGCACATCCAACAACCTCTCATGTGTAGTCCATGATCTAGCAGGTGGATCCTCTTTCTGCCCCCACCCTCCCCCTTCCTCATACTGCCAAATGTTCCCTTAGGTCACTCCTCAGCTATCCAAATTGAAGCTTTTCTTCAAAGTATGACTGAGGAAGACTGCCTTCACTTCTCGGCTAGCCCTGATTTCTCCAGATCTTGCGGGCTGCTCTCGTGAATAGCTCTTGACTTCATATGGTGGTTTGTTTTGGAAGTTTGAATCAACTCCCAAGGGTCCTGTGAGAACGTGCTGAGGTTCTGGAGCCATTTGTCTCCATCTCTTTCTGAGAATCAAGCTCCTAAGACCCAGGACATCCAACGGCACAGGCAGGCCTTAATCAAGTAAGCACCCAGCTTTGGGGGACAATGAGGGCATGGCAAGAGAATCCCAGGGGGGCGCCATGAGGCCTGCAGAACTGTGTGTTTCAGATTCTATCTTGGGGCAGAGGGAATGCATAAATAATTCATAAATAAAAGGAATGCATAATAATTCAAAGGGACCCACCTCCTTCCAGTGGAATTGTTTTTGCTCTGCACTTAGACTGTGTGACCTCTCCCTGCTCTCCTTACTACCCTTCCCTGGTTCCTGAGTGCACCTACTCACCGGGGTTCCAGGTCTCTGGGGCTCACTCAATTCATTTAACAAGGGAGGCTCTCTGGGGAATCTGCCTCTGGTCACCTCACCAGGGGTGGTGGCACTTAGCAGCACATCTCTGTGTTCCCTAGGCATCTACCTCAGGGGATTTCTTGCTCTTTCAAGTGAGGACTAGTCAACTTGTCCAAGAAGTAACTTCCTTGGTGGTTGGGCAGCCACCTCATAGAAGGCCTGACATTCTAGGTTCTTCGCCTGCCCCTGCCCGTGCCTCATGGTTTAGTTGCTGCTGCTGGTCTTGAATTAACTCTGCCAAAACCCACTCACTGTAGAGATTTAAAAGGTGTGTTAGGGCTCTTCAGAGAATCAGAACCAAGAGAAGAACTATCTATCTATCTATCTATCTATCTATCTATCTATCTATCTATCATCATCACCATCATCATCATCTATCTTTCTATTGTCTATCTATCTATTTATCTATCTAATTATCTATCTCTATCTATCTTAGAAGTTAGTTCACATATTGGTGAGGGCTCACAAGTCCAAAATCTTTAGGTAGGCCAGCAGGCTGGTTAGGAATTGATGTTGCAGTCTTGAGTCTGAGCTCCACAGGACAGTAGGCAGAAACTCAGGCAGGGTTTCTGTGTTGCAGTTTTGGGGCAGAATTCCTTCTACTTTGGGGAACCTCACTCTTTACTCTTAAATCCTTCAACTGAATAGATGAGGCTCACCCATATTATGGAGGATAAACTGTTTTACTCAAAGTCTACTGATTTAAATGTTAGTAACATCTAACAAATGCCTTCACAGCAACATCTAGACTGCTGTTTGACCAAGCAGCTGGGTACCAGAAGCCTAGCTGAGCTGACACAGAATAGTAACCATCACAGAAGGGAAAGGCCATACTGCATAAAAGCTTTTTAAAAATGGAGCAAGGGATGGGACATTGCTCTTCTTTTATGACTCATTTGGTGTCACTTCCTCGGGAAAGGGATCCCTGGGCCTTCCCTACCCTGTATCCCCAACGATGGTGAGGCGCCTCTTCTCTGTACCTTGTTGAGTGTCGTGGTTACCGGCTTTGTCATGCTGTGTTTTAATGATCTATTTATATATCTAGTGCCCTTATTAACAGTAGGGCATTTAGCATGCAGGTTTTTAAAGAATTTTGAAGGAAGGGAACTGACTTCACATTGAACATATAGGTCTTCCTCACTATTTAGAAATAATATAATCAACATTTCCTTGTTACCTATCCTGGCTCAAGTTCTATCTTACTAACTTTCTAAGACTTTGAAGCCACAGAGAGACTGGGGCTGTTGTTCTTAATAGTGTTTCATAGCAGCTGGAGACGCTGAGTGATTTTGTCTTCTTTACTTAATTATCAGAAAGACGGGTGTTTCTCTTCCTCTGCTGCCATGTATAACCAGGGCCTGCAACACAGAAGATGTAAAATCATGGATTCTGAGTCATTTTCTCGATACCTCGCTATTGCATAATGTCATTTCAGAAGGTGTGGCTGAATGTGGCTTCATTGCATAAAACTGAGTAGCTTGAGCAGTTCAGAATCTGGAAGTACATCCACCTGTTGGATGACAGCCAATCAATTAGCTAACTCAATGACTTTATTGAATGCCTACATCGTACTAGCATGATAGCGGCCAGGGCTGTGAAGAATTTTAGGTCCGCAGTCAGAGAAGGTCAGGTGAGATGCTAGGCAGTGGGTGGTAGACCAGGGCAGCAGTCTGTATCTCTGTACCCAACACCACATGCCAGGGTGGCCCCGGGCAGGGAGATGGGAAGAGCATGTTCAGGAGCTGGACATTGATGGAAACTGAGGCAGACAGTTAGCATCAGGGACATCTGTAATAAGGTGAGCATTGTTCTGGTTTAATTATGTCCCCCTCAAGTTCATACATTGCAGTCCTTGCCCCCCAGTAGCATGGATGTGACCTTATTTAGGAATATGGTTGTTGCAAATGTAGTTAAAATGAAGTCATACTAGAGTAGGGTGGGCCCCTCGTCCAATATGAGTGGGGTCCTACAAAAAGGGAACACTTGGCCACCTACACACACACACACACACACAAACACATACACACACACACACACACACACACACACACACACACACACAGAGACAGACAGACAGACAGACAGACAGACATCACCAGGTGACAACAAATACGGAGATACAGAGATCTACAGGGCTAGGAATGCCCAGGATTGCCAAACCACCACAGAAGCCATCAGAGAAGCACAGAGCAGATTTTTCCTCACAGTCTTCAGAAGGAACCTCACTGACACCTTCTCACTAACTTGTAGCCTCCAGAACTGGGGACAATACATTTTGGTTGCTTAAGCCACCTGCTGTATTTTGCCGGGTATAATGTGCTCCCATGTATAATGCGCACCCATGTTTTTGGCCCAAACTTTCAGAGAAATAAAAACTTTTATTTTAATTTTTAATTATTAATTTCTAGATTCACACTTTTAACTCATAAGCATAAATAAAAGAATTAAAAACATTTATACAGATATGGAATTATCTACCCATCTATAACGCACATCCTTACTTTTCCTGCACAAATTTGGGCATTATACATAGCGAAAAAAGGTGATTTCTGGTACTTTGTCACAGCAGTCCTAGCACACCAATACAGGCAGCAGGCTAACCAATTCCTGCCCCGGACATAGGGAAGTCTGGGTGGATGGTAAGAGGCTGCTCTTGAGAGACAAGTGTTATGTCACCAAGAGCCCAGGCACCAGAAATGAAGGTTCTGATGCTGAGGGATATGCATGTTGAGTCCTGGAGAGCTGATCTTCCCACAGTCAGAGATGGAGGGAGAGCTGAGTATCTGGGAAAGAATTAATGCCACCTGTAGCTGACGAGGTTGGTGCTCTGCCCAAATTCTGTCTTCTATCTCCACGTGGCTGTCTCTAGGTTTTGCATGCTTCCCTCCTAACTGTTGACACTCGGACCGTGGGCTACTGGAGCATCACCCTGATGCGCCGGACCAGAGAGTGTGTGGGTGTTTACATCCTCCCACCGCTGTCCCTGGTCAGTGCCTGGAGGAGAAACCAACTGAAATTATACTTCAGGGGTAGGAGTTCCCCACTGTTTCTGTCATAAGGGACTGTGAATTTGGTGGCTTCAAATAATACATCCTAAATATATTATTGTCCTCTTCCTCTGCTATGTTATTGTCATATGTCAGGTTGCCCAAGAATATACTCAGAGGCAGGAAGTGACGGATGAAGACGTGCTCCCAGGGAAAGCTGATTGGGAAGGGCTGGAAGAGGGTAGGGAGCAGGAACCAAGCATGGGTTATCCCCAGGGCCGTCCGAATGTCAGCCTGAAGCGTGGGAGCCTGGCGAGGTGGGCCGAGTGATGCCACCCACATGCGTGAGGCCCAGATCCCTGGAAGCTATAAATATTACCTTCTTTGGAAACTTTGCAGAGGTGATTAAATTATGGGTTGTGAGATGATGCTGGATTATGTGGGTGGGTCCTAACTGTCACCACAACTGTCCTTACCAGAGAGAGGCAGAGGGAGAATCAACAGCACAGAGGGAGAGTTGGGGGCAGCCTCCTGGGGGCTGGAAGAGGAAAGGAACGTTCTTTCCTAGAGCCTCCACAGGCAGCACGTCACCGTGACTTTGGACTTCTGGCTTCCAGAACAGTGAGAGAATAAATGTCTGTTGCTTGGAGTCACCCAGTTTGTGATCATTTGTCACAGCAGCCACAAGAAGTGGGTCTAGCATCCCTGCTTGGCCCTGCCTCCCTCACCTGGGGCAGGCCCTGTGCACATATGACACGTGACTCTGCGGTGTCACAGGAGAAGCTGAACTGTAATTGTACCTTTGCAGCACAGAAATATGATCGTGGGTGTGTCGTTTCTACATAGGCCCTTCTCTGGTTTTAAATGTACTAACTTACTAATAATTCAAATGATAGCAGAAGTGAAGGGGTCACTTCCCATCCAATGGCCTTAGATATATAACACGTCTGGTGCTTGCCACTGTGTCTTATCTCAATCACAGGAGACCTGGGCAATGTAAGTGGCAAATATATTGATGTCAGTTATTGGACACCAGTTGGCTTTAAAAAAACCCAAAGCTATTGTTTAAGTGAGCTGTTAGAGAGTTACACTAAAGAGAACACTGTGAATGAATAGAATCGGATCTCTCTCTCATTTTTTTTTACATTAACAAAGAAAGTGCTCCCATTTCTGAGCCTATCCTGATAATCCCTATGTGTGGGATGGAAAAGATTAGAGAAAAATAATATAGTTAGCCCAGGGCTCAGGATAAGATGCAGTTGTTCAGATAGCCACTTAGTATTTCATTAACTAAATCCAGTCCACAGTACACCCAACTTAATGACTGCTTTTGTTGTTAAGTAAAAAGTGTTGCACTAAGGCTCCACTGCATAATACGCATTACTTTTACAATTGCTCTGTTTTTAAATGTCTGTCTGACACTTTGGTGAAATCACTGCAGAATCAGAAGCTCCATTAAAGAGGGCAAAAGACCCCAAACTTGACATTAAATAGGCAAAGAAGACCCCAAACTTGATGTAAGTGTTCACCTGGTTAACTACACAAGTCTGTAGTAGGGTGACCAGATGTCCCATTTGAAATAGGACAGAAAAATCAGCACTGTCCCATTTCAAGGCTGAATTCAAGGTGTCAGTAGGCCGACCATTTGAAATGGGGCAGTACCATTGTTTTCTGTCCCGTTTAAAATAGGACATCTGGTCAGCCTAGTCTGGAGTGATGCATGGTCCCTCCTACTTCACGTTTGCCTACTCCAGACGCAGTAACTAGATCGGATTCACATTTGTTTTCCTCAGAGCACATGGGCTGGTACTCAGAAAGTTCACAACAAACATTTGGCTTCTAATGTGGGATCAGTTTAGTTCATCCAACACAGAGCTGGCCCAAAGATTCAGGTGTTGTCACAGTAGAAAGTGGTTTACAGGATGGTAATAGAATCTGCCTCTTGTCACAAATGGCTTTGCATAAATTAGATTTGCAAATGAGCAAGAGTTTGCTTTCTGAGTTAGATCTTTGTTTTATTTAGGACTCAGTGAAAGAAGCCTTGGCCTTTCCAGTTTTCTCAAACTTTCAGTATCCAATTTTCTGGGTCCAGTTCCTGTCTGGATTACTTAAGAGCCGAAGCCTGCCTAGGGACAGGGGCAGGGTGGAGGTCAGAACACGTATAAGGACTCTATTCTCTTCATTTCTCTGAGCCCAAGATGTTTATCACTGAGGCCATTCTTCCCACTGACTGAGTGTGACTCAGGAGGACGATATCCATCCTGTCTGGCTCCATTGCGTGAACTCAGCACTCTCACGTTGTGGATGCTGCCCTTGGTAGCCAGGGTTTATCCAGAGCATCTCTGCCTTATCTTTTTGACTTCTCACTCTTGACATTCCTGCATCCTTAACCTATTTCTTCTCTATTCCCCTACTTTATTTGGCTCTCCTTTTCCTTAAGCAACCTTGCTTTATCTTTCAGTATGGACTAAGCAACACTCCTGGCTCTGACCTCAACACCTCTAGTATGACACAACTTACCCTACTTGTTCTGTTTCCTGTTGGCTCCCTACAGCACCCACCAGAGTTTAGGAGGCTCCTCTTCCATTCACCTTATTCCTTCAAGGGAGGGTATTAGACCATTCTACTCATAAATCCCTTGGGAAAAGAGAGGCATAGGCCAGTAGGTTGAATAATTGACTTACTTTTCCTTTTCCTTTCTGTTAACTCCCTTCGCATTTTGCCATGGTCTGGCTTCCCCAGCTCCTGACAGCTGGGCTCACAGGTGCTCCCACACAGACTCAGCCCACCCCTCACCGGCTTGTGCTTTGGGGCCTAACCTGATTGAGATGATATGTACTTACATGCTCCATCTCTCCCTCCAAGGACTTGCCTTTGAGTTATTCTTTGGGCATCCTGATCTTTAGAAGGATGCCCCAGGGCTGTTCCCCGGGTTTCCATCCAAACCCAGAGTCATGCCGCCTCCCTTTACTAATGGAGTCTTTGTGTTTGATTTTTCCCATGACTTTTCCTAGGACTTGAGCAATACCAGCTTCTCATTCTCTTAACAAGAATGGGGGTAACCCCAGGCCCTTAATGAGAACAGGAGCATTCTTTTACTCTTGACAGTTTCCTCCCTGTCCTTTGATCAGACTGTATCCCACATGAAAACTGTTCACGATTCTTAGATTTCTTTATCCATGTTGTATGACCAAATGCTATGTGTAGTTACCCACTGGGAACCTCTAATTACGCCAAAGACGCAAGGAGTCAACTCTGTTCCTGAGTTGTGATGAGAGTGCCAAGCCCACTGGGTGCCGGGCCGGGTCTGGCTTGCTGAGCTGATACCCTTCCCCCAGAGTCTGATGGATAGGCAGTTCTCACCCCATTCTCCTCACTTCTCCATCTTACTCCAGAAAGCACCATGCCTTACCAACAAATCCTGAGATATCGATTTTTGTTTGTTTGTTCCAAGAGTGTGGAATTGCAAGTAGTCCAGACAGCCAAAATGCAGCAAGAGCACACATTGAAATATAGAAGAAAACAATTCTGTGCCATATTGGTGATGAAACTCATTCAGAAATATATTTAATGCCTCAAATGCTCTTGAGTGTTTTTTTAAACACTTACTCTTAACTGGAATGAGTACACCCTTGTACGTATCTCTGTGTTCTTTGGCTGTTGTCTTTAGATATAAGAGTTGTGACTTAAAAAGTAACACAATGATGTTTTGAAACAAATCTACCACATTGACTATTACTAATTTGTATTATGCTCTACAATATTCAAAGCTCCTCTTTAGACCTTAGTATATTTTATTACAATGCATATAGTGCTTTAAAGCAGTCATTAGGAGTTTCTGTATTTATTTCAATGTTGCAGCCATTGCACAAATATTTTGGATATTTTAATTTAGGTTACAAGACGTGCAAAACAAGAGGTATCATTACACTGGACTAGAACAGTAGTACTTAAACATTAGCAAGCATTAGAATCGTGTTAAAATACACATAACTACCCCTCCCCACCAGTTTCTGATTCTATAAATCTGAGGTGTGGCCTGGTAAGTTGCATTTCTTACAAGTTCTCAGGTGAAGTGAATGCTGCTAGTCCAGGGACTAACCCCATTTTAAGAACTCCTGCATTGGAGCATCAGTTCTTGACCTTGGTTGGACAAGTAGAATACTGAGGAAACTCTTAATATATATAGATGGGATAAAGAAGCATATACAAAAATAGTCATAGCAGCTATACAGGTAATTGTGACAAATTAGAAACAAACTTAATGTACAGCAGCAGAACAGATAAATAAATTGTGTTATAGTCATATAGTGAATCACCAAATGAAAGTGAAAATTGAATAAACTAGAGCTATTACCTATTAATATGGATAAATCTTACAAATATAAGCTTGAATAAAAAAGGGAGTTGTACAGCAATGAGTATAGTGTATCATTTGGGCTCAAGACTAAACAAAATAATGCTATTATCATTTCAATACATAGGTAGTAAAAGTATAAAAAGTATAAAGACACCTGTGGGAAACGGAAACCCCAGGGGATGAGACTTGGTAACTGGGTAAGGGCAGAGGGATGGGGTGACCCTGCCACTCCTGAGTGGTGTGGTCTGAGGGAGAGCCTTCCAATTGATGTGAAGGTTTTGTTTTTTAATCTGGTGGGTCCACAAGTATGTGGTACAGCATTCTCGGGCCTTTTTCACAAAACGAAAGACAGTAAGTGTACATATACCCGCATTCCCACCTGGAGGTGCCTGGCTTTATAAAGCTCCACCCGTGATTCTCATGCATCGTTTGCTCTTGTGTCCCTGTTGAAATACACCTCATGGTCTTGACCCCATGTGGTAACACTATGATTATCCATTTTATCCACCAGACTTGATATTGGATGATTTTGACAGTAAATGGGGATTCTGGAAATGATCTACTAACAAAGTTTTGACACAATGAAGTTAGTCCAAGACAGCACTGCAAGCTCTGGAAATTGTTTGCAAAGAGGAACATACCTGAGATGCAAATATAGGCCCTTGGAAGGAGCAATGTAGACATACAAGTACATAGCCTAGGAAAGTGGTTATCAAATTGCATTTGTTTTTAATCAGTCCTTGATTGCTTCTGAAATGATCAAACCATATACTGGAAGAAGGAATACAGTTTACAGTTTCACAGCATCTTTGTTTCTAAGGAGTTAATACAAACCACTGTACAGAGCTCTTTAAACTTAGCCTGCCCAACGCACAGGCCATCTCGAGTGACTTCCTTCTTTATTTATTTTATTTATTTCTTTTTTTTAGAGGTGAAACAAAAAGACAGTTTATTGAAGAGAAAGTACACTCCAAAGAGGTAGGAGCGGGCTTGAGGAGGAAAATGGCTCAAGAGCCTAGTGACTTCCTTCTACGACCAGTCTGGGGCATTTTCAGAAGTCTGCCAGGAATAAGAGGGCCGAGGCCTCCTTCCGTGGCACTGTTTCCCCGTCAGCCCTTACTGATGAGGAATTCTGCATTAGAAGATGCAGCAAATGCATGCTGTTGGCTTGGTGTGGGGGTGAAGGGCTCTCACCAGTGTTATCAGGGCCTGAAGAGGTGCACACCTGTGTTAATGCAGTGACACACAAAAAACTGTTGTCGTAGAAACTTGGAAGGCAAGCTGAGTGTCTCTAAGGCTGTAACTCTGGCGGAAAAGATTACAAAATGGAATGTTACTGATGTGTGCTGGATTTTCCTTCAGCAGACTGGAGATGGAAGGTTCTTTTTCTTTCCTTGTGGTGCTCTGGTCCCTGCTCTATCACCACTGTGTACATTAGTATATAGCATGCAGATAAATTTGTTTGTATTTTTAGTGCATGACTTATTATATGACGAAAAGCTTCTTAAAACCTGGACAGAAATGGCTGTTTTTCATTCTGAGTTCCTGTTCTGTGTACTGGGTGAGACCCAGGCAGAGGGTGAGCATATGCATGTGTGGAAAAAAGTGGGGCATGTGCATGTTGTTGGACAGAAGAAACTGCAGTGGCAAGATGACTCACTGCATACCCAAAGTTCTTCCAGGAATGAGAGTTTTACTGGGAAGTGGCTGACCAGCCACCATTGGCGTCATGACTGGTTCCCACTATGAACTGAGCCTCAGGTACCATTTACAGGCTAAAGAGGCTGAAAGTGGTTGGGACTTTTCCCATCCACTGGCTGGACTGGGGGGACTCTGGGGACTGAGAGGATGGGACAACCACAAGACAGAAAGAGCCTGAATCCCTGAATCAGCTAGTGAGAGGCTGTTCACCAACTGGGATTGACTGTACTGGACTGCTGCCTGAATAGAAATCTATTTTTTGTGTGTGTGTTAGATCACTGGTAATTTAAGAGTTTGTTATAGCAGCTAGTGTTTCTGTAAGTGATACAGTCACACAGAATGTCAATAGGATTGTTTAGTGGCTACCATATGAAGGGCAGAAATAACCCATTTATATCTGGAAGAGAATATTTTTCTATAAGATGTTGGCATTGGAGATCCATTCTCAAGGGCTTATCTTTGGCCCTGGCTGATTGTCTTTTCAATGGAAAATTAGTTTTGCTGGGAGGCTGTGTGATATCATTCACCCATTCCATTGCCCTGCCATCCGGGCTTTTACTGAGCATTTGCATGAGCCAGAAGAGTTTTATGTTTTGCTTTAGAAACCTCTGTATTTTTTGCTGGAAGAGACAAGAAAATGCATTCCATTTGCTACTGGTCGTGCTGTGATGACAGATAATTAGAAACTTTAATCAATTGTGTTTTGTCAGCATGATTTTCATATTAAAAAGAAACTGTGTTTGATAAAAAAAAACTATACCTAAATATAAAATTTAGGACCGTGAAGCATCAATAATGAGGTATAATGATGTTAAGTAATGATATCTCACAATCTTTTCTCCAAACCTCTTGTGTATATCAAATTCTTGTCCTCCACACCTCTCTGCACTTGCATTTGCACACTATTTTTATTTATATGTTTTCCTTTATATCTCACAGATCACTGTCCCAAGTTTCACAGACATGATAGACAAGGGGCTGGACAGTGTAACTTACTCCTTCTCAGGCCACACAATCTGTGTAGCAATTAGTGTGTTTGGAACAGACTTGTGAATCACACAGATTCAAATCCCTGCGGTACCATTTCCCAGCTTTGTATTGTCACCGCTCTATGTAGAATCTATTCCACCACCTGTAAATTATGGATACGTTTACCAACCTCCTAAAATCGTAATAATGAAGGGAGATAACCCACACAAAGTACCTAGTGTGCTATCTGGTACAGAATGCTCAGAATGTGCTCTTGAAAATGTAAAACCTCTTCTGCCTCACTTTCTAACGAAGGAAAGTTTTCTCTTCTGCAAGAAATTGCTTGATGACTAGACTTTATCAAGAATTTAGTGCCATTCCCTCCCAGAGACACATAGAAGGAGCTCCCCAGGGGGCACCTGGGCACCAAGTGTGCTAAGGGAGGTGTTTCCTGGGTGCCTTGGCAGCCCAGGCACCTTGCATGCACACGCCTCCGTCGCCTGGCTTGGCGAGTTGTATGTGTTGAGCCCACCCATTTTGAAGAGGAGAAAGCAATCTTTCCTTTGGAGAACGTGGGAGATGGAGGTGTGAGAAGGCTTGCAGGCAAGGAAGATGCTCTGCCTGTGGTTGCTTGTTGACCACGTCTCCAGTCGGCAGAGGTTCTGGCAGAGAGGCTGATGCTGGGAATCAGAGCAGGTGTCATTTCTGGTATGATGAGGCCTGGAGCTTCGTTAAGGATGTATAGCTGGAAGCCAAGTAGTACTGTTTCACACACTCTTCTAATGCAGTTTGCTTCTACTCAGGGTGGCATCTGAAGGCTTGCACATGGACACTGGGTGCTGGGCAGCCCTTTCCTCTTTTGTTTATGTTTTTGCTTTCAGTGATGCTACTGCTTGCTGCTCTCTCTCTGCTGATACAAACTGTGCCCATTTTTCAAACCCATGTGAGGTTTTTTTCTCTCCCAAAAATGTTTCTTGATCAAATTTGCTCTAAAAGTGATGCTTTTTGTTTTTAAATTGTATTCCACTTATAACATAACTATGCAGTTTATATTATGGACAGTACATGATTTAAGGTTAATTTATCAAGGTTATATCTATATTTTTCTTAGTTTTTCAACTGGATAGTAAGCTTATCAGTACAAGCCTCCATCCATCTAACCATCCAATCCGCTGATGGTGACCATGGGCCTTTTGTATACCAACACTGTGCTAATTGCTTTCAAACAAGTTATTTTATTTTATCCTTCATAGAACACCCTGAGGCAGTTATCACCTCAGTTTCACTGATTTTTCTTTGAGACTTAGATTTCTTAATGATTTATCCATAAATCTAGAGCCTGAATCATACAATATGTAAGTGAGAGATCTGGATTTTAAGCACTGATGCCAAGTCTAATTGTCTTAATACCAGAGCGATTACTCTCAAGGTTGACCATGCTTGCTACTTGTTTTGTATACTTCACCATATACACTTGTGTGCATCACATGAAATTAAAACTTAATAAATCTTGATTAAGTCTTTGAAAAAGACAATGTAGGGATGCTTCCTAAGAAATCTCCTTTACTTTTAGCAATTTCTTCTGTACTTCATAAAAGCTGAATGAAATTTAAGATGGGTTATTTAAAATTGTGCTTTGGAATTTTGTTGATAACTTTATGACAGCTCTTATGATAAATGTGATTGGGGTTCACTGAGCTATCTTTGGTTTGCTTATATGAATTGGTTGAGAATGGCGGTGTCCAACCTTTGGCTTCCCTAGGTCACGCTGGAAGAATTGTCTTGGGCCACACATAAAACACACTAACACTAACGCTAGCTGATGAGCTAAAAAAAAGTTCACAAAAAAAGTCTCACAATGTTTTAAGAATTTGTGTTGGGCTATATTCAAAGCCATCCTGAGCTGCAGTTGAGACATGCCTGGTTTAGAGTTTGGCCCCAGCTGACCTGAGAAGAAGGCAGGGGGAAGATGTAGAGACCCAGCTCCTGATCCAGGCTGGGCTAGGGTTTACAGAAGACTGATATTATCCAGAAATCAATATTTATAGGTGCACAGACCAGAAAGCCTGCTTAAGAGATGAAGTAGGCTACTGGGAGCCCTCAAAATACTTTCATCTGAATTGTCTTCTAGCGGCACAGGCTTGATTTTTAATTTAGCCAGGGGACCTGGGATTCTTCCATCTGCAGGATGACCCAAATCATGGCCCTCCTGGGAAGGCATGGAGATCATCAGCTGTAACATAGACCTGTGTGTGTCTGGAATGAGGGCTGGGGGCTCAGCACCTGAATCCCCAAAACTTTTCTTGCCACAGCCTTCCCTGGTTTCACCCTGTGGATGCCCAAATGAAATATAAAGGGTCAGGCAAAAAAAGCACACGCTTTGATACCAAGAATCTTTTGCTTGGAACTACGGCACGATCTCTTGGTAAACTCGACTGGGTCACGTCGACCCTCTCCTTTTAGCCTAGGTGGGCAGACTGAAGACACAGAGCCAAGGCAGTCAGGCAGCCTCTTCCACTCCTTTTCCTCTGAGCCCACACTACTCACAGCTGGGGCCTCTGCGTTCTCTCTCCCAGGTGAAAACAGCCGATTTAAGGAAACACTAGCAAACCACTAGAGGAGGGAATGAAGGATTTGCACTCATGCTGAAAGCAGAAAGACCGGTCACTCATTCTTCCTGCAGTGAGATCTCCTTGGTCCTTCCTCCATAGAGAGAGGTGGGGGTGGGGAGGGAGAGAGAGGGAGTCGGGGGAGAGATGGAGGGGAGAGAGAGAGAGAGAACCAAAAAAGCCCAGAAGAGATAGAAAAATCTCTTCAGGGTTGAGTGATTCCTAAATAGGCGCTGTCTATAGCCCTTCTTTTCTTCCCCAGACTTATGGAAGTTAGGGAGACAAAAATGAAATACCAAGAGAAATAGAGAAGAAAAATCTATACTTCTAGCCTAATAATCTCGTGACTGTCCCTGTACCTAAGCAATGACCTGGAAAACTGCTCATTTTTCGAGAAAGGGGTGTATGTGAGCATAGAGAGAGGGGTAAACTCCCCCTGGGCGCCAGTAGCCGGCACTGCTGCTTCTAATCAGTGGTAACAGGAGATAAAGGTGCCATCAAAATGTAGTTCAGGTGGTGTGTGTGTGTGTGTGTGTGTGTGTGTGTGTGTGTGTGTGTGTTTATTTCTGGGTTCTTAATTCTATTCCATTGGTCTGTGTGTTTTTCTGCCAATACTGTGATGTTTTGATTATTGTCACTTTGTAGTATAAATTAGAGTTGAGGAGCATGATGCCTCTAGCCTCGTTCTTTTTTCATAAGATTTCTTTGGCTATTTGGGTTTTTTGTTTGTTTGTTTGTTTTGTGATTCCATAAAAATCTGATGATTTTTTTTTTGTTTTATTTCTTGAAAAAATGCCATTGGGATTTTGATGGGCATTGTATTGAATCTGAGCCAAAACAATACAATGGAGAAAAAAAACCTCTTTAATAAATGGTGCTTGAAAAATTGGAAAGCCATGTGAAAAAGAATAAAATTAGACTGTGAACTGCCACCACATACCAAAATTAACTCGAAATGAATCAAAGACCTAAACATAAGACCTGAAACAATAAATTTCATAAAAGAAAGCTTAGGTACTAGACTTATGGACCTTGGGTTCAGGGATGATTTTAAAAATTTGACCTCAAAGGTAAGGGAAGTAAAAGCAAAAATAAATGAATAGAACTATATCAAACTAAAAAAGTTTGCACAGCAAAAGAAACCATCACCGAAACCAAGAGGCGACTAATCAAATGGGAAAACATACTTGCAAACAATGCCTCCAATAAGAGGCTAATATCCAAAATATATAAAGAGCTCATATAACTCAACAACAATAAAAAAAAACAAAAACAATCCTATTTAAAAACGGGGAAAGAACCTGAACAGATATTTTCCCCAAGAAGACATACAATTGACCAACAGATATATAAAGAAATGCTCAACTTCACTAGCTATATGGTGATAGAAGGAGAATTGACTGCGTGGTGAACACACAATGCAATATATAGATGGTGTATTATAGAATTGTACACTTGAAACCTATATAATTTTACAAACCAATAAATTTAATAAATAATTTTTAAAAATGTAGTTCAGGGAGTCAAAACTGTGTTCTCAGAGGACCCATACACAGGCCTGTGGATGCTTTTCTTATTTAAATGAAAATTTTATTACCCATTCAGTGGTGTGTGAAGCTCCATCCTAGATTCTGGGAAGGACACTGGGGTGAGGGAGTGCATAACATATATTTGGGGACAACACTGCTACAATGCAAAAAAGAGAAAAAAAAAACATCAAAACGTGAAAGGGACTATCAAATGCTATGGGTCTAGCCTGGTAAGACTGACAAATAAAAAAATGGAGAAGACAGTAATGACCAAAATCAGAAATGGAAGAAGAGGTATCACTATTAAAGGGATCATAAGGGCATACTATAAACAATGCTACACTCATAAATAGTACAACTTACATGAAATGGACCACTTCCTCAAAAGCTCACAAACTACCAAAATTCATCCAAGATATGAGACAACTAAAACACTTAATTATTCAAGAACTTGAATTCATAGTTAAAAACATCCTGAGAAAGAAATCTTCAGGACCATCCATTCTGTATAATGTCTTCTAGAAAATAGAGAGGAGGGAACATTTGCCAACTCATGTTATGAGGCCAAGATTACCTGATACAAAACCAGGCAATGTGATTTTGAAGAAAACTGCAAACAGATGTCCTTCATAAATATAGACATAAAAATCCTCCTGAAATGTAAGCAAATCAATTTTGGTGATATATGAAAAGAAAAGAATACAATAATCAAGTGGAATTTTCCCTAGGAATGCAAAGCTGATGTGGTAGATTCATTAATACAATCTACCACGTTAGTAGTGGAATAATAGGGAAATTTTTCTTTCTGGAGAAAGCGAATGATCATATCAATTAATGCAGGAAAAGCATTGACAAAGTAATACACCTTTTTATAATAAAAATTCCTAGCAAAGTAAGAATAGAAGGAGGCTTCCTCAATCTGACATAGGGCATCTACAAAAAACTATAGCTAACATCATACTTAATGGTAAAAGACTAAATGCTTTCTCCACCAAGTTTGAGAACAAGGCAAGGATATCCACCTTCATCATTCTCATTTATCATTGGACTGGAAATGCAATAGGCAAAGAAAAGAAATTAGAGGCATACAGATCAAAAATAAACAAAACTGTCCCTTCATAGAGAACGTGATTTTCTACACAGAAAATTCCAAGGCATCTACCAAAAATCACCTGAAACTAGTAGATGACGTTAAGAGTCATAGGATGCAAGCCTGATCTGTAGATTTAATGAAATTCCAATAAGAATCCGAACAAGGGAGTTCACCTTAAGGCTTGGGCGCTGGCATGTCAATGTTGCGGCCTGGGTTCGATTCCCAGCCAGGGAACGACCCACATACAAAAATAAATAAATAAATAAATAAAAGGCAAAAAAAAAAAAAATTCAAACAAGATGTTTTAGATATAGACAAGCTTATTTTAAATTAGATGGAAAGGCAAAGGATTAAGAATAACTGAAACAACTTTGAAGAAAAAGAATGAAGTGGAAAAACATCACACTACTGAATTAAAGACTTGCCATAAAAGTATAGCAATCAAAACAGTGTGATAATGGCGAAGGGCTAGATACACAGATCAATGGAAAAGAATACAGTCCAGAAGTAAACCCACACAAGTATGGCCAATTGAATTGTAATAACCGTTCAAAGAAATTCAATGAGAAAGTCTAGTCTTTTCAATAAATGATTTGGGGACAATTGAACATCTATATGCAAATAAACAAACCTTCATCTTAACTTTACATCTTATACAATAGTTAACTCACAACACAATAGAGAGGAGGGATAATTTAAAGTCAAATGTACAACTATAAAACTTTTAGAAGAAAACATAGTAGGGTATCTTTGGGATCTGGACTGGGCAAGGGTTCTTAGTCATAAGAACATAAAGAAAATTGGTAAATGTGATTTCATTAAAATTAAAACTTTGCTCTGTGAAAAATACAATTTGAAAAGATAATGTATAGACTTGTAGAAAATATTTGCATATCACATATCTGACAAATAATTTGTGTCTAGAACATACATAAAAAACCCCTCAAAATGCAATGGTAAAACAAAAGAAACCCAATTAAAAAATGGGTAAAAGTCTTGAACAGAGACTTCATTCACCAGGGGGGCTATATGGATGTCAAATAAGCAGATGAAAAGATGTCCAAGATCATTAGCCATTAGAGAAATGAAAATTAAAGCCATGATGAGAAATCACTGTATAACTATTACAATAGCTAACAATAAAAACAGGAAATTACTGACAATACCAATACCTCAAATGAGAAACAGTTGTAACACTCATGCATTGCTGAGAGGAACGCAAGATGGCACAGGCATGCTGGAAAACACACTGGCAGTTCCTCATAAAGTAAAATAAACACTCATCACATGACCCAACAATTGCACTACCCCCAGGTTATCCTAGAGAAATTAAAGCTTAATGTTCATACAAAACCCTGTACAAGAATGTTTATAGTAACTCTATTCATAATTGCTGCAAACTGAAAGTAACACAAATATCTTCCCATGAGTAAATGGATAAACAAACTGTGGTACGTCCACACAATAAATTACTATGCAAAACAAGGAATGAAGTATTGATACACACAACTTGAATGGATCTCAAATGTATCACGCTGAGTGAAAGAAGTCAGTCTTAAAAGTTTACATACTATGTAGTTCCATTTATATGATTGTGATAGTTAATTTTATGTTTCTTAACTGGGCAACTGGGTGCCTAGATATTTGGTCAAACATTATTCTGGGTTTCTCTGTGAGAATGTTTTTGGATGAGATTAACATTTAAATTGATGACTTAAGTAAAACAGATTGTCCTCCCTAATGTAGGTGGGCCTCATCCAATCAGGTGAAGGCCTGAACAAAAAGGCTGATGCTCCCTAATCAAGGAAGAATTCCTCTAGCCTGATTGCTTTCAGACAGAGACAGGCTTTCTCCTGCCTTTGGACTCAAATTGAAGCATTGGCTTTTCCTGCTGGCCTTCGGACAGGAAGCTCACCATAAGTCCTTCTAAGTCTTCTACTGGCTGATGTACCCTGTAGACTTTGTGACTTGCTAGCCTCCATAATCATGTAAGCCAATTTCTTATAATAAATATTTTCCTCTATATGTGTACCTATATACATACATCACACTCATGTACATATAGACATGACTCTAAAGGAGTAACTCAAGAAGTATTTGTGGTTAATGCAACTTTGTATCCTATTTGTGGTGGTAATTACACAAATCTATAGATGTGTTAACATTTATAGAACTGTACACCTGCCAGCAAGTCAATTCTATTGAGTATTAATTTTAAAAATAAAAATGCTTTGGAAACATAATGGAGGAGGGAGAGAACAGGAGGTAGATTGAAGGCTAGGAGGAGCAGTGTATCAGGCAAGACTGGGAAGGGAGTTTGACCAGGGCTTTGAAGAATAGCTGGGACTTCGATAACAGGAGGAATGAATGGAGGGGAGAGGCAGTGCTGCTCTGGAGGCTGTGATTGGAGAGGAGCAGACTGGGAGGGCAGAATTTAGCCAGTGAGGCAGGTCAACACCCCATTACAATGGGCTCTGAATGCCTGAGTGAGACATTCTTATCTAGTTCGTTGAGGGTATTTGCAGTTACTAAATAATTTTGAACTGTCATTCCATACCAGAAATCCAGGAGGATCGAATTCCAGGGGATTTTAAGTTTTCTGAAAACCTCTTAGGTGGAAAGAGATACCAAAAAAGGGTTTCTTAAAATATCATTTGTAAAATTATTTCTTAATTTTATGAAGGAGACCCTGTATAAAATATGGCGTCCACTTGGGAAATAACTCTGGGATTGATCTAAATCCATTAGTCTCAAAGTATTTATGTAAACATCTGTCTCTGCTGGGTTCCCAGCAGGCAGCAGATGGCATGCTCCAATGGAAAAGGAATAGACTACAGTGACAGGGCTCTTTACATGGATGTGGGCCAGGTTAAGGAAACCCTTGGGAGGCAGTGAAGCACCCTGGGCTCTGGATGACAGGAAGGTCAAGGCAAGGGAGTGGTCTTGGAACGCTGCAAGAGCCATTGCAATAGGAGGAGCCACCCAAAGAGTGAGGAACCAGAATTGCCCACCCACCGCCAGCAGGGAGGGACCTTGGGGGTACATGCTCTGACCTCTTTTTCCTCCTGCTCTGCCATCTCCTTTGATGCTTCTTGTTGGTTCAACTGAAGACAGCCAGAGGGCCCCATTGATAGAGTCCATGTTGGCCAGTCTCCGGGAACTGAGGGGATGGGTGGGGAGAAAGGTGGAGAGTGGATCTAGAGCAGGAGTGGAGAATAACATTTACACAGTCTGCTTCGATTGGGGTTCAGGTGCTAGGCCTGCTGGGACCTCAATTTACAAGGGCTGCAGGAGAAAAGGAGCAAGGTGAGGTGTAGACTGGAGCAATGGAGTTAGGCACAGGCTGGAGTTTAAGTGCTCCGACAGGCTCTTCAGCCCTGATCAGAATTTCCTCCTTTGGTCCCTTCTCCAGCAGCACCAGGTGCATTTTACACTTTCCTCTGTCTATGAAAGCACTTATTATGTTGCATTAATTGCTTGGGTATAAGTTTGGTGCTTAGTTATGCGTGCCTGGCACATACACAGGCCCTTCACAAATACTGCAGAAATGAAGGTGGGTCAAGCTCAGGGCTGCAAATGAGAGTCTAGATTCTGCTGGGAGATTTCCAGTGATTAGGGCTCCCATTTAGGGATGGCACTTGAGGCGTTGCCTGGGGACCCAGGCTTGCTGGCTCCTCTTGCTGCCTTTGTCCTACTTTATTCCCATCAATCAGCGATAAGGAGAGCAGCCTACACTAATGGGATAAAGTATCAACCACAAAGAAGTAGGCATCATGAGAAATTATGAAGAGGGAGCCCTGGGGACCAGGGCGCCTCTTGCTGTATCTTTTCCTAATTAGCAGCAGTGGTACTCGGGGAACCCTTGGGGACTAGCTAACGACCATTAACTCCACAAACGAACATTGTCGTCACTGTCGCCATCCCTGATGTTGCTGCTAGAGTCCTCATGGGATGCTTGTTTTCTTGGCAGGTTTTGATTTGGGCACAGACTTGATTGGGTGACACTAAGAATGCCCCCAAGCTATGCCCCCAAAGTGTGCTATGACTGATAAAAATCATAGATATTTAGAATTGGAAAAACCTTAGAACGCATGTGGTTCAATTTAATTCAGTCTACTGACAGGAAACTGAGCTGAGGCAGGCTAAGTCATCTTTACTGAGCACTTACGAGAAGCCAGGCTCTGTGCAAAGCCCTTCGCGGGCGATACCTTGTGTTTTGTGTATAATACACCAGGGAGCAGGTGCTGTCACCACCAGGCACACTGACGAGCTGGATAGAGACCTCCAACTTCAGGCACAGTCCACTTTCTACTACTAAGACACCTGTCTCCAAAAGGACTATGTCATTTAATTCAAAGGCATGGGCACTAGGATAAGCATGTCACATCACTACAGATTCAGGACAGCCATCTTTGCAAAGCCCTGTACAATCAGCCAGGGTTTGCTGACTTAGGGTGGTAGTCACAGCACCTGCTAGTCTGCAGCATTGCTGGCTCAAGACAACCAGGCGGGGTTGAAATTTATTATTTCCTGATATGGTCCTCCTGCATGTGTGTGGAATGCTGTCATTATGACAATTACCACGAGTGTCTCTCTGGGTCTCTTAATACCAGTGTCACTGCCTTGTCACAGAAAGCCGTCTTCAAATGTCTCTTAGTCAAAGGGTCCTAGTCTAACAAAGACAAGCATCATGACCCTCCACCATGAACTTTCTACTCACTCACCTACTCATTCATTCATTCATTTGCTTGTTCATTCTATTCCAAACATTTATTGAGTATCTATTACAGGCCAGGCACTTGGGATACAGAGATGAGAAAGTCGACTTGCCTTTTTCAAGCTAGCATGACAGAAAAGAAGTTTCCTATAAGGACGCAAGGGTGTCTCACCACAGCAAGAGAGAGGATGGGAGCGGCAGGGCCCTAAAACTGCCTTTTATCTCAGCTCCTTTGTATTGGCTTGGCTCTTTTCTGCTATTCGCAAAGTGGTGGGAGATGAGATTGCAGATCCAGCTACCCAAAGACTGCCTGACTGTCTCTTGGTTCAAAATCCAAATTCCTGGAGAGAAAACTGACTCTCTCAAATGGTGCTATGCACACCCAGTTTTTCCTCAACTGTAGGGAGGGGAGCAAAGCCATACTGAAGCATATGGCTGCCTGGAGCCCAAACGAGGAGTCCTGTGGGTTGGGATGGTAGAGCAGTCCTTGAGAAAGGGGGCTGAGCAGATAGCCCCTTAGGGTCCCCTTCATTGTTGCTGCATTTGAGGAGCTCTCCTGAAAGTGAGGAAGAGTGAGGTGAAAGCCTCTAAATGATGCTGTGAAGGACTCTGGAAGGGAGGTTTTAGCAGATTTCAGAGCTCGGGACCTGAGTCAGTTTGACAAACGTGCAGAGGGCTTCATGGAGTCTGAAACATGTATGTGTGCATGTGTGTGTGTGGGTGCATGCATGTGTGTGGGTGTGTGCATGTGTGTGGGGGTGCGTGCATGTAGGGACCATGGAAGGTTGGAATAGAGTGAGTGGTTTTTTTTCGGCCAAGGAAACAACATATGCTGAAAATAAAGCAGCCTACGGAAACGTGGCCCTTTGGGGAACTATAGTATTTTGGAGCTGCTGAAACATAAACTGCAAGACTGCAGAGGCTGGGCTGCTGGGAAAGTCAGCAAAGACTTGTGCATGAAGGGCCTCAGGTGTTCGTATGTCACTCCCAGCAGGTTAGATTTATCCTAAGAGTGATGTACAGCCAGGAAAGAATTGGAAGTAGGGAAGAAACACAATCTAATTTTCCTGTTGGGAAGCTTACTCTATTTGAGGACACATTGTAGGGAATTGAAACTGGAGTTCGTGAGTTGAGAAAGAAGGTGCGCTGGTCTAGGTCCTCCAAGAAGCAAAAGCGGAGACAGGTTTAAAGTGTGAAAGGATTTATTAGGGTGGTCACTTGTGAGTTTCTCAGGAGGGGGCTGGAGAAGGCCGGGAGAGCCCTAAGACCACACTGCATGCCTGAGCATAAGCAAAAGGGAGACAGAAGGATGGTGGAGTGGCAGCCTCCTAGGCTGCTGTGTAGTCTTAGAAAGGTTTGGAAAGGGTGTCAGGGAGTCCTTCAGCCACAGCTGCCATAAGACAAGTCTTCGTCGCCCAGGAATGAGCCTGTTGTATTTACCTCTCACTTCTTAGATGCGAGTTTCCTGGTGGGACTGCCATGATCAGTCACCAGCCAGGAGCACAGATCTGGTGACGCATTTCAGACCAATTAAGCAGTCGAAGCCCTTGGTCAATTATAGTCCTAGCAGTTGAAGATCTACAAGGCACAGTTTCATGACTGTCACAGATGTATAAAACAATAATCAAGGAAGATTATTTAATTAGACTAATTAGATATAAACTAAGTCATGAGTAGTATAGCTAAAGGATGAGAGACATTGGGAGGTATGATTGATTGGAATTGGTCGCTGATCATCATTACAGGGCTTTTATGTACCATGTTGCAGGTTGCTCACTGCATAACTTTATGTATGTGGTCCAGCCTGCCCAAAGATGTACAGTAGCCTTGGATCAACTCTGCACTTTATGTCTATGGTCTAGTGCTTGACACATGGTAACCATTTAGCAAATGAAGTTTTGTTATGCAAAACACAACTCCTGTCACCAGGAAACTTGTTGTCTAAGGAGGGTTGATGGGTAACTATACAATTAAAATATAAATTGGCCAGTGCTTATAGCAGGAATGAGAGTGGCCTCTGAACTTTATGTAGCTAGCTCCTGGGGGCTTGGTGATTAGAATGGTCTATCCTGTGAGACAATTCCCAGACTGTGGATCAGTCTGAATAAGTAAGCCAGAACTCGAATTTTTTCAAGCAAACTTTTATGTGCCCAGGATATGCAATAATCATTCAGTAAATATTCAGTAGCACTAACCATGTCCCAGGCATTGTCATAGGTGCCAGGGATTCAGAAATGAATAAAATGGACAAAGCCCTACCCCAATGGGGGAAATTCACAGAATAAATAAACAAGAGCAGAATGCTATCTGAGGTAAGTGACTTGGAGGAGGGAAAGCAGGATGAAGCGGGGAAGGAATGTACCTGTGTGCATGTGCGTGCAGGTGTCTGTATTGGGGGCCAGAGTTTGCTGTTTTATGTGGACTGGTTAGAGAAGGGAGAGGGGGCCGCACTGCTAATGGGACATTTGTGTCCAGATTTAAAGGAGGGATGAAATAAATCATGCTGAAACCTAGGGGAAGGGCATTCTCTGAGGAGGGACTAGTGAACACAAACAGAGCAAAGGAGATTGGGAGGGAGAGACTCTTTGCTTAGTGTTCGCTGTGATATAGCACATCAAGAGCATAATCTCTGGAATCAGGGAAACTCAGACTCAGACTGCAGCTCTGTCACCTCTGTTACTTGCCATTTGTGGTACTGGAGTTGTTGCTTTGTGCCTTAGTGCCTTCATTGATAAAATGGGTGTAGTAATAACAAGTACTGAAGGAGGCTGGATTAGGGGTAAGGAGGTGGGGGTAGACTGCGTGGCCTTGGAAGTTCTCATTAGGACTTGGGACTTTGCTTTGACTGACAAAGGCAGAGCTTTGGAGGATTTTGAGCACAGTGATGTCAGCTGTCTCATTTTAAAAGGATTACTTAGGCTACTGGGTTGAAACAAGACATTGTGGTGATCACTTTGTTAGGTATATAAATGTTGAATAACTATATTGTATACCTGAAACTAATGTAAGACTGTACATGAACTAGATTTTAATTAAGTAACAAGACTGCAGGGAGGAAAGGGCAGAGGTAGTCAGATGAGTCTATGATGGAATTAGAATTCTAATTCAGAGTAAAGAACTTGAGCCACACTAGATTCTAAAGTGCCTTTTGAAACACCAACATGTGGTTAAGTAAGGCAAAGTATGGTTTGAGTGGTAAATGAATTTAAAAGAGGCAAATTACTTGAAAATTAATCATCCAGTTATTACACATGTCCACTCTTGAAAACCAGAACCATTTCATTGATGGAAATTTCTAATTCCCCAGCAGTGTTTATGGTAGCCACAGTTATACTCTTCTTATTTTTAAACCCAGTCTGTATTCTATTATCACAAGCTTTCTTAAACCATAAGGTCAAAACCCTTGTTTAATTTTGGTTTTCAAACATTCCATTCTTGTAAAGAAACAAATGCTTTCAGAAGGGTCTGCTTCAACGTAGGCTGACCAGATATCCCCTTTTAAATGGTCAGCCTACTGACACCTTGAATTTAGCCCGGTGAGACGTGGCTGACCACACGTACCATTTGAAGTGGGACAGTACCGTTGTTTTCTGTCCCATTTAAAATGGAATGTCTGGTCAGCCCACTTCAAAGCCACCTAGGAAGAAGTTGCAGGCTGCAGAGCACAGTTGCTGTTGACACACTGTTTTCCCATTTAGTTATCACCTTTCCAGCTGCTACAGAAACCTTTCTGTTCCCCTATTTGAGAGGAATGCAAAATTTCCCAAAGGGTTATCTTATTCTTAGTGGCACCAAAATGTTGCTCGCTCTTAATTGCTCTTTTTGCCAAAAAGAGAATGGAAGCAGGGCAGTAAAAAGGAACTGGAATGAAGATTACTTTTAAACTAGCAAAGAGGCTAGAAAGTGAACCCTGACAGTTGAACAGGCCATTTACCTGTATTTCAGGTGAGACAGAAGCTGGAAGCCTCTGAGAATTTGGGGACACGTTGCTGGTGGGGCGGGGGAGCTCTGAATACACAGCACTCCAGCTCTGTGGACTTGCCTCAGACTGTCTGACCACCAGGAAAGGGTCTGGGAGTGAATTAGAAAGGGTATTTGAATAAGGTCTGGGGGTAGCATTACATTGGATTAAACGGGAATGGTAGTTAGTGCTGCAGAAATAAAGATACTGAGTTGGATCTTGGCCATCCAAAGGGGCAAGGGTTCAAGGGAGGCTCTGATGTTTGTCTGCAATCCCAGCATCTGGTGTACCCATGGAGAGCATTTCTGGAGTGACACAGAGCTCTTTCCTTCCTATCAACTTGCTAGCAACTTGCTCACTGCAGAACTCCAATCCATGTTCAGTGGCGGCTCTTCACAAACCCACAGGCCACCTGGAGGCCAGGGCTTGTGCTTCATTTCAGGTTACTGATTTGTGACCTGTCTCATTCTGCACCTCGGGCACTGGCCTGGCATGCCTCCTGGCTCACTCCTTCAGCTTGATGATTTGACCCTTGTCTTGTCCTTTAAGCCTGGGTAGTATCCTTGTCTCTTCTACCACAGGTCACTTAATGAAGCTAGTAACCCATCCCACTGTAGATATGACTTTTCCTCTCACGAGTAAAAATTAACCGGTGGGGTGCACTCAGGCTCTGGACTCTGGTTTATACCCCAAATGGTCAACACGTGAACTTTCCAAGAACACGTGAACCAGGCAGTGGTTTAGTGCCCCTGAGCTCTGGGAGATAGCTGAGTTTACCTGAGCTAGAATGGTGCCTCTGATTCCCAGTGACGTGAGCTTAGGTGAAGTACTTTCTGAGCCTCTGCACCAGAGTTGTTATAAGAATCTCATGTGGCAGTGACTATGAAACAGTCACTGATCAACAAATGTTTTTCTATTCCTGTGACTAGAGCTTGCTAACATGGACTGACCACTGGGCTGGTTGACTTATATACTAATAGCACAGCCCCTGGGCCCTGCCTTCTTCCTGGGATCCATTGTATTTGCCTATGTTCAGCTGCTTTGTCAACCTTGTGGGTTTATCCTCTCCCTTGCAAGTTTTGGCCAGACACCCCCACTCGGTGACCATTCCTTACTCGTCCTGCCCAATCCCATCCCTTCCTTACTTCTTCTGCAAAATGGGAATATCGATAGTACTGACCCACGAGGGATGTTGGGACACTGAAGTCCACATCTGCACACGAGGAGATGCAGCCTGCAGATGCGTGTGGAACACTTAGCTCAGTGCCCGGCATGCAGGGAGCACGCACTATGTGTTAGCTATTATTTTTGTTATTGTTGGGATTATTCTGATTGTAGTCATAACCTCTGCTTGGCTCACTTTCCCCCCAGCAGCAATACAACGGAGAACCCAGAGAAGGAGCCTCCTGAACCTCCCGCTTTTTCCCAATTAACTCTGTTCTCTTCCATTTGTTTCCTCACGGGCATCCTGCCTGCTTATGCAATGGATAGGGCAACCCCATACTAAGAGCCTGCAGGAGTAAGGTAAGAGCAAGATACAATGTGTTTCCTCTCTGAACGAATCATTCACACCCAGCCTTTATGAAACCAGCCCTTATGGTCGGGGCTTTATTTCATGCCAATGAAGGAAAATCGGAATTGTTTTGACAGGAACGATGACTTTTTTGGGTGCCGTATGTTCTGAATGACATGCTGTATGTGATCTGACCCAGGCCGTTTGGCACTATTCAATGACTTGAGGCCAGTTTGGCACCCTCACAGCTGAGGGCCTGGCTACAAAGAGACTGACGACAGGGCTCACTCTGAGGCTTCCTTTTGCCTCCTTGCTGAGCAAGCAGCACCACCAAGCAGAACGTGTGCTCCGTGTTTATTGCTTTCGATTGTATTACTTCTCCGCCTTAGCAACAACCTCTAACACAGACCCTATCACGGTAGGGTTTGCATTTTAGACCTTCTGCATGATTTGCAGCATATTCAATAACTAAAACCAGATACTATTCTTAAGTGTCTCTCCTTTGAACAGGATCTCAGGTGCAGAGAAATTAGAAAATAAAGCTTTTGCAAAAGACACTTTTTGCCAAATACTCTTTTATCTCCATAAAAATTGGGCAGGATGGAGAAATCATCTATAATGAACTATGTGGTATTGGTCAATTTGTCCTAGAAAGTCTGTCCGTTGGCATGAAAATGATGGCTTTATGCAACCAGGGTTAGTTCTGAAACTTCACCGCTCTCCTTTATGATCATAAAACTTCGGAGCCTCTCCCGGGGATGAATCTTGGCACACAGTTATTCATGTGCAATTTTCTGTTGACATCATTGGGAATTGCCTGCCATATGGCTGAAAGCACACTTTCGCCCTTTGCTGGTTAGCTACTCCTCACAGTAATGATTCCATCTTCCTGAGTGAATTTAATTGCAAAACAGTACGTAATTACCCAAGTTGGTGATATATAAAGGTTTTGGTGGCTCACTGGGGAGTTTCACTCCCATTAAGAGCTTTTGCATATGTAATTATAAGGCTGTGATTCCTCTATTCTGTGGAATGGTCGAAATCTTATTAGAAGCCTCATTTGCCAGTCCCTCTCTAGACTCTCACTGGGAACGTGTAGGGGACCAGGTGATGAGGGCTGGGGACGGATCCGAGTGCTCCTGACAAAGTTTCATTTGTAGAAGGAGTAGAACGGAGATTTTGTAAGGTCCACCAAGGACCCAAGAGGATCATGGAGACCAGGGTTGTGTGGATTCAAGTTTGCAAGGAACCCTAGTCCCCCAAAAGCATAATAATGGCAGCTGGGGTCCAGAACTATCTCTGGTTAATGGGACTGTTTTTTCATGATCTAATTTTTTATATTTATGATTTAATTTATTAAATAATTATATTTATTATATAAATGGACCATCTATTTGTTATAATGTATTTAGATTATTGTGATCATATTTATGATCTAGTTCCAGCTAATTGGCTTCCCACCAACAGCAGATTTTGTGAAAAGAGGACTAGTGACAAACGCTTGAGGTTTGCTTTTGCATATTTGGTTAGGGTGTATCAAACTTGTATGGAGTGCTTATTCTGCATTTATTACTCTTTAGGTCTTCCTGCGTCTTCCTGTCAGTAATGAGCGATGTTGGCTCTGCTCCTCTGAGTCATTTTAGACCATGGAAAAATTCCACAGGATTTTTGAGAAAGTATTTATTGTGCAAAGCTGTCCTAAGAATCCCTGGCTATGGACAAGGGAATACATAAGACATGCACTTAGAGAAGAGACTTTAGTTTTGGACAAAGGGAGGAGGGATATTTCAACATCCAAGAAGATACAAATGGGTCAGGGGTGGGGTGAGATGGGGTGGGCAGAGAGCTGAGAAAGTGGGTGGAAAGGCAAGCCTGAAGGGTTTCTGTTTGTGTATGTAGTGTGTCTTTGCATATGTGGATGTCTGGGTGGGGATAATCGGCGGGGGTGGGTGCTGCTGAGGGGGCAGAGCACTAGTGAGGAATGATAACAAGCAATGTGTGAAAATCTGAGCTGTGATGTTAGGACCCATTGGGGAGGCCGTAACCTGAGTTCTGCTTGCTTTTCCTACAATGCTTAGCTGGAGCCAACTGAGCTTTGCACCCACTAGCATCGAGGTGGGGGCCTCAGCAAGGTAATTAACACTCAGGTGTCTGACACTAAGATACTTGGAATCCCATAGCATGCTGGGGTGGGCAGATTTCAGGGGTTGCTGCTTTGCAGGAGCAGCCAGCTGTTTCCTTCCCTCCTGGAAAACAGAACAAGATGAGGGCTTAGAGAAAAGAAAGAGGGATTTACTTGGATTTGATGAGGGATTTCCTGGCTGAGAAAACATAAGGGGAAATATGATCTTTGGTTATGGGAGGGCTGCAAGAGACCTGAAACCTCCATCCATCCTGTAATTCTAAATGAGGAGGAGAGTGGCTGCCCTGCCTTCCATGTGCTGATTCTGGATAGAGGGATGCAGTCCAGATACTGCCCCCGTGGCCATGCCAACCCCCAATTAAATGAAGAATGTTGATACCATGGAGAATCAGGGGTCATTTCCCACTTTCACTGCATATGTGTTGTACATAAAACCAGTCATCTGAATGTTTTGAGTCAACATTGGGAATAATGACAGTTAGCATAGAAACAGTCTTATTTAAGCACACTTTTGTTAGGAATTGGTTCTAGCTAAATGGAGGGAACGTGGCATGCTGCCTTTTACAACAGAGATAACAAAAGGGCATTTGCCAAATTGGTTGAATTCTTGTAAATATATCATCCCCAAGTGATTCAGTTGGTAGACAGCATGTTGTATAGAAGGTTATAAGTCAGGAGACCTTAGTTCAAGTTCTGTCTCTGCTTTTTGGAGCCTCAGTGTTATGATCTGAAACATAGGAATAATTGTTTTTATTTTTTTCCAACTTCAAGGACTTCTATAAAGATCAAAAATGAAAATAAATGAGGAAATGTTTTGAAAACTGTAAAGTAGGGGGTGAAATAACGTATGTTCTTGCTCTCATTCAAGTAATGAGTACACTCCTTGTCTTAGGCCGCATTCGTGAAATTGTAGGCGGGGAAAACATTGAAATCAGTTAGTGTACAAAGTTTGTGGAATATGAATTTAACCCAGGATGCTATTTCAACCTTGAATTCAATGAAATATATATTTTAGTTAAATTAAAATACCCTGTAAACTATAAGGCACTATTCAGATTTAAAACATTAGTAGAATAGCATTGTTACCAGCATTTGTTGCATTAAAAGACAGTCCAGTATGGTGGATAAGCCAGACTTCCTTGGTTCATTCCCCTCTGAGATATCATGGCTCTGACTTGGAACACATAACCTTCCTGAGTTTTCATTTCCTCATTACACACACACACACACACACACACACACACACTCAAAGAGGTAATAATATTAGTACCAACTATACCAGGTTGTTTAGAGATTTCAATATGTTTAAACGTGTGAGGTTCTCGGAATAGCTCTGGACACACAGTCAGCCCTCAATATTGTTAACAATTGTTACAAAAGTGCTATGAGGAAATTACAAGCTCAGAACACTAAGTGACTGTATTATTGATCCAAAAGGTTAGCACTTACTATTTTCTTTGAGACCATTTAAAAATATGTTATGATTGGGAGAAGGAAAAAAAATGATGGCATGAAAGGTGATCTTTTAAAACTCTCCTTGAGGTTACAATAATTGGAACAACTATAATTCAAAAAGGATCCCCTGTGCCAGGCAAACACAGTTAAGAGAACCATGTATCACATCACAGCACCAACAGGTGGGCAAAGAGGGGCAAACTGAGGAGGAATGAAGTGGGAGTGAAGACTCGCTATGTGCAGTTCCCAACACTGCAGCTGGGAGACGAGGGGAAAGAAGGCAGTGGGGGAGCATTTGAGATCTCACTTGGTTTGCAGGATGGAGAAAAGAGGCCCAGAGCCCTGGACTGTGAGATACCGAAACTAGACCTGTCTTTGACCCCAGGGGGTGCAGGCGTTGGTGTTGGTGACCTCAGAAGCAGTAGCCCCACCTCATTCTGGTTCAGAGAGGAGGGGCAGTGATGGGGGATGGTAAGGAGCACCAGCTGACCTCTCTCCTGCCTGGGAAGGAGAAGGAGAGGAAAAGATTTGGGTGCACTTCTCTGCCCATAGCTAGCCTGGTCTGAGGGAGCAGCATATAGGACAGCTGACCCCAAGGCCCAGGACAGAAGCCTCAGGGCAAACTGAGAATGGAACAGCCCACAGCTCCAAGCAGGAAACAAGGGCATGAACCCTGGTTGCCCTTCCCCACCCATCAACCCTTTCAGATCACTAAACCCAACCTCCTCCTGGCATTAGCAGTGAGCCCAGAAGGAACTGCAGCAGTTGAGTGTTGGGTTAAGAATATCTATAAACATAAAGACTCTCAGAATGAGAAACCAGAGAAAGGGAGCTCAAAATAAATGTGAATGACAGACAATCAAAGTAAAAGAGATGGGGACAGACAACCCATCAGAGACAAGAGCTCAAAACAATGATTATTAAAATGCTCAAGGAACTTAATAATAATTTCAACAGACAGATAACAACCATAAAAAAGACATACAAACCATTAAAAATGATGAGGCAGAGATAAAGATTACAATAACTGAAATGAAGAATGGAATAAAAGGCATCCCCAGACTAGACAAAGCAGAAATGCAGTGCAGTGATTTGCAAGAAAGCCAGCAGAAAACACCCAATCAAAACAACAAAGAGAAAAAAGAATCCAAAATAACAGGAACAGAGATTCCTCTGGGACAACATTAAGTGTAACAACATTGGCATCATAGGATTACCAGAAGGTTAAGAGAAAAAGCAAGGGATTGAGAATTTATTAGAAGAAATAATTACTGAAAGTTTTCTTAACCTGGCTAAGGAAATACACATATAAGCCCAGAAAACACAGACTCCCAAACAAGATGAACCCAAGCAGGAACCCAATGAGACACATCATAATTAAAATGACAAAAATTAAAGAAATAGGGAAAATTCTAAAAGTGGCAAGAGAAATGCAAGTAGTAACTTAGAACACCCATTCGACTTTCAGCTGATTTCTCATTAGAAACTTTGCAGGCCAGCAGGGACTGGCAGAAAATATTCAACGTGATGAAAACCAAGGATCTACAAACAAGATTAATGGACCCAGCAAGGCTAGCATTCAAAAATGAAGGACAAATAAAGAGCTTCTCAGACAAGACAAAGCTAAAGGAATTCATCATCATCACACCATGTTAGAGGGACTTCTTTAAGATGGGAGGAGGGATGGGAGAGTGGGTAAAATAAGGGAAAAGGATGGAGAAGTTTAGTTTGGTTGTTACAAGGCAGTAATCATGGAGCTATAGAGTATAACATGGGAATGTAGTCAATAAGGTTGCAGTAACTTTGTGTGGTGTCAAATGGGTACTGGAAGGGTGGATGAAAAAGGGGAAGAAATCGAGAAGTACAAATTCATAGTCACAAAATTGTCACAGGGATGTAAAATGCAGCACAGGACTTACAGTCAATAACATTGTAATAGCCATGTGTGGTGCCAGATGGGAACCAGATGTATCGGAATGAGGACTTTGTAGTTACATAAATGACTCATCACTGTGCTGTACACCTGAAACCAATATAATATTGTATGTTAAATTTAATTGAAAAAAAATACATTTCTCAAAAATATAAAAATAAAAATGTGTGTATGAAAATGGGATTGGTGTATTAATTCAAAGATGTGATATATATGTTGCTTGTTTCTTAAAGATTTTAAAAATTGAATTATAATTCATATACCAGAACGTTCACTATTTTAAAGTATTCAATTCAGTATTTTTTTTGGTTTATTGACAGAGTTACATAATCATCATCACTATTTAATTGCAGAACATTTTCATCACCATAAAACAAAACAAAACAAAACAAAATAAAAACAAACAAAAACAACCCTATACCTACTAGCAGTCACTCTCTATCCCCTATTTCACACTAGCATATGCAACCACTAATCTATTTTCTGTCTTTGTGGATTTTTTTATTCTGGACATTTCATTCAAATGAATATATTTTATGTGCCTGTTGTCTGCTTCCTCTCACTTAGCATAATGTTTTCAAGGTTCATCCACGCTATAGTATGTGTCAGTACTTTTTTTCTTTTTTATAGTCAAATAATATTTCATTGTATACATAGGTAAACCACATTTTAAAAAGTCCACCCATCATTTGATAAACATTTGGGGGTTTTCCGCCTTTTGGATTTATGAATCATGTTTGCTATGAACATTCATGTCCAACGCTTTGTGTGGGCATACATTTTCCATTTTGGGGAGCATATGCCTAGGCGTGAAATTGCTGAGATAGTCGATAACTCCATGTTTAACTTTTTGAGAATTTTATTTTCCTTGTTCATCTGAAGTTGACATTTTAAAAATATTATGCACAAAATTTTTACATTATAATAATAAAAAAGATACCTGTCACTTATCCCAGCTGTTCAAGTCATAATCAGGACATACTACCAAGACTGAGCAAGGAACGTGAGGTCCTGATGACACCTCCCTAAAGTGGTACCTAACCCTCATGTGCCAGAACCAGCCAGGACATAGACTTCAAACACCACATGACAAAGGACTAGAGCTGAAGTACATAAAATTTCTTTTAAATCTACATTGGGAGTGGAGGTAGAGGCAAATTGGCGATCCCTCAACTGTTCTCAGATGTATGGGAATGTGAATTCTAAGCTGCTTCAGATTGCACATAGCCTTCCCTAGAACAAATGAAGAAGAAATCAGAATTCGGCAGATTTTGAGCACGATTGCTGGATGCTATGGTAAGAGTATGCTTAGTTTCCTAAAAAACCACCAAATTGTCTTCCAAAGCAGCTAAACCATTTTGCATTCTCACCTGCTATGAATGAGCTCCCATTACTTCACATCCTCGTCAGCATTTGGTTTTGTCGGTATTCCAGATTTTGGTCATTCTAATAGGTGTTTCATGCTACCTCACTGTTGTTTCAGCAAATAACTTCGTAAGTTAGATGCCATGCACACAATGATCAAACAGGTCTTGTGATGGAGGACAGGAGAGACTCACTACGAGTATCAAAGGAAGGCGTCCCTGGGGAGGTGACTTAAAGTCGAAGCCTGAAGGATGAGCAGGAGTCAACACCAAGGAAATTATTTGCCTATTTGCTGTCACATTTGTTTCTCACTCTTTTCCTGCTCTGCTCAGTACAGTAAGAGGCTGGGTCTAGCAAATTACATTTCTCAGGCTCCCTTTCAAACTGGCCTCCGGTTAGATTTGGCAAAGGGGAGGAATTGGTAAGAGTTTGGAGGGTGTGAGAAGAGAAATTGAGGTGTGTCCCCCATTTCCTCTCCGCTTTAGGGAGCATTTCTGCAGGGGCTGTGTTTCTGCATAGTTCAAACATCTGCTCTGCAGCCCCCTCCTTTGTAGTCCCAGTCCCGCCTGGGGACCTGCCCCTGCACTCGATTAATACCACCACCTCCCTTGGTCTCTCTGTCCCTGGGTGTGGTAGCACCACTCTGCAATGTGCTAACCTCTGAACTGCCTTACTTTCCCCCTTTGTCCTTCCAGCTCTCCTAACACCTTTGTAACTCATTCCTATAATTGAGGTCCTTTCATTGAAGCACTGGGTGTGGATTCTGTTTTCCATGAATGGACCTCAATTGATACATGGGAGCTGGGTGTTTGAGGGTAGATAGTTGCATTTTGGGGAAAAGGAAGGGCTCAGTCAAGGTCATAGTCTGGAAAGAATGTTGGATGTTTGAAGACCTGTGAGCAGGTCAGTGTGGATGGAATCTGGCCATCCTGGGGGGAGAGGCAGGAGAGAAGGGTGGGGGATCGAGCAGGGGCAGCTTGTGTTGGGATCCTAGGCTCATGGATTTTATTCTAAGTGTAGTGGAGAGTCCTTGAAGAACCTTGGTGGTTTGTTAAACAGCAATAGGCAACTAATGTGGAAAAGTAGAAAGCGAAATGCAAAAGGTGAGTTAAGAGCAGCACGGTAGGGAAGACAGGTGTTCAGGATCGCCAGAATGTATTCTGAGATTTGGGGTCCCCTGTGGGACATGCAGAGAAAAGCTACAATGCTACCTTGCCCTGCTTCTCTCTCACCTCAGTCTTAACCTTGGCTGATGACCAAGGTCTACCCTTGCCCCCGTGTAAATCCTGGGCGGAAGAGAACCATGACGGGCCAAGATCACCGCTCTGGCTGCTACCTTGTTCTAAGACTGAGCCTATCTCCATCACATGCTGGAGGCCAGCCCTGAGTAAGAGCCTCCCAGTGAGGTCCTTGGACCACTGCTGACTTCCTGTCATTCTTGTCCTGCCTGTTCCCTGCCCTGCCACACTCTTCCCGTCTTGGACTCCCCTTTCTCCCTGTGTTTTGGAGTGGTCGTCTTGTACTCCTGATAAATTTATACTTTTGGGTTCATATAGCCATTTGCTATGTTGAGTACATGATGGTGGACACAAGTCTCTACAAATGCTACTCCCAGGGATGTGTCCAGTGCTGTGATGGTATACATAGAGCACAGTGCAGGTGGGGACTATAGAGCCTTGTGGTTTTGTAGGAGGCACAATGGAGCTGGCAGAGACCATGCTGGCTTAGGACAGAGCTCCAGGTTTGGAATGCATACCCCAGGGCCAGGCAGATGCCATTTCCAGTGTTCACAAAGGAAACAGCCGGCTTCTATTTGACAAAAAGGATTGGAGAAAACAAAAGGCCCATGCTTGTAGCAATCCACATCTGGCTGCAGACAGGAGAAAGGCAACACATGCTCAATGGTCACAGCACAGAGTGAAAACCACCGGGGTGTAATGAGACCCCATGGAGGGAGTGGGCTCAGCAGAACTTGCTAACACAGGTGGAGGTGAGGCTGGAGTAGATCAGAGCAGGAAACTCCCAGCTAATTAGTTAAGGGTTATTACGACGTCCTTAGTAAGAAGTTAACAGACATTAAGGTCACTGCATAGGTTGCTGTGTCATGCTTATGCTTGCTAGAACATGCTGTACTGTGCATAGTTCTTACTCTAGGGTAAAAGCTCAGTATCTTCAACAAACATTTAAATGACCTTCTTAACGTCCCCATGAAGTCTTCATAATCTGTATCTCCAAGTACATTCAAAAGTACCTGGAATGAATGGGCATTATCTGACAGTTAAAGTAGTTGTGTCCGAAAGAGGCTAAATCAGGGCCCACAAAGAATTAAATTTTGCTATGCCTGCCCCTGAGTTAATGAGTCACTGACCAGGCTTTCATAATAATGATCATATAATTAGTTGTTACTCCCTCCATTTTTTATTGAGGTGAAATTCATATAACATAAAATTTACCATTGTTAAGGTTGAATTGTGAACCTGCCCCCCACCAAATTCAAATGTTGAAGTTCACTAGTATGTCAGAATGTGACTTCATTTAAAAAATAGGATTGTTATGGATGTAATTGGTTAAGTTAAGATGAGATCTTACTGTAGTAGAGTAGTGTCTTTAATTTAATATGACTGGAATGCTTACAATAAGGGGAAACTTGGACACAGAGACACAAAGAAGACAGCCATCTACAAGGCAAGGAGAAAGGAATTAACCACAAGGCAACTTGATCTTGGACTTCCAGCATTCAGAACTATGAGAGTACAAGTTTCTGTTGTTTCAGCCACTGAATTTGTTGTACTTTAATATAGCAGCCTTAGCAAACTGATACAACCATTTCAAAGTGAACAGTTTAATAGTGTTTAGCCCATTCACAATGTTGTGCAAGGACCACATCTTTCTAGTTCCAAAATGTTTTTATTACCTTCCCCCTAGTGTCCCCAAAAGAAATCTGACCCATTAAGCAGTCACTCCCCATTCTTTCCTCTCCCCAGCCTGTGGCAATCATCAGTCTGCTTTCTGTCTCTATAGATTTATCTCTTCTGGATATTTCTCATACATTGACTCAGACAACACTGACCTTTTGTGCCTGACTTTTTCACTTGGTGTCATAGTAGCTACTTTTTATTGAACTTCTGTGTACCAGCAATGTTACATGTAATTTATAATCTTCACAAGAAACCTACAAAGTAGAAATAATCTTCCCACTTTTCAGATAAAAAAAACTGAGGTACAGACAGCTTAAGTCACTTTTCTGAGATCTACAAATCTTTCTAGTAACATTTCGGACCAGCTCAGTGAATCTTCCTAAATCCCCACTGGCCTGACTTCCCTGCTGGTTGGAGAGTTCTGCACATATTAAAAAAGCAGGTGAAATACAGACCCTGTCTCCCTGTCACTAGCCATTGCCTTTCCTGTCACTCCATGCATCCTTGGGCCACTGTGTTCCTGGAGGCTGGCTTCTACCATTGGGATTACCGGGCTCCTTTGCCCTCTGGCTTCCAACTGGGCTTGGCCAGTGAGAAGAGGCAGGAGGTTGGAGGAAGGGAGGAGAAGGTGAGCTATTTTTTTCCCTGCTCCTCCTCTCCAGGCCCCCTCTCCACAGTTCCAGCCACACTATTTCCTCTCCTTGCCCCTTCAGTCTTGGGGCAATGATGACTTCCTCCTTCAGCTGGTCTCTAGGGCCCCAGCACCACCTTTGTTTCCTTAAACCTGCCCACAAGTCCCTAAGAATTTTCTTCACTGAGGTCTCTCCATTTGAACCATCTGGATGGGGTTAATTTTCTTTCCTGGCCAGACCCTATTAGGGATAATTAGCATAACCAAACTTTATGTATCACTTCATGATTTTTTGCCTTGTCTGCACGGCCCCTGGTCTATTGTTTATTTACTTCCTTTTTTTTTTTAAAAAAAAAATCTCACTTCTGTTTTTTACTTACTAATTACCTTAGCTTTATCCTAAGCATTCATGAAATCCTGATTTGGTGCAAATGTTATCTATATTTTACGTATATATATTAAAATCCACACATAACTCTTTAAGAGACTCTGTATCTAAGTAGCACCACAAATCTTCTTGCACTGAGTGCATGACCTCTTGGGTCCCTTTTATTTCAGATAAGCTGTGATCCTAGATAAATGACTGAAACTTTAGTGCTTGTGTTAAGTCAGAAACATCTCAGTAGTTTATGGATTTAAATTGTTGTCTTTCAGCTGTATTGCTGCAGTAAACAGAAATGAGGAAAATAGTTCTCCTCTTCATTCTTGTACTGATGAAAAGCTTGTAAGTGCTACCAAATGTGGAAAAATCATTTGGGCTTTCATTGTATTGTTGTGCAAAGAACGCAGATAAATCGGGTTTTGTACAAGATGAAATTTTCTTTCCTCAGGTGGCCCTCACTGTGGGGGATTTTGGAGGAAGAAAGGAAAATGGAGACTTGACTAACTGTATTCATTGCAGAAAAGGGAACGGGATTCCTTGCACGTTGCTGGTGGAGATGCGAGGTGTGATCACTGCAGCTGTGAATAAATCCTGGCAGACTGTGGTTTGAGAGTATGTGGCTCCTTTAAGAATAAGGACAAGGGACGGTGACTATTGTCTGTGAAGCTTCAGATCCATATTATCTACTGCAAAGACAAACCTCCTTTGCAGGCCTGAATAGTGCAGTAGAAGCATTCTGTTTTGCTGGAGACTTACTAGCTTCTATATTACACAGAAGACACTGTGTAATATTAGAAAAGGGTTTTCAAAACAAACATTTTAGTGGAGGTTTTATTACAAAAAAAGGGAAGGAATTAGAACAAGGGTCACTTCGAAGGTCAGTCCATAGATAGATGTTACTTCCCCAGCTCTTTGGAAACTTGTACTTGTGTCTCTCACCACAGTTCTTCCCACTGACTTTGACCTCAGGGTTCTAAGGAGCCTAGATCCTCCCTTTCCCAGCTGCTTGACCCCCATTCACCACTCATTTGACACAAGGCTTCTCCTACAGTACACTTCAATGTGCACCAGGATTTCCTGGAGGGCCTGTTAAAACATAGATTGCTGAGCCTTGTACTTGAAGTGTCTGAGTCAGAAGGTTTGGGGCAGGGTCTGTGAACTTGTATTTCTAACAAGTTCCCAGGTGATACTGTCACTGCTGGTCTAGGGAACCACACTTTGAGAACCCTTGAAATGATGCACCTCATGTTTGCCGTTTGCCAGACTCTTGAGGTGGAAAGATGAATGAGGCAGAATCCTGCCTTCAAATTGCTTACTTGGCAAATAACTCAAACTCTCCGAGGGTCAGTTGGCTCATCTGTAAAAAGAGAATAATTATCCTTATCTCACAGGGCTAATGTGAGAATTAAGTGATATCGAGTCACAGACCTTAGCTCTTTTAGAAGGACACATCTTGAGACCTTTGCAAGTCCCCAATTCTATGAATACTATTAAAACGTGTAATTTTCTCCATAAAATTTAGTTAAGTGTAAGTGAAAATTTTAAGTGACCCTTTCAAGCCCCTAATGATTCTCTAAATATAGGATTAAAGCAATTTGTAAAAGCAATTAAAATAAATTCTTGCTGGAACACTCGCTGAACAGTTTTAAAAATTACTTTCTCTTGATTCCTTATAGACTATTTGATGGCTCCAAGCAAAGACCAAATTTGATATTTTACCCTTGAATTTATCCAACACTTCTTTTCACTTTCTCTTTATTTCCATTATTTATATTTGCAACTGATAAACAGGGTCTTTTTTTCCCCCCACAAAGACAGAAAATATTTTACACATCACAAGTGCTATGGCATATTTGGCATGAAATACAGAAAGCAACAAGGCCACGTGAAGACATAGATGTAGGCCATGCACGAGGCTTGTTCACAAGCTCAGATCTCTGCCAGTACACCAGCCATGCCTCAGCACTGCCATGTTGCACATCCAGAAGACATCTTCCATAACATAGATCACATCTTTGAGCTGTGCAGAGTGCTGGTGATGCCTCTCCACAGGGAGGTTTAATTTGTGACAATGTTGTCGACCTTCTAGGTTGCCCACAGGATTTGGAAGCTCAGGTCAATTTTGCAAATGCCAAGGCTCTGCTTGCTATAAGAATGCTTCTCAGAATATCTGGATCATCACTAATTTTCTAAAAATTCTCTTTCCCAGCTTACACTTACATTTTGGCATTTATGTCATTGGCTCCACTCTTTCTAACTTTAGCTCTTAACATGGTATCCCTCCAGTTTATTCTGTTGCTTTGGGTTAGCCAATGTTTAGTAGGCATTTTGGTGACTACTGCCCAATAGCCCTCTGCAAGGCCTCTGGTTGCCTCAGTCTGTGACATACCAGAAGGAGAAACAGGTTTAAGTTTTGGTGCCAATTCTGCCATTTCCATTGCATGATTCAGGGCAAGGGGTGTGAGCCCTTGATGTCCCACTCTCTTCTCCCATTGGCTTAGTCTGTCCAGTCTGCCATAACAAAATACTACAGACTGGGTAGTTTATAAACAATGTAAACCTATTCCTCACAGTTCTGGAGGTTGGAAGTCCAAGATTAGGGTGCCAGCATGGTTGGATGAGCACTATTTTCCCTGGTCTCAGATTTGTTGTACCCTCCTCATATGGCAGAAGGGCTAGAGAACTCGCAGGAGCCTGTTTTTTTAAGACAACTAATCTCGTTCATGAGGACTTTGCTCATGTGACCTAATCATTTCCCAAAGGCACCATCTCCTAATAACATTAGCTGAGGGGTAGGTTTCAACATACAAGTTTGGGGACAGCCCATTATGACCATAGAACCCATAAACGGTTTGTGCCAGGGGAATAAAATGACAGTCACAGAGGCATGAAATTTATTTGCAAGAAAGCGTCCTTGTATGTCATCCAGATTGGCTAATGCCTTTATTTTTGTAGTATGCATAAAAAATTGTTAGACTTTGATTTTCCTAGAAAAGATATATTTTAATGCAGTGGCATTATTATTAAACAAAACAAAATCCTCGTATTTTTATAGAATAAACTTGGACATTTTAGGGTTCCCAATCTATCACATCATGTTTTATATCAAGAAACTAACACAAAATAGCTTTCTTTTTCTCTGATGAATTTATTGGACTTGGATCCTGTTAAACAAAGGTCTGCTTTCCAGATTAAGGAAAGTCTGTGCTAAGCTCTGGCCTGGCTTTCAGTGGGCCAGGAGTTTCTTGAGCAGCCAGGGATGTTGGTGTATAAACTTCCTTCCCACTTTACCAAGAATCGTGCTATTCAGGGTAAGAACCCTAAAAGGACCATGAAGAGCCTGACACCTGTAAATGAACCTGCAGGCCCCTTAAATCAGCTGACAGTTATCTATGTCTTTGGGGTTGTTTTTCTCATGTCAATGACAGTGGTTTCTAATTTGCAGGCTGCTCATTCTCATTCTTCGTGCTGGGGAGACCTTAGAGCTCATCTCTAGGGTCCTCATTCTAGCTCTACAGTGTGGAGCCATCTCACCAAGTCTCATTCTACCTCTTTACAACAGCTACTTAACACTTGAAGACAACTGTCAGACTTTCCCCCATGGCTTTTCTTTTCCTAGTTAAGAATGCCAGTTTCTGAAAAAACTTTATATGACACGGTCTTGATTTCCAACACTTCCCTGGACACTTCCCCCCACCCTCTGATTTGTCAGTGTCCTTCTAAAAGTGGTGTCCAGAAGTAATTGCAATAGTCCAGGTGTTCTCTGACTAGAGAAAAGCATTTTGAGAGTATGATCTACCCAATCCTAAAAAAGATAATTGGTTTAATTAACACTGTTGGACAAACCATAACTAGCACAATATTCACACTGTTGTAAGAAAATGGTAGATTAGACCACATCTAACACAAAACTCCAATGTTCAGAGGTCTGCATAACATCATTTAGTCATGAAAATGATCATAATAGCTACCATTTTATTTGATCCATACATTTCATATGAGTTATCTCATTTAATTACTATAATATCATGAGGTAAATATAATATAATAGTGCCATTAAATTCCATTTTGCAGATCAGAAAACTGATGATCAAGAACACTCAATTGTCTGTCAGGTAGTAAGCCCAGGAATAAAAGCCTATCTACCCTCCTCTGTACTCCATTACCTTTTTATGTTTTGGATAGTTAGGTGAAAAGAGGTGTTTAACCAAGAGACTGGCTGCCTTCATAGAGCTGAAAGATTTTTATTTATAGCAAAGAGAAGACTTTGAACCCCACTGAGAAGAACTACCATGGAGATGCAGATGGGACATTTGAAACAGATGCCCTCTACAACTCCACTATAAATACTGTTCTCGCAGCTTCTAAGCAGTGTAGACTTCCTAGATGGAAACAAAGACTGTAAGCTTATATTTCTGTAACATTACAGCAACCAGGGAGTCCAACATGCTTTGTAAAATATATAAATAAGTAAATAAATACAACACAATGAAAGTAGTAATGTTAAGTGCCATGTAGACAAAATAAAGGATTGAATTATTTCCATTTCTTCTGGCCTTTGTGGGTCATGGACATAGAATTGTTCTTCATCTGGCAGTGCTGAGGGATCACCTGAAAGGCATATTTAAAAACAGACTCCCTGGCACTGAGGTTCATCCAATGAAGCTTTCCAATGGTTTCTGACCTGCTGGTGGGGTTGGAATAAGACTGTGGATTTCCAACCTTGAACTATGATATGATTTAAGTCTGTTAAGCAATCGGCTCCTCAGAGAAAACCACCTGAGGTGATTTTTATTTGCTCAGTCCAACAGTTGGCTTGACATTGCATATTTTCATACACACTTAGCATGGGTATAAGATCACAGGTCTTAGGAAGAGCAGCAACACAAACATACACAAGCTACTGTGCCAATAGATGAGAAGAGATTCATGAAATTATCTTCAAGCTAAGCAGCAAATTCCATAATTATCAGTATTCTTTTCATGTACTGTAAGAGTTTGCATAATTTCCCTGTGGTAAAATGCGGAGAAATCAAAACAATAAACTAAGAGATCTACCAATTCATTGGAGCACGAAATTTAAATCCGTGTTTGCTAACAATATTTCAATTTCTGGGCAAATCTAACATGGAGAGACTGAATAATTACATTTCCATCTTTACTTTGGGAGGAGTCAGTTTATTTACTGCTTTGGTTAAGAATGCTAAAATCCTGGAGTGCTCTACTGTGATATTTACCTTCATCAGATAAATTTATTGCTTAAGATTATATTGATTTTGTCTTATGAACATACTCATCAAATAATCTCTCTAGGTCTTAGAGAGAAATTTAGCACTCAATTTAGGCATTTTGGATGATAAATCCTTGCATGAAGAAAATAAATATACAAGCATGCTAATAATTAGTTGTCTGTTTGCCTTAGAGTGTACAAAACATTTTGAAGTCCTTGGCCTGGTATGATTTCCTCCCAAACCTTTGAAGTAAGGAGACCAAATTTACTAAGGAACATCTTTAGAGTTATAGCTGTTATTCCATCTGTGTGTACTTTTTCATCAGTTTGTATTCAAATCTGATGATGATGTGCAACTCCTGAGAATTTTGTCCCTTTACAGAAAAACTTCTGTTAACCCAAACGTAACCTAAAGAGGCTGTTTCCCACCCTATTTATAGAGGGAAATAAATTGAAATAAAATGAGTAGACATCAAAATAGCTAATGTTTCACCTTACAACTAATTAACTAACTAATTCACTTGTTCATTCCTTCAATACCTATTGAGTATCTATTATGCAGCAGGTATTTCTTTCCATCTACAGCTAAAATCTTGTGACTATATTGGGTAGTTGTGAAGAACACAGGCTGTGGTACTAACAGATTTGGCTGTAATCTGCTTCTCAGCCACTACGCACCTGACCTTGTACATGCTGCTTTTCTTTTTCCAGTTTTTACTGCCTTTCCTTTAAAAATCTGGATAACAATAGCATGACCTGATATAATTGGGGGGTGAGAATTAAAGGAAATAATCTACATGAGTGCACAGCACCAGGCATGTCAAAGAGGTCTAGTAAATTACAGAATAAAATATTACCCTACAACGAAATCTGCTGCTTAGAAAGTTGACCACAGCCAGTAAGGACGCTTTGGTTCTGATGAATCATACACTTAAAGGAGGAAGTATTACTCAGAAATTTAGGAGCACTCTCTATAAGACATTCAGAGGCTAACTCCTTCTAATTAGCCATTGTCAGTTTGCATTATTTTGGTTTTAAGTCACAGAAAACAACTCTGGTTTGCTTGCTTACTGAGTAGAGAGAATTTACTGATTTCTGTCAACTGTCATGCAGTAGCACTAGCTTTAAGCAAAGCTTGTTCCAGTAGCTCAGATAACAGGAACTTGGCTTCTATTGGTTGCTTATAATGGTGGCGTCCTCTTAAAGCTCCATGTGATAGTCCTACCTTGGGTCCCAAGTTTCTTCTCAAGTAAAAAAAAAAACAAAAAACAAAAAAACTGAACAACAGTGAACCCCACATCTTCACAGGGCCAGGACTAGGCTGAGGGAACTGCAGCACTTGCTTTGAATGCAAAATTTCAGTGAGCACCAAAAATCCTCAGTAATCAATATACATATAATATTTTCATGCTATCAGTAAAAATATTAGTGTAAAAATCTATGCAAATATTTAAATAAAGGAAAGATCAGAATCAGTTGAAGAGAGATGGTTTCTCCTATTAGTGTCAGCAAACTTTTCTTTTTTCTTTTGCACCCTAACTGAGTTATGTCACATCCTGGAACAAATTGCTATAGTCAAGGGAAAGGGACAGGTCCATAGGCTTCAGCTAATAAGCACCAACCAAATGACTACAGATGGGAGAACCGGCACCAGCAGGAAAGACCTTGGAAATCACAGTAGTGTTGCTCCAGGAAGAGGGTGTGAATCTCAGGTGTCCATAACTTAATTAACCAGATTCCATCTTTTTCCTGGTCCCCCAAATAATCTGTTCATTTGCTATTATAAAACAAATTTATATTCATCTTGACCAAATAAGATTCATGTTCTGTATATGTTGCCTCCCCCACCTGCATTTGTTTCTTTTTAACAAAAACAAGAGGGAAGGAAGGTGGTGATCTAAGAAGTTTGGGTACCCATGGATCTACCCTGTTAGGATTGGGGGGATCAGGGCAGCTTACAGAGTCATCCTCGTAAGTCTGTGTGCAATCATAACTGTTGGAGTGTGTGTGTGTGTGTGTGTGTGTGTGTGTGTGTGTGTGTATGCACTGGCCTACACCTACCAGGAAAAGTTGCAGGCAGTGGTTGTGTTAGGGGCAGAAAGTGAAGACTTCCCTTAACTGACCAATCCAAACCGTCTTGCTCTGAGGCACAGTGGTGACTGTCACATGCACATTCTCAGTGGAGTACTTATTAGGCATCTCCAATGATAAATATGCTGTTCATACCTGGGCATTTGGTGTATGTGGGACTATATCTATCTATTGATCGATCAATTGATCGATCAATAGATATGGTTTTCTCATGTACAATAGCTTAGCTAGTTATCCAAGGCTGGTATTTTTACTTCCTTTTTAACTAGGTTGACCAGACTTATCATTTTAAACAGGATAGAAAACAATGGTACCATCCTGTTTTAAATAGTACGTGTGGTCAGCCTAGTCTCACTGGGTTAACTTCAAGGTGTCGGTACCTATACTTGTACATACAGTTTGAAATGGGACAGTACCGTTGTTTTCTGTCCCATTTAAAATGGCACATCTGGTCACCCTGTTTTTGACAGATGGAAAACCTGATTGTCACAGATATCTTACAGAAAAATATAACCCTAGAAACAAATAATTAGAAAGTGGCTGAGGTCCGATTTAGCTTTAGGTCACTCTGGCCCCAAGGTTCATGTTCTTTTTGGTCTTCCTGGCCACATGGAGGGGCCAGATAGTAGACTCAGAGTCAGGAGGCCAGGTCTCTTTCCTGTTCTGTAACTGTCTGTCCCACCTTGGGCAAGTCATTTCCCCTTTCTGGGCCTTGTTGCTCGCATCTACACCATGAGAGTAACATGTAAGTTTTGTTTTTAGCAGACCACTTCCCTCAAATGAAATCTTGAACTACCAAAGTGGGGTCTTCTGATGGAGTCTGGGTACTATTGGGGTACACAGAGCCCCACTGTTTCAATAACCTTTTCCCACTGTGGAGCTCCAGGACAGCCAAGGAACTCCTGGGATGCTAGTTTAAACTCAGTTTAAAAGCCACTAAACCGGACAAAAGTCCATTTGAGTTCTACCATTTCATGGCTATGGAGAAATTAAGGAACCTGAGACATGAAGTAAATAAAGAGAGAAGAGGAAGGGCTCTGAAGTCAGGGCTGACAGCAGCACACTTGGTGGGAATTCCCAGTCCTTTGGTTAGAGATGAAGGGACCCGAAGGGATGTCATTTGTGGGAACACACACATCTTGATAGTGATCTCTTCCTTTGTTCTTTGAAAGTATTCTTTCCACTGTGAATACACCTTTCATATTCTTTTAAAACATGTCATTGTCCTTTCAGTGAGTTTACAGTCTATTACAGGGAATCTCATAAAGTGTTGGTATGATAAACGTTAAAGTTGATTAAATGGGGGAGGGGCTGATGAGAATATTAAACTGGTTTAAAAATGGGTTGGTTTCAAGAGTTATAAGCAGTTGGTAAATAAAAAAGAAAATCCTTTCTTTTCAGTTCTTAAAAGAAATCTATAATGGGTTTTCTTCATAAACTGCAATTATTTTTAAATAGCACTAATGAATAATTTAAAGACCCACTGGGTTAGGCAATTAGTTTTAAGTGTAGATTAATTGCTTCCTTTATAATATTCCACATTCATTTTTTTTGCATAATATGGACAGATAGTTCATCTTCTTTAAAAATATTTTATCTCTTCTAAAATGTTCTGATAGGTGAGTAAAGAAGCCGCTGCTGTTGTTGTGAAATTGGAAGGAAGCCCTTGGCTTCCAAGCCTGTGCCCACCCCTGCAAACTAACAAAATCATGAAGCATGTCCCCCAACCCATGACCCTGTAATCCAGCAGGCAGGATGTGGCTATCCAGTGTGGCCCAGTATAAATCCACACAGAGATACATTAACATAAAAGTTATATAGAACAGAAGTTTTAGAATACAATGCTTAGCTCTCTTTCATACCCACTGATACTTTCCACTCCACTGCACTTCGAACATGGTTCAGCATGACAACTTTTGGAGAACAGAAGTAGGTGTCTGGAGGGGCCAGCCAAGGTCTGGGTCTGGACTTGAGTGGTGGTTATCAGGATGTTCACCTTGTAATGATTCACTAGGTGGTACAATCACTTCATGTGGTTATCTGTACCTGTGTTTTATTTTGCTATAAAAAGGATAAAAATATATGTTCCAGCAGCTTGAAAAACATTGTCTTAGGAGTGTGGAAACCAGAATGAATCAATCATATCACAGCTTCCTGCTCATCTTTAATTTAGTTTTAAAGCACAGATAAAAATTTATCTTAAAAAATCCAAGGATGAGTGAAGAGACTTGAGAACCAAGGTCATGAGCCTCATTTTCAGATCCAAATCTCTCCCCCACTGGTGGCTTTGCTGAGTCATTGCATGGGACTTAGCCAGATGGAATCCCTTCATCAGGCTGGGATCTCCAGTTTCTTTGGAAGGACACACACACACACACACACACACACACACACACACACACACAGTGGGCGGGGGAGAGAGAGAGGACACTACACAGGGCTTTTTATTGTTATAAACTTAAAATGCTGAGTGTCTTTCCACTGTTTTAGAAAGGGGTATGGGTACACTCCTTTTAATGCTCTCTACCTCAGTCAGCTCCCACTAATGGGTACCCGTACATTAACACTGAGTATCTGTTTCCCTCATTTTATTGATCTGTCTTGAAACTGTCTTAAAAAAAAATCCCCAATCGACCTTCTTTAGAGAGTATTTCAAACAGTGTATAGAATGGTGGCAGTTGAAATCTTGGGTTGTAGCCTTGGCCCTGGGCTGCAGTTGCTTTGTGGTCTTGGGCCAAGGGAAGTGGATGTCTTTTTTACCAATCAAGAGCAATCAATTTTTCTATTTTTACTTTCCCAGAACACAATGGCATGACAAGTCTATCTCCTAAACAGTACAGCTTTTATTTAGTGTTAAGAAAAATTATTCAGAACTTGAAACAAGACAAAAAGGTGAGTGGCATGTCCTTTGCATGTCATGCAGGGCCCCAGACCCACCCAAGGTGAGAAATGTATTATTTTTCAATTCTTTGCTTAATAATGGTTAAAGGTTCAGACTATGTGAGATTTGTGTCCAGTCCAGATACAAATAATGTCTGGCCAGTTGAACTGATAACCCCAAATGTTACAGTTTATTACCCTTATTGAACTTTAAATGGTTTTGTATCTAACTGAGAAATCATATCCTAACACTTCTTTAGTAAATTATCTTTAAATAACTAGCTTTTCAAAGGTTCTTTGAACAAATCTTAATATATAACTGGTTTCTTCATTAATTGTTGAGTTGGATAAAAACTTCCACATGTGTTTATTTTATATTTACACAAGAGTCAATGATTTTATCTTTATGAAAATCATGTCTTTTGTAGGTTATACAGAAATGCCCAAGCAGATTAACCTAACAGAGCTGATTACTTGTGTTGGCGGGACATGTACCTCCAAGGCTGTGTAAGCCCCGGCACCTTTCTTCGTGTTTTCATAGTGGATCTCAAGTGGCAATAGAACTCTAACTTTGCTAGCTCTCTGTTTCTCCAGATTTCTTCTTTTCTTCATGTCTATAGATTTTATGTTTTTATTTTTAATTTTTTAGTTTCTGGTTTGTTATTCCCATTGGCGCTAACAATAAATGGGAATTTGGTTTTATAGTCTGACCATTTGATGATCTCTTATAAATGGATGATGATCTATTCCCTGCCAGGTGAGATAGACTTTCTGGTTTGAAAGTCTTTTTATTTTTAATTTATTTTTAATTTTTTAATTTTTTTATATTCTTCTTCACTTGTGAGGGCAAATTAATTAAGAATTTCATGCTCACTGAAAAGAATATCTCTTTGAGATCTGAACTAGTGAAGTTTTGTTTCTGGGATTATTTTTGACCTGAGGCAGAAGCAAAGAACTGAAGCTATGAGCTCTCTGTGTGTCTGTGATTGAGAAAGGGCCTTGATATCTCATTGTACAAATATGAAATATTTTCTTACCTCCAGATTATGTTATTATATCTTAAAATAAAGAACTCTGACTAGTTTTTAGAAATTGATAAATCTTACATATCTCTCATATTCCCTAAATTTACAGAAAATAAGGAAACTACACTTTACAAAAACTACAATTGACAAAAAAATAAAGAAACTGCTAAATCTAGCACTAGATTTACAAAATGCTTCTCAACGAAAATGTTAATTCATAAACACTTTAATAAACGACTGAGTTCACGTAAATCTTTAAAGAATTTAGAATAGTTTAAAAAATGAGTAATAATGATATGTCTTTCTCTTGATTTTACTAGTATGGAGATTTTGGTAATTTTTTTCTCATGAACTTCCTAACCTTTTCATATTTGTTTATGAATCCAGTACACAAACATTACTCCTACGTAGCATTTCAGATTATGAAAGATGTAAATTTTGTTTAACTAAATTGAATGATGATTCTGAGAAATGTTTTCATAGCAGTATTAATGCTTTGTAGTCTATCAGCTTGGACATAATTTCCAACATCCTCACATAACTTAAAATCTTGAGTTAATATCACATTAACTGATAATTGTTTACCTGGTTAATTTCTGAGTAAGAATGAGTACTGAAAGTGATTATTAATCATAATTTTAAATTTAAATAGTGGCTCATACCAGGTGGCCTCAGGCAAGGCACAAGTCACGGCTAAACTTGGCCTTCAGATGGTCCCCTCTGAGGAAGCTCTAGGTCTGTCATTCCTGGTGGCCAGTTTGGATCAAGCTGGAGCATGCCTGGTCACATCCAAGGATGACACACACTCAGAGGGCAGACCGACCAGAAACCAGAGTCCTGCTAAAATGAACCTGCACAGTAGGGTCAACCCATGCACCACGGCTCCTCTACCATAGTCGCAGCCAATCGGCCTGAAGGTTCACACCTCCTGTTGATGTGTAAGGCTCAACTATAACAGGAAGGCACGCACAGCCTACACAAGGGATGCACCTGCAGTACACAGCTCTGATGACCAAGGAGACTGTGTCACTGGATTCCATAAGACACTTACTACATAAGGTCACTCCACTAAGACCAGGAGACATAGCAACCCTACCTAATACATAGAAACAAACACAGAAAATCAGCCAAAATGGGGAGACAAAAACCATATTCTAAATAAAAGAATAGAACAAAGCTCCAGAAAAAGAACTAAACAAATTGGAGGCAAGCAATCTATTAGATGCAGAGTTCCAAACACTGCTTACAAGGATGTTCAATTATCCCAGGGAGAACTTCAACAAAGAGGTAGGAAATATAAAAATGGAGATAAAAAACATAAAAAAATCAATAAATAAAGAATACTGTAACTGAAATCAGAGTACATTAAAGAATTGGAGAAAACATGGGATTGAATCAGTGATTTAGAAGATAAAGTAGAAGAAAATGCACAATCAGAATGGCAAAAAGAAAGGAGAATCTCCCTTCCCCCCAAAAAAAGGAAAGTGGAGATAGTTTAAGGGAACTATGGGACAACATCATGTGTACCAACACTTGTGTCATAGGGGTACCAGAAGGAGAAGAGAGAGAGCAAGAGATTGAAAACTATTTGAAGAAATAATGTCAGAAAACTTCCCTAACCTAGAGAAGGAAATAGATACATAAGTTCTAGAAGAACAAAGAGTCCCCAAGAAGATGAACCCCAAATGGCCCATAAGAAGCCACATCATAATTAAAATGCCAGAAGTTGAAGACAAAGAGAAAATCCTAAAAGCAACAAGAGAAAAGCAGTTAATTGGGCTCCCATAGAACTGTCAGCTGATTTCTCAACAGAAACTTGGTAGGCCTGAAGGAATTAGCATGAAATATTCGAAGTAATGAAAAATAAGGACTTAAAACCAAGATTATTCTACCAAGCAAAGCTATCATTTATAATTGAAGGACAGATAAAGAGCTTCCCAGACCAATAAATAAATAAATTAATAAATTAAAAAAATGAAAAGAGTTGATCACTACCAAACCAGTATTACAAGGTATCTTAGAGGCACTTCTTTAAGATGAAAAAAAAAAAAAGATAAAAAACATGAATAATAAAATGGCAATAACTATATATCCCTCGACAATTACTTTCAATGTAAATGGATTAAATGCTCCAATCAAAAGATAGGGTGGGAGTTCCCTGGTGGTATAGTGGCTTAAGGCTTCAGTGCTGGAGCTGTCAATGCTGCAGCCTGGGTTCGAGTCCCAGCCAGGGAACTACCCACATACAAAAAAAATTTTTTAAAAATTAAAAAACAAAAATAAAATAAAATAAGATTTTCTATATATATAAAAAAAGATAGGGTGACTGAATGGATAAGAATACAAACCCTTAAGATATGCTGCCTACAAGAGATTCACTTCAGATTGAAAGACACATACAGACTAAAAGTAAAAGGATGAAAGAAGATATTTATGAAAATAGAAACAAACAAAAGCTGAGGTAGCAATAGTTATACCAGACAAAATAGACTTTAAAACAAAGGCTATGAGAAGAGAGAAAGGACACAGTAATCCCATTTCCAGGTATTTATCTGAAGAAAAACAAAACGGGACTTTGAGGGGGTGAATGCATTCACATGTTCATTGCAGCATTGTTTACAATGGCCAAGGTGTGGAGGCAGCCGGGTTGTTTGTCAATGGATGAATGGATGAAGAGGAGGTGGTACATACACACAGTGGAATATTGCTCAGCCATGGAAGGGGAAGGGGTCTTGCCATCTGCAGTGGCATGGATGGACCTGGAGGGTATTCTGCTGAGTGGGGTATGTCAGACAGAGAAAGATAGATGCATTTATATATGGATTCTAAAGAACAAAATAAACAAAATAGAAACCAATTCATACATACAGAGAACATTTTGATAATTGTGAGATAGGAGGGAGTTTGTGGGTGAATGAAAAAGAAGAGATTAAGAAGTACAAATTATCTGTTAAACACTATTCATGGGGATGTAAGATATAGCATAAGGAGTATAGTAAAAAATATATTGTAATAACTATCTATGGTGTCAAATGGGTACTAGATTCATCGGGATGACAGATGGAAGGGGTCTTGGTGGGCAGGGTGAAAAAGGTGAAGGGATTAAGAAGTATAAAGTGGTAGTTACAAAATAGTCATGGGGATGTAAAGTAGAGCATAGGGAATACAGTTGATAATATGGTAATAACTATGCATAGTGCTAGGTGGGTACTAGCCTCGTTGGGGGATAATTTCTTAAATATATAAATGTCTAACCACTGTGCTGTATACCTGACATTAATATAAAATGATACTAAATGTCAAAATAAATAAAGTGTTGAAGAATAAATAAAAACATATTACATTAAAATAATACAACTATGTATAAAATGTGATAGGATTAGGTTTTGCTTTTCAAGAAAAAATAAAATAAAATAAATTTGTTCTGAACTGCCAGTTTGTTCCAGAATATAAGAGATTAGTGACTGTGTACAGTACAATGTAGAGGACATAAAAGGAATAAATTTTATTTGTCTGGGTTCATAATATCAGAGTCTGAAAAGAGGATATCAAAATGTATTAAAACTTTGGTGATGTTTGCTCAATTCTGATGGGCTTATTCACAAAATTATGTAGAAGAGAAAAGAAAAGAAAACTCATGAAACCTTTTATTAATTCATAACTTGCATTTGGCTTTTACACCTAGATAGTAGAGATTCTGAGTCTCACCAGAAGAACTCTCTGGCCTTTGTGTTGACTTTATCATGTCTTTGATTATTTAAAAACAACAACAAGGAACAGAGTTTCTGCACTGTGAACAAACTCAGGTCCCTTATAGCCATGTTGCCTTTAAAATATTGAAAAATATTATATTGTCACTTTGGTTAAATCAGTAGCCAAATAGTTTTCTTCAGGCACCCATGATTCTCTCTTAATTAACTTACTAAATCTTTTTTGATCATTCTTTCGCTTTTGTCTAAGTTTAAATCCTAAATGAAGAAAAACGAAATGACATTTCCAAGATATTTTTTACATCTAAAACAGTATTTAAAAATTTCAACAGGTCCCTTATAAATCTTAAAGATTTGTTATTTAACCTTATAAAAAGAGATGCTAGAAATAATAGGGTGGGTTTTTTTGTTTGTTTGTTTTGTTTTTATTTTGTTTTACTCCATACCTCTACATCAATTCAACATTATCCTAAGAGCTGCATGGGAAAAATTGTCAAATTAAAAGAGATGTTCAGTTTTCCTTAGGTTAAGTTTCCATAATTAAAATGTCATTAATTCAAATACTTCAGAAGTTGGAGACTTTATAAGAATGCCCTGGAGATGGGTCGATACTCTTGCTATTCATAATATTCAATATGTTCTTACCTTTGGGGGAATCAGCAATCAAATCCCGATGAAATAGTTAGGGACACTGCTCCAAGACAGACTTTTCTTCTCCATTCTGATATTATTGATTACTGTAATAAATTAACCATGGTCATTCAGTTTCATAATCAAAGAGGTTTCTGTTTTCTTCTGATACTTGCCTAAAGGCTCTACCAGCTGGAGTTTGTGTCTTTAACAAGAAAGGTCAGTCTAAGAACCTTCTGGAAAAGAACTGTGCCAAATACTCTATTGATATGTCTAAGAATAGACTCTTGGGTACAGGCTTCTGAGCTGACAAAGCTGAAACAACTTTCAGATTGCATTAGTAGACAGAGTCAGAATTTCAAGGACATGAAAGCAGACTGCTTCCCCAAACCCAGCAGGATGAGTATTTTGTGCAACTGAATAAACTGATGAGGGAAATTTAATTTGGGTTGTTTGTTTGGAATATCATTGATACTGCTTTAATAGTCTATATTTTATGGACATATAAGAAAATGTAAGAAAGCTTTTTCTTTTATTTCTTCACTAACCCTCAATTGAGTAGTATCAGCTTTTAAACTGAAGTGAAACTTTTAATGGTATCTAATTCTTACTTGAGCCCCCAGAGTTCAGATATAAATGCTTTTATTGAGTCTCCTTATTTTGGTATAGCAATAAAGTTTCCAAAGATTTATAAGAATATACCCCTTTTTTTCACTGGGGTAGAGTCAGTCAAATCAATTGTCCTATTTGAGGAAGATTTTCATTTAATTAAGCACCACACACCCACTATTAAGGAAATGATTGTGATGGGTATTTTATAGTTGCCCCTGGGGTGCTCAGATTAAACATTATTTCTGGGTGTGTCTGCAAGACTGTTTTTGGGTAAGATTAACATTTGAATTGGTAAACTGAATACACTAGATGGTCCTGCCCAATGGCAGCAGGCATCATTCAACCTGTTGAGGACCTGAATAGAACAAAAAGGCAGAGGAAGGAGTATGTGCCCACTTTTGCTTCCAGACTGCCTGCTTGAGGTGAAATACTGACTATTTTTACTGCTCTTATACCATTTCATATCCCTGGTTCTCAGGACTTCCAAGTCAGATGGAATTAACCCACCTGCTTTCTTGGCTCTCTAGCATGCAGACAGCACAACGTGGGGCTTCCCAGACTCAATAATTGTGTGAGCCAATTCCTATAATAAGTCATTTCCTGTATATGCATATCCTATTGGTTCTGCTTCTCTCAAGAACCCTGACTAATACCACGACTGACCGGCCACGTGGAACCAATGGCTCCCAATTGCTCCAAAGAAGATCAGTTTGGTGTCTGGCTTACAGGGAGTGTTGCCATTTGTAAGGAAGCCCACTTGCTGGGCCAAAGACATTTGCAAATTTGAAGGACCTCAAGAAGAGAGTAATTCACCCTCAAATATAGGTACATACATCATAAGGCATTATCTGGTGGAGAGAGTGTCTTGTGTTTCTAACCCTTAGGTTAGAAGAGCAAATAATAGAGGTTTTCAAAAGTTGAATCCAAGATTTCTTAGAGAAATTTCCATGCAGAAGTTGCTCCATACAGAAGGGCTCCAGATTTGAAAAGCAAATTTAGGGAAGCATGCATGGTTAATAAACACCTTTTCTTTTGCACCTGTGTGAGTAATCAGGGTACAGATAGTGACATCTGCCTTTTGGGAGATTATTTATGATAACAAGAGGGTGATAGAGAAATTGCTGTGCAAAACTTGGAAATAAGACAAAAAAAGGGGGTGGCATGGCCTTTCAATATCTTACAGGAGCACAAGCCCCCTGAATTTAGAGGGGTTTATCTTGTTCAACTCATCATTTAATATCAATTGACAGTTCCAGATTTAGTGAAGTTACATGTTTGCTTTTGTAGATTTTTGTCCAGTAGATATGCAAATGATTTCTTTCCAATGTAATGCATAACTCCCAAGTTTATAACGTATTGCCCTAGTGAACATTAAAGGGTTTGTGTCTAGTCCAGAAATTTTATTTTAATAACCCTTTACTAAATTGCCTATAAAGTACATGGTTTCTTAAATGCTGTTTGAACTATTCCTAACATCTCACTAGTTCCCTCAGTATTTAATGAGTAGAATGAAATCATTGACAAGTGTTCATTTTATGTTTATATAAGTTTTGATTTAAAAATTGTACTTCAATATAGGTAAAGGTTTTTCTTTTCATTATTGTTAATTTCAGAAACAGACTATAAGATTCCAGCATGAGTGGGTATATAACTGAGAGGATGTAATTTCAGAAAAAAGCAATGGAATTTAAAACAGCTTTTGTAGCAGTCATTGTATAATTTGGGTTAAGTTATTGAAATGTGTTAAAACATCATTCATAGACTATTTCATGAACCATTTAGAGCATGGATAGCCAACCTTTTGTCTTCCCTGGGCCACATTGGAGGAAGAATTGTCTTTGGCCACATAAAAAATACATTAACACTAATGATAACTGATGAGCTAAAAAAAGGTTGCAAAAAAAAAATCCTATAATGATTTAAGAATTTGTATTGGGCCACATTCAGAGCCATGGCTGATCTAGAGATTCTGAGACTCAAAATAAGATACCTCTGGTTCTAGGTGAGGTCTGAAACAGCCTTCTTTTGACCTGACGAGGTTTGATTCTGGGATATCCAAACTGTTATTTGACATAGAGATTTGAAATGGTTCCATTTCAAAGGAACCACAGTGGTTCCCAAAAATACATTGAATGAGTGTCAACACACAGAATCATTTCTCTCTTGAAGCCCATGGTCATTGTTCTTCCAGGCCTTTCTATTCGGACCCCTTGACTTTTACATTCAGCTAGTCTAGAATTCAGTTTGCCATACTGTTTTTGCGTTGTTAGCCTAGCTTGTCGCATGGGGTCCATTTCTCTGTCCTGTTATAGTCTTTGATTAATTCCAATTCACTCATTTTTTCCTAGGCTAGAACTTTCAGCATGACCTATTATTATGACCACGTCATTTATGTACAGACAAATTCTGTCAAGTCCAGGAAAGTTTAGCATGTAACTTGATTGATTAAGGTCAGGTAATAGAGGCAGAGTGAGAAGGATGGAATAACAGCTAGGCTTAAATTCTCCTCCAGTTTGTATAAATCACCAAATTCACATCATTCATGACTAGTTCCATCCTTAATATAAGAAAAAAAAATTATACAGCTTGACTCTATTGAGTTGAGAGCTCTTGAGTCCATGATCCTTAAAAAACTCTTGGTTTAAAACCAAGTAAATTTTTTGAAAACAAATTAAATTGTATTCCAATTCTCAAAATGAAGCATATCAGGGCTAGGAGGAGGCTATTAGAGATACCCAGGGAGTAGGTGGTAGTGGTTTGGACTCAACTTGCAGCAGTGAGTATGGTGAAAATGTCAGATTCAATATATATTAATATTTTAGAAGTTCAGCAGAAAGAACTTACTGATGAACTTGACATGGAATATGAAAAAAGGAGAAGAACTAAGATGACAGCTAGGTTTGTGGCCTGGGCAACTGGGTAAATGATGACTCCATTTACTGACACGGGTTGGAAGGAGGAAAGCAATTTGAGTAGAGAGGAATCCAGTATTTCTATTTAGAACATTTAAATTTGAGATACCTTTGAGACATCCAAGTGGAAACATTAGGACATCTGGCGCTCAGAGGCTAGGTCCAGGTGGGGAGAGAAATTGGAGAGTTGTCAGCTCATTTGAAGCTGTGGGACCAAAAATTATAAACTAAGAAAAGAGTGTTGACGGGAAAGAGAAGAGCGTGAGAATAGGACCTGGGGGATCTCTTACTTTCAGAAGTCTGGGAAGGAAGCAGCACCTGGCATAAAGGCTGAAAAGGAGTGACCTCTTAGGTATGAGGAAAACCAGAACAAAAGGTGGTGTCCCAAGGCCTAAAGAAGACAATATCTCAAGGAAGATTGTTCAGCAATGTTAAATGCTGCTGAGAGGTTAGGGATGGGATGAGGACAAAGAATTAACATTTCATTGGCTTTGGCCTGCCTCATGTAGGTCCTCAGTGACATTAATAAGAATTCTATCAGAGAAGAGATAGGGAGGAAAGTGTGATTTTTACTGAGTGGTTAATAACATAGGTTTTGGGATTAGCCAGAGGACAATAATAGCTACCATTAATTATTATTCAGTATCTACCAGGTGTTTTACATAAACCATCTCATCTAATCCTCTAAACAATTCTATGAGGCATGTAGTGCCATCATGCTCATTTTACAGATAAATAAATGGAAATAAAAGTATTCAAACAAACTAACTAGTGTCACACTCTATCAGGAGCAAAATCAGGATTCGAACAGAAGCTATAATTAAGCATTTTGGTAAACTGCTTCCCATAGCTAGTTTAAAGCCTTGCTGTCCTACTGACTAGCTATGTAATTTTGGGTAAGTTACTTCTCTAAGACTTGGTTTTTACATTTTCCATAAAATAAAGAGTTTATGTGTATATATAATTTAAGAAAGGAAAAACTGTATTAAAATTGTAATTCTCAATATATACCAACACCAAAGATGAATACAAGTCACATTTGACTTCTGCAATTACGAAAGGTGCTCAAGGTGCTGACCATCAGCATCCAGACACGTCTGATTATGATGAACTACTGCTGGAGCAGCATTGACCAAAGGGTCCACTTGTATTATTGCATGTGCCATTTCAATTCCTTCCTGAGGTACTGCCAGTGTAGCCAGTTTTCTACAGTACACCATGTCCTTTAAGGCTCCCCATAGGTAGTAGTCAGGGGGTGTTAAGTCAGAAGAACATGGAGGAAACCCAATTGCACCTCTTCATCCTGTCCATTGTCCTGGCACATGGTCTTGTGCTCCTTGAATGACAACTGTGCTTCTGCCATTTTCTTTGAGTGTCCTGCTTTTGGCATGTTGATGCTAGCATTCATTTGATGAATGCCATCTTTTGAGGGAATGTCATACTACACATTGCTACCATAATCCAATTCAGCTTTGAAAAGTAATACATAGATAACAGCTCTTAAAACATGTATACATTTTTTGGCACCCCAGTAGAAGATTTGTGAGCATTGAGTTATTGTATGCAAAGCCTTAGCATAGAGCCTGACACACAATTATTATCTGGTGCAACCTATTCATTTCATAGATGAGAAAGCCAGGCCCCAGAGAGCCCAGAGAATGTCAGAGGTACACAGAAACTGTCAAAGGAAGACTGTGCAAATGCTCTCATTTGTGGTGCAGAGCTCTAAACTGTAAGAACCTCTGACCAGCTATCTTTCTTGAAAGCCCCCTACCTAGGGACCAAAATATTCTTTGAAATCCCCCTACCTAGGGACCAAAATATTCTTTGAAGCAGTTCCGATACACTTGTGAGCTGCTTGAAACAGTCCCTGTTGTGGCAACAAATAACTTACAATGTCATTACTTGCCTGATGCCTTTTGAAACAGTGCTGTTCCCAGAAGTGCTCTGTCACTGGAGTGACAGTCCCTCATGTTGAACATCTCTCCAAAGCTGACACTCAGCTTTTGTGTTTTAAAATGCCCAAGACAGATCACAGAAAGTGCCAGTTCACTCCAGAAAGTAGAAGGTATACTTAGGCTGTCTTATGGCTAAGTAAGGAAAATGCCTGATAATATTTAGTTAGTTATTTCCCTTTCAATCTATCTCAACTGTCGTTTGGTTACAAAAAATAAATTCTAAGAGATGGAGTTTGATTTTGGAGGGTTCTAAATCTGGGAGGTTTACATGGTACCTTAGACTCAGAATCAGTGACTGTAGAAGGGACTCGGGGAGTGGTTAGTTCAGTAACCTTTATATTTGGGGCTGTGGGAGACTATGAGATCCCCTCCAAAAGCTTCTGGGTAGCAAGGACAAGCCTGGGAGACCATGAGTTAAGACTCTGACCTCCCACACCAGCCCTTATCAGAATAGCTCCTTATCTGTTATACACATAGGGCTTGCTATAGATTACTTTTTTGGGAAAAAGTTCTGGTTTAAAAAACACTAATCTAGTCTAACTTTCTTATCTCACAGACAGGGAAACTGAGGTCCCAATAGGGAAACCGATTTGTCCAATATATAAGAGTAAGCCTCTCCCAGAACTTAGACTGGAATTCAAGTCTCTGACAATCCATAGTTCCCTTCCACCTGAATAGGGCTACAAGTTGACTTGACTTTAATTTTTAACCTTACTTCTAGTGCAGGGATCAGTAAACATTTTCTATGAAGAGTTAGATCTTAAGTATTTTCAGTTTTACAGATTGTACAGTCTGTATTGTAACTACCATTTCTGTCCTTCCATGCAAACAATCACAGGATACATGTAAATGGACAATGTGTATATCCCACTGTGATTTTATTTGCAAAAGCAGGCATCAAGTCAGACTTGGCATATGGGATGTAGTTTGTTGGTCCCTGTTCTAACCTATCAAGAAATAAGTGGGTTATGGTTGAGATGACACACACTCAGAGTGAATTAATTATTGATTTATTTAGCCAGAAGCTTAGTGTGCTGTTGGAGAGACACACAGAAGACCTAGTTATAAAGCAATGAAGCTGTTTAAACAAATAGTCACCCAAGTAGGGGATGACAAACCTTGCCTGAGCTCACGAGTGGGACATCTGGGAAGGCTTTGCAAAGAAACCATTGAGGTGGCCTTGGTCAATATTACCAGGTCCAGAAGAGGAAGACCATCTCATACAGAGGACATAGCACATGGCAGAACTCTAGTGGGTTTAGAAATGTGAGCTGTGTGAGGTTGGGGAGAGATCTTAAAGAGTCTTGTGTGTCCTCTTGAGAAGACTGAACTTCATTCTTATGAATGATTGGAGCCATTTAAGGGGATTTAAGCAAGGGCATGACATGATCATCAGGCATTTTATAGAGATTTACGTAGCACCATGGGGTGGACAAAATGTTGTGGTTTGGGGCAAGAAGTTACATTAGGAAGTTACTGAATCATTCAGGTGAGAGACAATGAGTCAAAGTCAGTGCTACATCTTAAATTTATACAGTTATTTGTCAATTATATCTCAATAAAGCTGCAAGGAAAAAAGAAAAGAAGGGTCTATGTACATGACATGCAATGCATACTTGTTGTTTTAACTTATGGAGTGTTGACTCAGAACCAGGAGACATAAATATAATGCTTATCTACTCGTGGGCTGTGTGAACTTGGAAATGTCACTTAGCCTTTCTGAGCCTCAAGTGCCTCATCTCTGAGTGGTGATTATAACACCCAAACATTGCTGTGAAGATTAAATAGAATACTGTATTAAAGGTCCATTTTAAATCCATTTTTTATGTACAAATACATAGCAAAATGTTTTTCTTTTAATGTAAACTGAATTCTCAAAGAGATTAAACCTGAAGAGAGATTTATCCTTACAGCAATAGGCACTGTTCTTGAAGTTGTAATTCACTGTGGAAATTGGGATCATTTTGACATTTTTTATGGATCATCAGGATATTCTCCAAGGCCTGAGAATGGTTTTTAAGATGTCTCCAAGGTTGGAATTTTAATAAAATGTGCATTCCTTGTAAATTACATTGCTCACATGGAAATTTTCTATACGCTACAAATAGAGATTGCTGCTAACATCAATGCCAATTGAGGGTTGCATTATTTTAAATTTGATTGATGTCGTTCTCTTGTGCATTCCTGAAAGAAATATAGTGAAGTCAGATGACTCAATACCAGTCTTAAGTGATACTTAGCATGATGGTAGTTCAATAAAGATGTTCTCCTTAAATGTGTGGGAGGCACCCGTATAACGAAGCTCGTGTGCATGCCCAAGGGTGGGCATATTCATTTCCCCAATGGTTACTGAGAGTCCAATTTTAATGTGTTTGCTACTTATGTTAATACCAAGGCCTACTTAGCATAACCATCGCAAGTCCTTAAGAATATTAACAGACTTTTTAAACGTCTGTGAATTACTCTGATAGGGTTTTAGTTTTAACTCACATTAAGTAGATTTCATTATTAACAAGAATATGTGCAAATTAAAATGAGGCCATTAACATCTTAAACACACTGCACTTTTGACAAAGAAAGCAAGTTTGAAAAAAATTGAGAAAATGCATTTTACAAAACCAAGTTGCCAAAATACAGAGAGAAAAGAAGCTAAATTTAACCACACTAATAAAGACATGCCAATTGTGTTTACAAGTGAGTATTGAGAAATATTATTTAGAACAAACTTGTCCAAACTGCAGCCCATGGGCTGCATGCAGCCCAGGACAGCTTTGACTGTGGCCCAACAGAAATTCATAAACTTTCTTAAAACATTATGAAAATTATGCACAGAACTTTTTTTTTTTTTTTTTTTTTTTGCTCAGCAGCTATCATTAGTGTTAGTGTATTTTATGTGTGGCCCAAGACAGTTCTTCGAATGTGTCCCAGGGAAGCCAAAAGCTTAGACACCCCTGATTTAGAAGAAAGTGAACTGGACTGGAAATCTGGGACCTGAGTTACAGTTTTAGGTCAAATTTACAAAAACTCATCTGCCAACAGACAATTTATTATTATATAGTCAACTTGTCAAATAGCACATTCAAAGAATTTGCTAAATTTACTAAAAATAGATTTGTATTAAAGTATTGTAGACATTAAAAAAAAGGTTTTAGAAGTCTTTGGCAAAGTGTTAGGGAATCCAATTTCATCTTGCCTTCAGAATAAGATTTTTAAGAACCATTCATCCTGTCTTAGCCCCAAGCTCCCCGCTTCTGGAGCTCAGGGAGCGAGATAAAAAGGAAGGTGAGCTGTTGGAGGAAGGTGGGGAGAAGGGTCAGAGGAGAACACAGCCTGGGCAGCGGACCCCACAAGGGAGTACCTAAGGAGCCCGGTGCAGAGGGTAAAGATGGAAAACCCAGAGCTCAGAGGGGCCGTGAGGAGGAGACTGCGGGAGGGGCAGGCTGGCAGGTGGGAGAGTAGGAAGTGGGGGACAGTGAGAGAGAGATCGGAAGGTTAGGCCAAGGATGAGGAGGTACCGCACTAAGGGGTGCAGGCTGACCCCAGCCCTGCCTGTGGGTGCAGTAGGAATGGCTGTTAACCTAACAAGGAGTTAAAGCTGGAGCCAGTTTTTGTTGATTTGGTGACTTGGCGTTGGGTGGACTGACATTCAGTGCACTGACTTGCATCAAAGTGACTCACTGAACTGGCTGTTGGATGAACTGGTTGTTCAGACTAGGCCATGAGGCCTGGCCCTGGCCAGAGCACCCCTCCTCCCGGGCCTGGAGCCAGAGCAGGTGGGAAGAGCACCCAGCAGGCCTTTCTCCAGGTGCCTGCCCTTCTGTTGTTGTTGTGGTGGTGGTTTAACCATTTATGGTTTCTTTGGGGAAAAAAGGGTTTCGCTGCTAAAATCAACTAAAATGCATTTTGGAAACCACTAGGAAAAATGATCACACAGCCTTTGGAATAACAGCAGTTAACACTTTCTGAGTACTTACTGTAAACCAGAGCGCGTCTGAGCACTTCAGAGACGTTTTCTCCTTTAGCATGCTATCCTCAAGGTCCATCCATGTTGTCTCAAACAGTAGCATTTCATCTTTTTTATGGCCGAGTAATATTCCATTGTACCGATGTACCACCTCTTCTTTATGCAGTCATCTATAGAAGGGCACTTTGCTCATTTCTATGTCTATTTGATATCTCTCTTTTGATCTCAGTCCCCTGAGGACTTCCTAAAGGATTTAGGCAGCCTTTAGGACCAGTTTGTAACTTGACCCCACCTCCAGCTCCAGACCTGGGTCAGTCAGACCACCTACCTCAGCTCTTCCTGTTCCTGAACTGATCTCTCTGCCTCACCTTTGTGGCCACTTCTTTCCTTGCTGTCTTGCCAATCCTTTATAGCCCAGCCTTGGTCCCATGAAGCCTTAAGTATTGCTCACAATCACAGCTGCAGCATAGCAATGAAGACTCTGATTAGCACCTCCCCAATCAACAAGCATCAAATTCTGGTTATGCAAGAAATTCTAGAGATCTGTATGACACCGTGCCTATAGGTAACACTACTGCATTGGACATTTACAAATTTATTTAAAGGGTTAAATGTCCTTACCACAAAACAAACAAACAAACAAATAAAAAGAACACCCCCCCAAACCAAACGAACAAAAACCAACCCAGAGCATGCCTACCACGTTCCAGCACACAGTGCACAGGGCATTGCCCGAGCGTTCTATGATTGCCACGTTTCCACAGACAGGGAAACTAAAGTGGGAAGGGGAGGGCAGCGTGGGGAGATGGAGTCACTTTGTGAGTCACGTAGCTGATAAATGGCAGAGCCCAACTCCCAACCACTTATTGCTTCTTTTCCTCTCCCTACTGACCTCTTCCTCCCATCTCCTCAGGCCACACGGACCCTTCACCTCTTCCGAACCCCCTGACTCTGAAAAGCAGCTCACAATTCTTGGCCCTTTACATGGTATATTAGCAATTGTAAGTTAGATTTTTGGGAGTGTATTTCTCCTGTCTCCCGGTAGGGCCTGAGGCTCCTGAAGGCCTTTCCCTCATCATGTTTGTCCATGGTGTCACCATAGAACCAGGCAAAGGACTTGATGACATTATTGTGCATTCTTCAGCTGGTACCAGAAGCTATTTCTCCCTAGTAAGTTATGTCCTTCGGTTTGGTTTTATTGATTACTGCAGGAATTTGCTCCCTGCCCTGCTGTATAAGTGTCTTCATGGGATAATTGCAGCAGTGTTTCAGGAAAGGTTTGCACTTCATCGAGTCAGCCCTTTTTCTTCAGCATCTGTCAGGTTGTCCTCAGTTAAAATGTCAGCAGCTGTGAGCCTGAACTGCTCCACTCCAGCCCATCATGCCCTGATGGGCACCCTGGCGCTTGCTCCCCAATAAGACTGGTTGTCTGGCCCCTCTCCCCAGCATCAGAAGCCCATGTTGTAACAAATCCCTAAGTGGCCTGCCTCGCCTTGTCCCACAAACCTCTCCTCAGCACTAATTATTTCTGTTTTGAGCAAAGATTGGAGAAAAAACTTGAGGTCACATTATTTTCCTTCATAAAAATGTATGTTATCTAATAGCCCAATGTGCAGGAGGAAGAGGTCAAAAGGATCCACATATCCACGTGGCTGATGGTGAGGAGACGCTATGCTTCTGGACACAAGGAGGAGAACTGAGAGCAGAAACCCCACCATTGTCTTCTTCATTAGGAAAACCTGCCTGCGCTGCTATATCCACTGGGATGGAGAGAATAATAGTTCCCCAAAGGTGTCCACACACTAGCCTCTAGAACCAGTAAATGTGTTACCTTACACAGCAAAGAGGAATTCAGGGTGCAGATGGGGTTAAGGTGGCCAATATGATGACCTTAAAATAAGGAGGTTATCCTGGGTTAGCCGATGGCCCAATGCAATCACAGTTTTCCTTAAAAGTGGAAGGGGGGACCCGTGCTCCTCACTGCCATGCATTAAGCCCTCCCTAGTTCCCCTCGGCTCCCTCAGCCACCGGGACATGCAGCTTTGCTGACACCCCACCTGCTTCACGCAGCTCCCGCTCTAGACCATGACCTCTGAGGTGGCAGGGAACTGTTCTTTCAGTCTCACATGGCAACAAAAACTTGTTTGTTCTCCTAAGTACCTGATGATGAACAGAGACAAAAAAGATAAAATCATTTTTTAACTGTATCTGGTCATGTTGGTTTTGAGAGTTTGCCTGATCAGTTGGTCAATAGCTCCATTCAGTAAGGCTTCTTGTTTTAATCCTCTCTGTGTTGGGGGGAGTGGAATTGGAAAATCAGTCCTGATTGGTACATAGTTTAATACTAATTTTGAAGACCATGAATCCTCACATTTTACCCACCTTAGACTTAACATTCAGACATGAACTCCAAGAAAATAATGTTCAATTGAAAGTGATCGTTGTGAATATAGTGGGATTTGGTGACCGAATAAATAAAGATGGGAGCTGCCAACCAGTAGTTGACTAGATAGATGCTCACTTTAAGGCCTATCTCCAAGAAGAACTAAAGATTACATGTTTTTTCTTTAACTACTATGATTCTCGTATGCATGTGTGCCTCTACTTCATCTCACCAACAGGCCACTCTCTGAAGACACTTGATCTCTTAACCATGAAGAGCCTTGATAGCAAGATGTACTATTGTGCATGGGACAGAAAACATGGTACTGTCCTGTTTCAAATGGTACAGATGGTCAGTCTACTGACACCTTGAATTTAGCCAGTGAGACTAGGCTGACCATGTGTACTGTTTGAAATGGGGCAGTACCGTTGTTTTCCGTCCCATTTAAAACAGGACGACTGGTCAGCAAAATGAATATTATACTGGTAATTGCTAAAGCAGATGCAATCTAAAACTGAGTTACAGAAGTTTAAAATCAAGTTCATGAGTGAACTGGACAGCAATGGTATCCAGGTATACCAGTTCTAAGAGATGATGAAGTTTTGCTGAAAATCAATGCTTCAATTAATGGACACATCGTTTGCTGCTGTAGGAAGTATGGATGGGGTACAAGTTAAAAGAAGATGGTCAAAGCTCAACAGTACCCTTGCAGTATTGTACACATGGAAAAATGAAAACCACTGTGACTTTGTAAAGCTCTGAGAGAAGCTCACTTGCACAAACATGAAGGATCTGTGAGAACAGACCCACACTAGGCACTATAAACTTTACAGGTGTTGAAACTGGAGGAAATGGGCTTTACTGATGGGGGCCCAGAGAATAAGCTGCTCCATCTTCAAGAGACCTATGAGACCAAAAGACAACTTTTATGCTGAATGCCAGAGGGAGGAAGAAGAAATGAACATGTTGGTGCAGTGAGTAAAGGAGAAAGAAGCCATAATGGAAGAAGCTAAAAGACAGCTGCAGGCCAGTGTGGGCCCCTGAAAAGAATTCACCAAGAAGAGAGAACCAAGCTTGAAGAAAAGAGAAGACTTTGGGGAGAAGAAAAAAAAAGAAAAGAACGCCACCTCCAAGATATACCAGAACCAGACCTTGATGGTAACAGGTGGCACACTGAAGAGGGACAAGGACCATGGGAACTCCAACTTTATGTTAAAAAAAAGGGTTCAGATTATAGAAGGGCATCGCAAGCAAACATTATTATTATGTTAGAAGCATGCTGGGATATTCTTCCTGAGTTTATTTGCTGTGTTACTTATGCTGTATTTGACAAATGGCCACAGTTACTGCTATTTATGGAAAGATGCTTTTCCATATACCAGATCTGACAATTAAGTTTGCAAACTCATCCTAGAAAAAGTGCTCCATACCTCATTGCTGAATATTACGAAAGTCACCTTCAGAGTCCTCCCCTTAGGAAGCTGTGCACTGACACCAGTGCCTACTCCACCCTACAAAGCAATTTTGGTAATCTTTCTGAAATGGCCATCAGAGCTATCATCGTATTACCCTTGATGTCCTGAATGTCATCAAAATATCTTCCTTTCAATATTTCCTGTATGAAGAAAAAAGTCATTGGGTATCAGATCAGGTGACAGTTATTTGTTTACTGGCTCCAATACAGTTATTTGTTTGCTGGCTAAAAACCCCCTCACACACAGGGCCATGTGAGCTGATGCATTGTCGTGATGCAAGAGCCATGAGCTGTTGCCGTCATTTTCATCTTTTTCACACAGCCTTTTTAGCACTTCCAAACAGTAAACTTGGTTGGCTGTTTGTCCTATTGGTACAAATTCTTAATGAACAATCCCTCTGATATCAAAAATGGTTAATAACATTGTTTTGACTCATGATTTGGGCTAATAGAACATTTTTGGTTTTGGAGAATTGGCTGACTTCCACCATGCACTTTGACACTTTGTTTCAGAGTCTTATCGGTACACCCGTGTTTCATCACCAGTGATAACATGGCCCAAAACATTGTCTTGCCTCTCCAAGAGGTCTTGGACTCTTCTTTGCTTTTGTTCATTGGTGAGCTCCTTCAGGACCATTTTTGCACACACCTTTCTCATGCTAAGATTTTCAGTTAAGATCTTTCTAACTGTTTCTCTATCAATGTTTACTTGGTCTGCGATGCTTTTCATAGTCAGTTGATGATTTTTGATGCATATTTTTTTTGCAATGGTTTCATCAGCTCTGCTCGTTACTGGCTGCCCTGACCTCTCTTCATCAGTGATGCTTTCTCTCACCTCAGAAAAACGTTTAATCCATTTGTACACTGTGGTTTTCTTTATAGTATTATCCCCATAAACTTGGACTCACATGTCCCTGATTTCACTCCTACTCTTGCCAAGTTTAACAAGAATGCTTGTTTATTGCTTTAATTCAAGCTCTGAAAAAACATGCAACAATGACAATGAATGCTATTCAGCCAGACACTGCCACACATCACCACGAACACAGCTGTGTGACACGGATATACTAAGATTATGAAACCTTACTGAGTTGTTTGTACAATACTGCCAATGTAAGCTCATGGTGGCAAGTTTGTGAACTTGTCAGACCCTGCAAGGTCAATACATAAGCCAGAGTGGATGATAGCATTTATACAGGCACCGTTGTTAGAAGGTTTTAAGTTGCTTGTTTGTGGCACAACATTGTATCACATAGTAGTGTCAATGCTACTGAAAATATAGAACTCATTCATATTATGGCTGATTGCATTTATATTCCAAGATGAACCTTTTTTGGTACATATTAAAGGTAAAATATTGGGAATATGTTTTAGAATATATTACATACATGAAACTAATCTCTCAATAGTTTTATAGAATTTTTAGTTTTGATATAATTATTCAATTGGTAACATGATCCCAAGCTTTTGTAACGAATTTTATATAACATGATGGCCTTCCATGCTTCAGTATGCCTTACTGTGGTTGATGTATTATTGTGAGAGAACCAAATATGTTTAAAAATAAAAACATCCAGGCACAGTAGACTCTCTGTTAACTGGAACTCAGGCAACCAGCACTCTCAAGCAACAGGTTGCTTGAGTTCTGGCTTACAGAGAATCTGCTTATAGTTATCTGCCATCTACCAATCCCCATTGCTGCTGGTTAACTGAGAGTCTGCTGTGTATAAACCCTTGTCCCAGTGACAAGTACTTTTGAACCTGGGTGTTATCGTAGTATTTTCATTAGGATGTATTACATATTTGTTGCTTAAAACTGTCTTCTGGGAAAAAAAATAATAAGGCCAAATCATCTTATTAAAAATAATTTTTAAGAAAATAAATGAATATCTGCTTATTAAAGATATAAAAAATTTGGAAGTTCCCTGGTGGTGTAGTGGCTTAAGGCTTCAGCGTTGGTGCTGTCAGCGCTGCGGCCTGGGTTCGATTCCCAGTCAGGGAGCTACCCACATACCCAAAAGCAAAAAAAAAAAAAAAAAAAAGATATAAAAAATTAGATAATTCATATCTCAAGGGATATTTAAATTCACTGCCTTAGTAATACTCTCAGAACAATTAACTTTATCTTAATGGTCATAGATATATGATTTTTTATTTTTTATACTTGAATATTCTAAATAAAGTTGACATTTATTCATTTATTTTAAGATGTTTCTTAAATTATAGCTAAGACAATATTATATTAGTTTCAGGAGAAAATCATAGCTAAGTCCAGGAATTACTTGACATTGTACACTGCTATCACAATATTATTGACTATATTCCCTATGTTGTACATTACATCCCCATTTATTGTATACCTGGAAATTTAAATGACTTATTTCCCTTACCTTTCCCCCTCACCCATTTAAAAACTTTTCAATTGCATTTGAATTTCTGTATTATTTTATGTTAATTTCAGGTGCGCAGCATAGTGGTTAGACATTTACTTAAGAAGTGAACCCTGAGACTATTCTAGTTCTCACCTGGCATTATACATAGTTATTACCATATTATTGACTATACAAGGGCAGTCTGGATAATATCAAGTTATATAATATGAAAATAGAGATATTTATGGCTGGGTTTTTTCTAGACAGCCCTTGTATATTCAAAATGCTTTACCTTACATCCCCATGGTTATTTTGTAACTACCAATTTGTACTTCTTAATCCCTTCACCCTTTTCATCCTGCCCCTCGAAGTCTCTCCTAACTATCATCTCAATAAATGTATGCCCATCTGGAACCACACAAAGTTATTACAATATTACTGATTATATTCCTTATGCTATGCACTACATCCCCATGATTACTTTGTAACAACCAATTAGTACTTTTAATCCCCTTCCACTTTTTCACCTACCCCCAAAACTCACCTCCCATCTGGCAACCATCAAAGTGTTCCCTAGCTATACGTTTGTTTCTGTTTTGTTTGTTTATTTTGTTCTTTAGATTTTATATACCTGTGGTGCTAAAAAAAATACATACACATTTCAAGTGATGTTATCTATGTATTACTTTTTGAAGTTGAATTGAATTACAGTAGCAATGTGTAGTATGACATTTGCTCAAAAAATGGCATTAATAAAATGAATGCTAGCATCACCATGACTAAAGCAGGACAGTTAAAGAAAATGGCAGAAGCACAATTGCCGTTCGAGGAGCACAAGACCATTTGCCAGGACAATGGATGGGATGAAAAGGTGCAGTTGAGTTTCCTCTACATTCTCCTGACTTAATACCCCTTGACTTCTACCTTTGGGGGAACTTAAAGGATGTGGTGTACTGTAGAAAACCAGCTACACTGGTGGTACTTCGGGAAGAAATTGAAATGGCATGTGCAGTGATACAAATGGACACTTTGGTCAACATTGCTCAAGTAGCAGTTCTTCATAATCAAGCGTGTCTGGATGCTGATGGTAACCATGTTAAGCACCTCTTGTAACTTCAGAAGTCAAATGTGACTTGTATTCATCTTTTGTTATTGGTATATATTGAGTATTATAATTTTAAGGCAACTTTTTCTTTTCTTAAAATGTGTATACATTTTTTTGGCACCTTCTATACAATTTTAATGTGTTTTTCTTTCTTAAAATGTGTTTAAATTTTTTTGGTATCCTCTGTACCATCTTCTCTTTATCCATTCATCCATTGCTGGATGCCCGGATTGCCTCCATGTCTTGACTGCAATTAATATATGAATGCATTCGTCCCCTCAAAGTAGTGTTTTGGGTTTCCTAAGATAAATATCCAGAAGTAGGATTATTGGGTCCTCTTTTGTCTCTTATTTTAGAATTTGTTTTAAAGTCTATTCTGTCTGGTATAATTATTGCTATCCCAGCTTTCTTTTGGTTTCCATTTTCATGAAATATCTTTTTCTATCGCTTAACTTTCAGTCTGTGTGTGTCTTTTGAACTGAAGTGAGTCTCCTTTAGGCAGCATATGTTAGGATTTTGTTTTCTTAGCTAATCAGCCACCCTGTGTCTTTTGATTGGAGCCTTTAATCTGTTTACATTGAAAGTAATTATTGATAGATATGTAGTTACTGTAATTTTATTATTCATATTTTTATCTTATTATTTTAATTTTTTTCATCATGTAGAAATTCCTTTAATATTCTTTGTCATACTGGTTGGTGGTGAAGAACTCTCTTACCTTTTTCTTATCTGGGAAGCTCTTTATCTGTCCTTCAATTTTAAAGGATAGCTTTGCTGGGTAGAGTAAGCTTGGTTGTAGGTCCTTGTTTTTAATTACTTTGAATATTTCATGTCAGTTCCTTCTGGCCTGCAAAGTTTCTGTTGTGAAATCAGCTGACAGTTTCATGGGAGCTCCGTTGTAGGTAACTAATTGATTTACTCTTGCTGTTTTTAAGATTCTCGCTTTGTCTTTAACCTGTGGCATTTTAATTATGATGTGTCTTGGTGTGGGTCTCTTTGGGTGCATCTTGTTTGAGAATCTCTGTGCTTCCTGGACTCATATGTCTATTTTCTTCTCCAGGTTAGGGAAATTTTCTATAATTATTTTTCTCAAATAGGTTTTACATTTCTTGCTTTCTCTTCTCCTTTTGGTACCCCTATGATGAGAATGTTGGCACTCTTGGTGTTGTCTCAGAGGACACTTAAACTATCCTCATTTTACTTGAATTTTTTTTCTTTTTCTGTTCTGATTGGGTGTTTGCTGCTACCCTCTTTTCTAAATTGATGATTTGATCCCCTGCTTCATCTAATCTACTGCTGACTCTCTCTAATGTATTCTTCATTTCAATTATTATAGTCTTTTTTCTGACTGGTACTTTTTTATATATTCTGTCTTTATTTTTATGTTTCCTATCTCTTTGTTGATGTTCTCCCTGAGATAAATGAGCATACTTATAACTAGTGTTTTGAATTCTGCATCTAATAGATTGCTTTTCTTCATTTTGTTTACTTCTTTTTCTGAAGCTTGGTTCTGTTCTTTTATTTGGGACATTTTTTTTGTCTTCCCAGTTTTGACTGCTTTCCAATGTGTGTTTCTATGTATTAGGTATGGCTGCTTTGTCTCCTGGCCTTAGAAGAGTGGCTTTATGTAGTAGGTGCCCTCTGAGGCCCAGGGGCACAGTATCCTTAATTACCTGAGTTGGGTTCTCTAAGTATGTTCCTTGTGTGGGTTGTAGGTGTCCTCTTGGTTTTTTGTTTTGTTTTGTTTTGTTTTTTTGTTTGTTTTGTTTTGTTTTTGGTGGTTCCCTGGCTGGGAATCAAACCCAGGCCACAGTGTTGAGAGTGCCACTGCCTAGCCACTATACCACCAGGAAACCCCTTTCCTCTTGTTATAGTCAAGCCTTCATCATCATTTGCATGCCAATGACAGGAAGTGACCCTCAGGCTGTTTTCTTATGAGGACTGGCAGTGACTACAGTGAAAGGGCTATTGTGCAGGGGCTATTCTTACAGAGCAAGATTCTCTTTAGCAAGGCTCTAGTGCCTGCTTAGTCTGCCCTTTGGGTTTGTCATCCTTGGAGGTTTCTGAGTGAAGCTCTGGTTTTCTCTAAAGCTGGTCATAGATGTGCCAGGCCCAGGGCCTCCCAGGAGGGATCCCAAAGCAGGCCATGTTCAGCTGCAGTCTGTGCCCTATTTAGGGTCACATGGCATGAACCACAAAGCAATCCACAGATGGCTGCCACCCATGCTGGGCTTGAAGGTGTGTCAAAAGGCCAAGCCATGAACCAAGGTCACCTTCTGCTGGTGCCATGCTTAGGGCTGCTCAGCAGGAGTTATAGGACATACAAAGCCAGACGCTGCTATTTAGATTTTGTGAGCCTTTGAGATATTTTAGGAAAGTCTTTAGCGTGAACCAAAACAGGCCATTTGTATGGAAAAGTCACCAGAAGATGCTCAGGTGTGCCCAAGAATTGGTTGGGTTAGAGTCTCAGGAAGTCACCAGAGTGGAGTGGACAAACATTGCTACCCAGTTCGATGCAACTTGGTGGCCACCTGAGTCTGCATGCCAGAGATGAGGAGCGTTCAACAAAGAAACAATGTTATCTGCCAGCACTTCTCTCTGGAAGAAAGTTGCCCCTCTAGCCCTCACTCTGAAGCCAGGCAACTCAGTTCCTCCCTGTCTGTTCCTGGCTCTTTTCATGCTGCTGCTCCAACACTGTGGAGCTCAGAGTAAGTGAATTTGTCAGTGACTAAATCCATGCATGGGCCCTATAAGAGGAGTGACTGGGACTCTAGATGCTCTCAGTCTCACTCAATCACAGTCTTTGCTAATTTTCACAGCCAGAAGGTATAGGGACTTCTCTTCTCAGCACTGGCCCCTAGGCTGGGGAGCCTAGTGTGAGGCTCGCACTCCTCACTTCTCCAGGAGGAACTCTGCAACAGATATCCTTCTCAGTTTTTTGTTTTTGTTTTTTGTTTGTTTGTTTGGTTGGTTGGTTTTCTGAGCAGGGATCAAACCCAGGCCACAGTGGTGAAGGCACCAAAGCCTAACCACTACTCTACCAGGGAACCCTCCTCCCATTTTTTTAACAGTCATATTCAAGTGCAGGACCAACCCATTTTGCTTATCTGTTCCTTCTACCTGACTGAAGGTATCTTCTTCTTTATGTCCTTAGTTACAGGACTTAAGTTCAAGTAGACTGCAAGTGATTCCCAATGATGGTTGTTTTCTTGTTTAGTTGTAATTTGGATATGGTCATGACAGGAGGCAATCATAGCATTTACTTACTCTGCCATCTTGACTGGAAAATGTCACCACTGATATTTACTCTTGACAAAAAGTATATCTACCTATTTATTAAAATGTGTTTAAATTATTTTAACTTTTTTTATAACTGTCATCTAAGGAAACATTTTATCAAACTTAGTTCATTTAATTATATGTTTGAATTATTTTAAGACAGGTATATTACAAGTATTTTGCATACAACAAAATGTTTAACTTATCCTATGTCAGATGTTGAATAGTGTTTTCTTAATGAAGTTGTATAAGTTACAAATAAAATCTTTTATTTTACAGCACAATTCATCTGGACAAATTCTTCACATTTTATTTTTACATTTGAAATTCACAAATGTCTCTTAGCCTTTTAAAACTTTAGTGAAGTAAGTTATAAGTGTCACAGTAAAAGTGCTGAGCTCTCTTTTCAAGATCAGTAATAACATAGTTCTGTAAGGTAGGGGCAGGAGGGTCAGTGAGTTCCTGTGGGCAGGTAGCCTGTCATACGGAGGCTAGCCAGGGCCACAGTGCTAAGTGTTGCTCAAGAAGAGTGTTATCCCAGTAGCTCAGTGACATGATGTGAGTAGTGGTTATTTGTAGCTATGTTATATCAAACTGTGTATAAAACAGCTATCCTAAACTTCAAAAAATTTACTTTTAAATGCCAAAAAAAAAATGTGAAAGAAGGAATTGGAAAAGATTTCAGAGAGATGGCAACATGAGAAGGACTCAGCTCAATGCAGTTGGCTTTGAAGATGGAGGAAGGAGCCATGAGGCAAAGAAAGCAGGCAGCTTCTAGAAGCTTAAAAAGGCAAAGAAAGGGATGCTCCCCTAGAGCTTTTAGAAAGCAGTGTATCCTGTCGACACCTTGATCCTAGCCTGGTGAGTTTCATGTTAGACTTCTGATCTACAGACTTGTAAGATATGAAATTTGTGTTGTTTTTAAGCCACTAAGTTGTTGATAGTTTGTCACAATAGCAATAGAGAGATAATACAATCTATAAACCTTACTCTTAATTTTTGAACCTTTTATCAATCACAGGAAAAATTCACATTTAAGAAGTTACATATTATTTTTTAGATTTAAAACAGTATCCAAGACTGCAAGCCTGGGTGTTTCCCTTTTTACCCATTGTTCAGGTGGATAGAACTGTTTTCTAGTGATTTTTAAATCTTGCTATGATTTTCTTAAGATGTAGAAAGAATTAAATTCTGGTCAACTGGTCAATATGGCTTTGTCTCTGACAACTCTTCAAAAAAGCAATTCTGTATCTGAACCAACTTTGTTAAAATTGTGAAAGACAGCCATGGTTGCTAAGAGAAGCAGCCCGGGTGTTGCCATGGGAACAATTGTTTTTAACTGGAATAACAAGCTCTAACTGTAAAGAGCTACGGTAGGGTAGGCGAGGGAGGTAGCTACCCCTTACCTCTTTCTCATTAGGGGGAAACGGCCTGAGGTTTCTTGCCAAGTCCATACATTCAGCAGATGCTGTGCTGCTACTCTGTGAAGGACAAGAGTAAATGCATGTGTTTCAGATTCTAACAAATTTGAGTCTGAATTCTCGATTCACTTTGTGTCTTCTGCAAGGCCCAGAATAATCCAAGGAACTACCCTGGAAGTCCTTTGTGCTAATTATGAAATGGGGATTACGATAGTACTTATCTCCTGGGGTAGGTATGATTACATACATCAAAATATGCAATTTGTCTAGCACAGTGTCTGGAAAGCAGCGTGAACTCAATACACGATGGCACGGTTATGCCTGCACAAAAACTCTCTGTGGCTGTAGGGCTCTAGGTAGTTCCTCCAAACCAACTTAGAGAAGGAGCTTTTTAAAAATTGCCAATCCATCAGGCACTGAGACGTGGTCCTCCTGCATATGACTGGAAGACAGCTCAACCCCCATGTGACTCACCTTGAGTCAGTTACACCTGAAAGCTAATCTATTCCCCTGCACAACATGCAAGTCCATTGCTCTCACACTTGAATCTACTGGCAATGCTGCAAACACTTCAGCAAGCTTGCTGTCAGCTACTGCCATTCTAACTTGGTGGGCTGGTGTTGGTTGAGGGATGAGATTCAAGGAGCACCGCTCTAAGCAGCTGCCCCATCACTCTGGGCAGCAAATGTTTTCTCCCTCTGATTTCATCCAAGGGCAGGACTGGCAGGAGAGCAGGAGGAGCAGGAGTGGAACCTGGCCCAGCCCCTAATCAGGCACAGGGACTTTGAAGCCTGGCTGGCCAGGTTGCAGAGGCATCACCATGACGGGAAAAGGCTTGACTGAGTCTGAGAGCCAAGTTGATGATTCAGAGCTGGGAAAGTATCTAAATATTGGATGCAACTGAGAGTGCCAGGCAGGAGAAAAACTAGAGGACCAATTGTTAGCGGCAGGACTATGGGAGAACAAAGTGGGCTATCCATGATGGAGAAGGTGGCCTGCCCTAGGGTGGACATGTGTTCCTGGCTTGGCAAACCCAAGGGGTGATGGTCAGATGTCTGAAAGACCTGGCTGGTCAGCTCAGGCCATCAAAAAAATCCAACTTGCCACTAGAAGATCAGTCTTCTTGTAAGACCTTGCAGAGAAGTTTCGAAATAGGCCCCGGGTCAGGAAATCTACCTTCTCAGGAGTAATTGCTCTGTTCCTCTCTGAGGTCAGAACTGTGGAATCACTCAGCTATCCCTTTTTCATACTGGCTGCTGAAGAAAACCTGAGAGCCACGTATGTGCTCTCGTAGGGATGTACCTTTGATGTAGATTCAGTCCTGCACTCATTTTACATTCTGAGTCTGCTTTGGCTTTCATCGTCACTCTTTAAAAAATGATGAAACTTGCCTCGGAAATAAAAAAACAATGTTTTCAAATTTAATTTTTCTTAACTTTACAAATAAATTTTTCGTAATGACAAAATAGTATAATATTTAGTATATTTTCTGTATAATAGAATTTACTTACATCTCAAGTATAATCTATAATCAAATCTGTAATCAAAATAGCACAATCTATATGCTAAGGGCCAATTTAAGACAATACAAGGAAAACTCATCTCTAATCCCAATACTATTACCATTTTGAAACATGTGTTTCACTTTGGAGTCACCATTGAACCGGTCTCTGGGTTCGCCCCTCAGTTTTCCATAAATTTCCTGGCCCTGCTGCTCAGGCTGGGACCTACTTCTAGGGAAGGATTTCTTGTTGGAAATGTAATTCCATTTGGGAATAATTAGAGAGGCCATGATTGTGGACTGACTGTTTCCCCAAACAACAAGGAAACCAAGGCCTGAACTGAAACCAGCTCAACAATGGGTTGTTTTCTAAATGACAGTTTACAGCCATTAACTGGTTATTTGCTGTTAGTCTATTTCAATGAATTCCGAGTTTTCAAACAAATTTATATGGATGAATCACCTGAGACTAGGATGGTAGGAAAGGTAAAGAAACATAATATCAAGGAACAATTTTAAATTTTAAGTAGTTGTTGACTTGAGTCTCTTCATACCTTGAAAAGAAAGGGTATGAAAAAAATGAATATTTTTCATTAATTTAAAGACTTATTAGCCTATAATTATATAGTACTTTGGAGCCTAAAGAGGAACTCCTTTCCTGCAGGTAAAATAGTTACTGAAGCAGTGTGCTATACCATTAGTTCATTCAGTCGTTTAGCTAGTATCTACCGTGCACCCATTCTGTGTGACGCAACGCTTGCCGAGGAGCCAAGGTGATCTACTCCCTGTCCTTCCCTTCAAGGAGTTCTGGTGTGGTGACAGCACTGTGTTCTAACTATGCTCTGCCTCTCTGAGAGTTTTGGAAGCAACAAGAAAGAACACATTGAGGCAGCCTCAGGGAGCAGAGGATAGGCTCCCAAATGACAGGAATCTCCCCAGGCAGAGAAGGGCTGTGCACGGCCAGCAGGGCCATCACGCAGCGAAGAGCCAACAGAGCTCACCGTTGGTCTGAGTTGCTCTGACTGTGGCTGGAGGGTTGAGTGGAAAAAGCAGAGGGGCAGCGACTTCCTGCTGTTGCCCATGCCCAGGATGCCTCACCACCTTGTTTCCACGTGTTAGCATCTAGTCCCCCATTCAGGTGCTGCTGCTGTACTCCCAGCTAGGGGCCCTGGTTTTTGTCCTGGCTGCAGCTGTGAGAGCGTGCAATGCAGCAGTTGGTAAGTGCTCAATAAATGTCAGCTATATTTATTATCAATATAACTGGCTGCCATATATCTATAAATTTACAGTCACTTGAATTTGTGTATCTCGGAGCAGCCAGAGGGAAGCAGCTCCACACCGGATTAAAATTTTGAATCGCTATCCCCAGGAAGATCCCTTTGTGTGGCATCAGCAAGGAGAGCACCTCCCTCATGACAGCTTGCCACGACAGTGTTAGCTTCTGTCCCGCTGGGCCCGGGGTCCCATCCCAGCATTCAGCTCCCAGCAGACAAGAGGCCAGTGAAAACAGCATGAGTCGGACAGGGGTCCCGCTGCTGTGCCTTGCCAAATGGGACACATCATGGCATCTTCTCCCTCAAGTTTTCTTCTCCAGAAGAGGGTGGATGCAAGGGTGAGCATGTGAGTGAGGAATCATTCTTTCAGAAGCACACATCCTCCAGTGTGTCCCTCTGGGGGGAACTGCTGACGTGTCAGGAGTTGCTGCTTGCAAACACACCTGGCCACGATACACAAACCCACATTTGTGTTTTGAAATGTCAGACCTTTGAGTTTAAAAACAGACTTTGACAAGTTTGAGAACCTGGGAATTGATCAGTACTCCACTCAGAATGAAAGCACAGAATGGTTTGTTGTGTCTCCATACGCAGATGGATACGGCCGCTATAATGGTTTTCCCTCTATGGTATTCAAACACCCATTTCTCTGACTCCTCCCCCTCCCATTTCGTAATTTATTGCTTGGCATTCGGTAGCCATAGTTCAGTATTACAAATTGTTTTTTTTTTTTTAAATGGGTGCTGCTATTATATTCAGAACAACGGCCACTGGATTTTTGACCATCAAGAGATTAGGTTCTCCTTATCTACAGACACTGACCTGCTGTCATTGACTGATAGATCCAGGGCCTGGATTCTATCCCTTGGTCCCTGGTTTCTGTCTGATCGAAGTGCAGGGGCCTCTGCACTTTCAATAGTGTTTTGAACTTACTCTGCATATTTGTTCCATACCACAGACATTTTGTCTTGACTTGGCCCCTCAGACTCATTTATTTCACAGTCAAGAAGCATTTATTGAACTCTTACTCCGGGCTAGACACTAACGGTACGGAGGGAGCAGGCCTCCATGGCTAACCTCAGGGTGTCACGCTGGGCACGGAGACAGGATCCGAGCTGGGCAGACACACAGGCAGAAGGAGGGCTGCCAGAGCGGTGATGGGTGACCAGCACAGCCTGGGTGGTGGGAGAGGCTGACGGGAGACATCAGAATACTTTCTTTTTAGGAAATTGGCCATTTTCTGTTTAAAATTTTGATGTCATTTAGGCAGTTAAAGTTCCATTTTCTTCTACACGTGAGACCAGCAAGGAGTCAAATACATCACACCAAGTGCTGTTCTGGCTGAGTGGAAAGAACTTTGACCTTTTTGGATACCATTGAAGTTCTACCAAATGTCATTTATCAACTCATTATGTCCCTTCGAGCCTTGCTTTTTCCTTCTCTAAAAAGGGGCATCATCAATATTGCTGTCAACATCAGGTCTAACACCATATGTGTGAAGATTGTATTCAGAATAGCTTTGTCTTATGACCAAGTAAGTAAGACATCTTACACAGCAACACATTACCAATTTTCTAATGTTTGTAAATACTGAGATTAATAAAATGCAGTTTTTGTTTTACAGAATTGCCTCATTTATAATATCCTTTGATACAGTTGCCAGTTGCTATTTCCTCAAACAATTGATAAAAAGTGCAATGAATACTATTTTCAAGGAGAGTGATCCTTGGATTTTTTTTATGGTAAAAAAGACACCCCAAACTCTGAAGTATTGGGAAACATTGAAGATACAGTGGGAGATGTTCATGCTAAATGCCAATCTCTGTTTTCTGCTCTGCATGGTCCATGAGCCTATAAGTAATACACCCCTCTGAAAGTCCCATCAATTTGGAAAATGACCAAGAAATGTCTGTTCAGCAATTGCAGTCCACATTGTGCTTTTCAACCCTGCTGCTCTCACTGGAAGGAAATAAGACACAGAGGAGAACTGGTTTTTCTCATGTCCTACCTGTTCCATTTCCCTTTCAGATGTCAGGTGGTAGAGAACTGGCACAGGTATGATGAGGTGAGAAAGACCCTGGTCAACAGACTCCCACAGGTGCATGCCTACAACCAGCCTCTTCCTCCTGGTTTCTGTTTCCTATCCCTTATTTTGTAGGTCGTCACTGAGCATTTCGATTTTCAAAACTTTCATGATTCTCAGTGAGTCCTAATGATTTGCTGCTACTACCTGTATTGACCCTCTCATCCCAGGTGACAAACTGGACCTGCTGCTTGCTTGCTTATTTCTGGCACGACCTGAATGTTTCTGGTTCTCACATCTGCCCAGCCCAAACTCTAGCAGGTCCAGTGTCTACCATTCTTGTCTGAAACCTTGGACAATTCCTCCACTAACAGGAATGGAGCTGTTGTGCTTTAGACCATTTTATTCACTACTTAAGCTGTAAATTCTGTCTGTTCTGTATCATCTTATACAGCCTGAGGACTGTTATTTAGCCTCTCTGGATCTCAGTACCCTAATCCATACCATGCTACTGTAGCTGTGCAAGCCCTCTAGGAAAGAGATGCAAGATATAGTTAGAAGTGCAAAAGCTTGACCTGTGTGAGAGAAATAGGAGGAGCTAGTAAGGGCTTCAAACCATTATGGTGCAGGCAGGGAAAGCTGATAGACATTTCTGCAGGCCTAATGCATGGGAAAGGAGAGGGTGAGGAAGGGAAATAGGGCAGGAATAGCTTGACACCATGGTGCATCCCCTAGGAAGTCTTAGTCAGCTTAATGGGAAGCTCCAGTGGAGGGATTACTCACAGAGAAGTCCTGTGTTGGAGCAGAGTTGGCCAAACCTTACTGCCCCCTCTAACCTCAGCTAAATGGGAACTTTTTGGGAAGACTGTGATCATACAACTGAACTTCTAGCAGCAGAATGGCAAGTTCTTGAAAGATTTGAGTGGCATATCCTCATGGCCGCCATTTTTTTATTTCAATGAAGGGCCAGAGTAAAACCATGTCTAATGTTTTAACTCAAAGGACATACATCTCATGATAAGCACAAACACAAGGGGAAGTATGCCATGTTCGCTTGCACCTAAAACACACTTCCCCAGGGCACATGAATGTGTTGCACCAAGGTTGGCATCCCAGGCCTACTCTCCACTATGAGCTGGTGAAGTTTGAGCTCCAGTGATGAGAACTGGGAGATCTCTGGATGCACACAGATGGAGAGCAAGTTCCAGAGTGGCCTGCCACCTGAGGAGGAGCTGAAGTTCCAGGAGGAAGCTGGAGAGTGGGCTGCTTCTCACTTCCCAGGCAGGGCCTCACACCCTCCTCATCAATGCTTCTCTGGGCTCCTGTCCACATCCAACAGGCTTATGCTGCTTAATGATTCCTGACTTGCCATTTACTTTTTAGAAAATTAGATTTAGAAAACATCATTTGCTTTCACTTTTTTAGATGGTGCCTTTGAGGATGGGGTTTCAAAAAAGATTGCATGGGCCCTCGGTCAGAACTGAGTCAGGTCACCCATTGGATGGCTTTTTGATCCCATAGCATCTGCTATATCGCCTGCTGTCCTGAATTCGAGCCATGAATGTTCTACTCTGTTCTCTTCCTCCCTTTCCTGCTCTTGGCATCATCTTTTGATCTGCCATCTTCGAATTCTGGCTGCTCCTCCCTGTGTTACCACCTGATGCACCAGGCCTGCTCCTCTGATCTAATCTTGTGTTGTCCTGGTTTCCATCATGCCCCACCTTAGTATCCTGGCTCTTGACACCATTTTCTTCTTCTGTAGCTACTAATCTGCTATCCACTAATCTCAAAAGGGAAAAAGTAATATTGCCTTGTTTGGTTTGATACAAGCACTCAATTAAAAAGGAGATAAGACTATGACTTTCAAACTTATGGATCAGGAACATTAGGAAAGGGAAGAGATGGGAAGGGAAAAATAGTGCATAGCCATTCTGGATGTGAGGGCGATAAAGCTGGGACATCTGTCATTCACCTCTGTGCAGCACCAGGTTGACTCAGCTGAGCTGGCTGTTTGGGGGATAGGGTGGTGGTGTTGACTTCTATGCTGGATGGTGGGGCATACCACTCAGCTACCCCTGAGAAATGAAAGTTTGGTTCCTCTGCCATTAGAAGTCCTGGCAGCAGAGAGCCCATAACTTTCAATTCCTTTTAGAAAGTGTTTTAGCCAAAGCAAGCCACCTCCCCCAAAGTCACATGCCTTTTCTGAGTCACCCTGCATGTGGTGATAATGGTTGATGTGAGGATTAAAGGTTTAATCCCTTTTCCTCAAGCTTGGACAGCTCTGAGGTGTCAAACCAGCTTTGGAGTGTCTGAAGGGGTTTGCTGTGTCCTTCTTTCAGACTGCACATTAGCTCAGCTTCTCTCTCTGCCCAGTCCCACTTCCCTCCCTTCCCTTACACTGCTACTGCCCCCCAAGAGCAATACCTAATAACCTTGTTCTTCATTTCAGAACCTGCTTTCTGGGGAACCCAATCTATGACACCTTGAGTTATATTTCCACCTCACTTCAAAGGGGATTTTAGTGATGATCATCTCCAGGCCATAATCACAATTCATCACTATGAATTAAAACTGTTAATATTTCCACCCAAATATTCATTGAAAACCTATGTTATGTAAAGTACCAAGGTAAGTGATGTCACTAAGCATTTGCAAATTGCCTCAATGTGTCCTGCAGAGAAGGAAGTAACTTAATTAAAAAGAAATATTTTGAATTACAAGGCAAGGAAGATGCCAGGAACAAGTGGACCCCAGGTTAGGTGAAGTGGACCAGATATATAGGACTTGCCCCAAAGAGGTAGAAAGGGAAGTTCAAATTCTGGTATATGAGGAGGCAGTGGAGATGTGGGATTGATTTGCATCAGCACTGAGTCCAAGGCAGAAAGACATAAGTAATTACAGGCCAGGAACTTCTGTCTCCTAGTTCACTGGAAGTGGAAGCCAGGAAATAGCTGGGGCCCCAGTTCTCTGTGAAAGAAATAAAAGCTCAGCAGGATGTCCAGGTCCACCCAATTGGTCTGGGGCTCCTAGGCAGGAAAGGTATGTGCCATATAGACTGAACAAACACATCAGAGCCTGCAGTGAGCCTGCAGTAGCAAAGCAGTATGCTAGCATCCATCTGCTGCGGGGATAGGCACCTGGTTGTCTCCGCCACATCAGGGTTGTTTTCAGAGTGAAGCTGAGCTAAGTGTGAAGATAAAAATGAGAAAAGGGGCTCCTGAAGCTGAACTTGGGCAACAAAAATCCTATCTTCCAAGTTCACTTCTCAGGGGTGGCACAATCTGGAAGTTCCCTTTGACTTGTTCTGTGGTGCTAACTGGTTTCTATGCTATTAGAGAAGCCTTTTCTGGTAGTTACCTTTACCTGTGGATGATGAGTTGGCTCCATGTGTTGCCTGGTCAGTGGTTACACATGGCTGAAACTCCCACTCAGCCACCAGTGGAACTCATAGAACTGTCAAGTTGGTGTGGAAATGAGGCAAAAGTAGTTTATTTCGTTTGTTGCTCAGATGGATACGTTGCACTTGTGTCTACACATGACATTTGGGTGAGAACTGAAAAATGAGCATGAGTTTTCCTGGAACACCTTTGCTCCCGCACTACTACTTTATCTGCCTGAAGATAAGAGGGGGCCACACAAAGGTCTGAAGGTTAAGAGAATGACTTCCTAATGATTCTCATGGATGGAGCCCAGCGTAAGGAGCGGGGCTTGAAGAGAGCTGGGCCCAGAGTGACCAGAGCTGAAGGCCTCTGTACATACATGCATCATCTAAACTTGATCCCTGAAGTGGTGGAAAGCTGTGGCAGGGTTTGGAGCAGGCAACTGGCAAGATCAGATTTGCTTCTAGAAAAATCACTCTGACAGAAATAAGGAGGGGTGAAGAGTGAGTGTAGAAAATTGTTCAGAGGTGTTAGCAATAATCCAGGTGAGAGACTGCTGGTGACCTCAATTAAGCTGGTGTCAGTGCATGGGTAGGTAAACGCAGTGCTTGGAGAGAGAGCAAAGAACAAAGCACAGTGGGAACAAGAATGCAAACTGTAATCGGTGGGCAACTCAGAGAGTAAAGCCAGCGAAAGGGTCCACAGGAAAAGAGGCCCAGGTTCTGAGGCAAGATCCAAAAGGACCTGTTGTGATGGGGCCTCTTTTGTAGAGCTAAAGCCTCTTGCAGCTTTTACTGGACTTAACTGCAGAGGTCACAGTAAAAAAATTATGGTGTAAGTTACGCGTATCTGAGAGATACATTCATTACTAGTATGTGCTGAAATGCAAAAACAGTATTTTTCTAAATTACACACAGTACAAGATGCAGTCTGCAGGGTGCCTTTGACAGGGGAGAGATCTGAGGCAAGGCAAAACCTGGCCATTTGTCAAGTTGTTACCAGAAAATGGGGTGTCCTCATTGATACGATGTCCAGGTTCTTGGTATCTCGAGCGAAGAATTGAACAAGACACACACAAAAGTAAAGAGGTGAAACAAAGAGATAGTTTATTGAAGAGAAAGTACACTCCAAAGAGGTGGGAGCGGGCTCGAGCAAGGAAAGTGGCTCAGGAACCCTGATTAATGAGGCCTTGGTCCTTTTGTTTTCTTCTGTGTCTTCAGGGGAGACACCTCTGGGCATGGGGTCTCTTAATCGACAAGTCTGATTGACAAAGGGCCTATTACATAACGCCTTCTGCCTGCGCATGTCCTTTCCCAGAGTTCAGTCTGTTATAATGATATTAATGAACTTCTGGGCATATGTATGATATTACAATGATGGTATAATGAGGCCCAGGTGAGATGAAGGTCATTGTAACTCTCACTGCACAGGCGTTAGGAACTGGCCCAAACTGGTGGGCTTCTTGTGCCCTCTAACTTTGTATTAGCTAAGTTTTCCCCTGGAATTTTCCTGTGGTTACTCAACTTGGGGTGGAGACTACTAATGATAGTGTGGTACTAAGGTGGTGACTATCCAGCAGGGCAAGTCTCATGGGAGGGGTCTCGAGATCCCCCCATTCTACCTGCCTTCTTCACGTTTCCTTGAGAAACGTGATCCCCACAAATCTCCATGGGAAGCTGAGGGGCTGGAGGTCTCATCTGTATCTGCTTCCTGCTGAGGATGGTCATTGTCCCTACCTATTGGGGATCCATGGAGCTCTCACCCTATCTGATCTAAAAGGGGGAAGGGGTCTCAAGATCCGCCATGTTGACTGCTTTGGTTGAGATGGGCTGGGAGCCTTGTTGGGGTACCACTTGTATCCTGATGGGCCCTAGATGAGGAGAAATTAATTTAGTAATTTTAAAGGCATTGATCTAAGAAATAGGTTTTAGAGCCCCTGTCACTAGGTGGTTTCAGGATGGAGAGTCCGTTGGGCCTGCAGCCTTTTGACTTCTGGCCCAAGTGGTCATTCAGGTGTTATTCCCTATCTCAGTCTAGAAAGGCCTGGAAGGGGTGCTTGCTTGTAAGTGATTGTGATCAGCAAGCTGGAGACATGAGTTATACGTTTCAAAGTAATTATCCACGGGACAGTCTGTTGCTCGGGGTGAGGAGCCAGAGAAAATTGATCGAGAAAGCAATTCAGACTTTGGACTTAGGAAAAAGGTGAAACTGAGAGCTAAAGAACAAGGGAAAGATGTCTATAATGAGGTGGGGAGACGGCTGCTCTGTTTGGCCCATATCAAAGTGAACTTTAACCTATGGACCTGATATATGTAGCAATATTTTTAAAAAGTTTGTTTGTATTACTCAGATCAGCTGTGACCTCTGCAGTTAAAGATACTTTCCAAATTGGTGCCCATTCTCATTCAGCATTCACATCTTCGTGTCCAGCAGGAGACAATACTTGATCAGTATTTTCTGATTAGTCAGAGAATATTAGCTAGTCTAGATGAGGCCCCTGAAGTGGGTGTTTTGATTGGTTCAAACAATGACATCCACTGATATTAATATTTTGACATCGAGTGATACTTTCTCACCCTGCTGCCCTTTTCTCTTCTTCCTGTTGCTTTGGTCTTATGCATGATCATTCAGGCTGTACAGTATTGCCTGAAGCTGCAGCTTTGGTATCCAAATAGTTCATCTTTTCCAGTCTCATATCTATAAACTGAATAATAACCACCTGGCTGTCATGAAGTTCAAGGTGGGCCCAGCACAGTGCCCACCTTGCAACAATCTTCCATAAATGCGAGCCAATATGAGTACTATTACTACATGTCCCTTTGCATTAGCAGGCTTTGGCCTTTTCATATCCTTCCCGCTTGTTAGGATGTCACATTTTGAGTAGCTGTTTCCATGCCCAGTTTCTCAGTGAAGTTGTGGTACATTTACACAATGGACTATTACTCAGCTATAAGAAAGATGAAATAGGGCCATTATGACAACATGGAGAGACTTTGAGATCATCATGCAAAGCGAAATAAGCCAGGCAGAAAGAAACTAAGAACTTCATGATTCCACCCATAGTGGAACATAAAATTGAAAGCAATGAAGAAACAAAACCTCATGGACACAGTCAATAATTCAGTAATCACCTGAGGGTAAGAGGGGAGGGAGGTGGTGGAGAAGGGATGGGGGACTCAAATATATGGTGATGGACAGAGAGCTGACTCTGGGTGATGACACAGTGCAACACATAGACGATATATGACAGAATTGTACACCTGGAATCTATGCAGTTTTTTTATGAACCAATGTCACCCGCAATGAATTTAACAATAAAAAAAAAGAAAAGAAAAAAGAAACACAGCCAGCACACTTCTCCTCGGCCAGCTCTCCTTCACCTGCCCTTCCACCCCTTTCTCCTCCAGATCTTTCAAAGTGTCTGGGACAATGGAGAAAACCTGTTTGATTACAGTCAGAAGTCTCTCCGGGAAGCTCCAGCCCTTTCAGGGTAATTTGGCATGATTTTACCGAAGAGAGCCTGGGGGAAAATTCAAATGTCAAGCATAATTTGGTACTTGAAACATGAAAGGGAAAGCCTTCCGGTTTCTTTTTATCTGCATTTTCCGTCCACACTCTGTCTGGCCTTTCCCCTCCTCTCTCAGAGGTCATCACCGCTCACTGGGGGAACAACAGTAGCAGGTGGTAGCTTTTACCCCTCTCTCCATCAGCACCAGACTTCAGCCTTCAGCCTCCTTCACTTACCCAACCTCTTCTGCTGACCCCGTTTGCCAAGGCAGGCTGCTTTCATGAAGGCTGAAGTCACAACCAAAGGACCCGCATTTGTTTATACACAGTAGATGATGAGTTGAAGCTTTTAAAAATGTTATCTCTATGTGTATTTTAAAAAACACAAAGGAAAACTTCTGCTTTTCAGGTTAAAAATACTGCACTTCCAGGAGGCTTCCTCTACCCCTCCACCGCTCCGCCCTGCCCTAAAATGGGTTTGAACTACCAGATTAATCAGACTCTGAAGGCTGGGATTCCAGTTTCACCATGGACTAGCTGTGTGACCTGCAAGCTGCCTTACCATGCTAATCAGTACTCCGGAGATGAGCCACGGCACACCTGAGCTGAAACAGTGCCTGGGGCCCAGCACCCATCTTGTAAACAAAGAAGGAATATGGCTGCTGCTTCAGGTCCACCTTCCAAATCTCATGTGCAATGTCTACTGTGGTTCACACTGACCCAGAACTGTGTACAGAAGGGGATTCTGGGTAACATAATTCTATCTGAGCTGAATTGACACAGAACAAATCAGTACAAAGACTATAGAAAGTACATAAGCCATGGGTCTAGCCTATAAAGAAACTCAGTCATGAGTTGTCATTCATCTTTCTTTTTCCTCTTTCATTAGCCCTTGTTCACCTGACTCCTTGATCTTGGCCAAGAGGGTAGCTAGCACTAGTGGCAGACAGAGAACAAATATAAGGATCCTGTGTGTGTGTGTGTGTGTGTGTGTGTGTGTGTGTTATGGGGAGACCAAGGAATATTGGGGATGTGTGTAGAGGATGGATGTACACCATTCTGGGATCAAAGAACATAGATTGGGGTGAATCTGTTTTGGACATTCTGAGATTCTTTTCTCTTAGTGTGGATGACAGAAAACTTTCCTTACTGTGTTGTTCAGATGTAACTGTCTGTCCCAACATGGGAAAAGCCAGCCTCTGGCAGAGCTGACACAACTACTGGCCACCTCATTCCTCTTATCTTTCATTTTCATGGGGTTCATGGATAGAACATGGTCTGCCTATAAAAAAAAATGGGTCTTCCAGTGTTTATTGAGCAACTCTTTATGTTTTTATTGAGGATAATTTTGTCATTTATAATATGATGAGACATTATCTTTGGAGCAATAACTTGCTTTAAACATTGGAAACCTCAATAAAAGGGAATTTAATTTCTAAAGGAAGACTTAGAGACCGTCTTATCCCAATAGTTGTGAGTTCCTGGTACCCAGCCTCAGAGACATGAATTTTGCTTTCTGATAACTCCTCTCAGGCTGGGATGTGTGGGTAGATTGCGGCCTGAAAGCAGTGAGACAGAAACCAATGCAGGACCATTTTCTGGGCCTAAAGGGACAGCACACAACCTGCTGCAAAAGCAGGCCTCCCCCTGTCTGTCTATCCTAGGTCTCCTTGGATGCTCCTCCTCTGAGTCCATTTAGTTGATCCGGGTCCAATTCTGTCCATCTTGGTGTCTATCACCTGATAAAGGGAAGTTACACTTCTACTGATTACAGAACTTACTACTAATGCATATAAGTTAACCAGCTTTCCAAAGACCTTGCAAGACTTGGGTTATAGTTTCTGCAACATAAGACTTTTTGCATTGGCACATTTCCAAATCCCTTCCCCTAACCATATATTGGTTTGGTCAGTTACTGCGGTGGTTATTCTCATAGCCAATAAGTGCACTTGAATGGTGAGATACTTTATTGGTTGAGTCTGCACCATTTGATGTCACCACAGGTAAGCAAAAATAGTGGAAATGAACAAAGCTCTAGTTCTGATACAAAGGCAAGGGGTTAGAACCCTTCCTGCAATAGTATGAGCTTTCTTGTTGTTAGAGCAGTGGTTCTTCACGTGCCATCTGTCATCTCTGGACCAGCAGCAGCAATATCACCGATGAAGTTGTTAAAAATGCCAATTCTTGGGCCCTACCTCAGACCTATTGAATCATAATTCTGGGGCTTGGCAAACTGAATTTTAACAAGTCCCTCACCTGATTTTGATAGCTGCTGAAGTCTGAGAAATACTGCTCTAGAGCTGGGAATAGATTGGTTTTCTCAACAGCTGCAATAGCTGCACATTTTGTTCAGACAGCCTCCAAAACGGACACATTGTGACGATAGAGTAGGCCGACACATTCAGACTAGAGAGGCAAGCTTATCTTAACATTACATTTGTTCAAATCCTTAACTTTTACAGATAAAAACCTTTGAGGCTAAAATAAAGTGTGAGCATGGGGGAGCTACCCAAGGTCACACAGTTAGTTGTAGTAATCAGAGTGGCTCTTTGCTGTCTAGTTTTCAGCTTCAGGGGACCTTGCCTCTAGGTGCGTAAGATGTTGGGAGAATGGATGAGAAGAAGGGTATTGGAAGTAGACAGTAGATTGTGTCCGGATTAGGATCTCATTCAAATTCTGCCGTTTTCTAGGTGTGGCCAGGGGAGAATCAGTGCACCTCGGCCGCAGTCTCAGGTTCCTCATAAGGAAAATGGGAGCCACAATCCATGTGCTGCCTCCCCCCAACAGAGATCCGCAAACTTTAACATGATGTGCCCCTTAAAGCCGCTGCAGCACCTGCCCATTCGACCAGCATCAGCTGCCCTGGCTGCCATCTCTGGCAGGCAGGAAGGAGATAGCAGGCCTCTGTGTTGTCAAGAAGGCCACAGAGCGCTCACCACATGGAGAAACTATCTTTTTCTTTCACTGACTAATTCAGATGACAGATTTTCCCATTCTGGTTCCAGCCCTATCAAAACCAGTGAAACAACCACTTATGTGATAATCATTTTATCACCCAGCTGCTATTGTAAATAAGGGATGGAGGCCCCTGCGCGGGGCCATCTTTACAACAGCTCCATCTAAATGCAAATGTAGATCTGCCAAACAGAGAGGTGAAAGCTTTCCTATTAGCAGGCAGGAGATAGGAGAGTTAATTTAATGCTAAAACATTCCCAGGCAAGGAGAGCAATTTCCCCTGTTGAGCAGTGGCCTCATTTTCTCTCCATGACCACCATGCCCATAATATGATAATTTTTACCTTTTTAAACTTTGCGGAAAGAAAAGAACAGTCATCTGTCTTTGGAAATGGCTCCTTCTGCATTCATTTCACCTACAAAAATGCAGATATTTGTCTATTTGGTGAATGACTGGCCTGGAAAACGCCGAATGATGAAGATGACTTCAGTGCTGTGATGTGTTGAGATTTGATGCCTGCACTTGACTCCATGAACTCCCCACAGGCAGGCTTGCTGTGCAGTCGTATTTTCCCTGCCTAGATTAATTGGCTCTTTTTCTTCTTCCATGTAGCCAATCTCCCTGGGCCGAGAGAAGAGGAATTGAGAAAGGAAAAGGAAGAAAAAGAATTCAGACAATCAAGTCTATTTTCATGAGCAGTTATTTTAGCAGTAGGTTGGAAAGAATGAAAATGAGTCCTTCTTTCTGGAACATTCTGGGTTGATGTTTTAAGCTGTGTGCCTTGAGCACTCACTAAGACTTGATGAGGCTTCTTATCAGTATAGATATTGGACATAACCCATGTTTGTACCTGGATAGAGAGAGAAAGGAATGAATGCTTTCTGAGCTCATTCCACAGAGCTCTCATGGCCTGCTTCTCTGTGTTATCACCCTTATAGCCCCTGCAGCCCTGGGAGAAGGCTGACATTAGACCCACTTTAGAGACAAGTAAATGATCTCCAGGGCTTGTCTTGCTCAAGGCTGCACAGCTCTTGGGGAAGCTATAGTCACGTATCTTCACTACTTGCACACTTGACCCTTGTGAATTTGCTTACTCGCTAAAATGTGTTTGTAATCATCAGATCAATACTTGTGGCTCTTTTGCAGTCATTGTGGATGTGCACAGGCCAGAGGGAAATGTGAGTTGCTCAACATACTCATTCCCAGCTGATGTCAAACCAGGGGACACTCTTTGTTTCAGCTCTCATACTGTTGACAAATGTCCTTCTTATGGTCTATGTAGTGCCATGTTTTTTATCCTTTTGAGCTTTTGGTTGGTGATTTTTCTGTTTAAAATGGCCCTCAAGCACAGTGCAGAATGGCTGTGTAGTTTTCCCAAGTGCAAGAAGGCTGTGATGTGCCTTATGGAGAAAACACATGTGTGAGGTAAGCTTTGTTCAGATATGAGTTACAGTGTTGTTGACTGTGAATTCAATGTTAATGTATCAACAAAGTATATTAAATCAGATGTATTTAAACAGAAATACACATAAAACAAGATTATGTATTGATTGGTTGATAAAAATGTTGTGACTAGTGGTTCACAGCAATCTACCTCTGTGTTTCCCCTAGGAGCAATGAGCAATGGTTCAATATTTGCTAATTCAGTGTTTGCAGTGACTTTATAGAACATGAGTACCATGAATGGACTGTACTTTGAATCAATCTGTTTGCCATTTGTGTCATCCTTGAAAAAGGATGGGGACAGACTGCCCAGGGGTCTGGCCCCTGCCCCTGGCACCCTCATCCCAGCCAGCATTCCCTTCCTTCTGTTAGGATCAGACCTGCCCAAGGTGCCTCAAGGGGTGAGGCATCTGTTTGCTTACCTGTTGGGTGATCTTGGGTAGAGTATGTGCTATTTCTTCCTCTATAGGGAGGAATTCTTAATATTATCTGGCAGGGTTCTTTAAGGAATTGAGTGAGATTCATGTATGTAAAGTACTTAGCACAGTGTCTAGGTCATCATAAAGCTTAGTAATTATTAATATAATTTTTAAGATCTTGGTTTGTGATGCTGGAACTCAAGCCCTCCCTGGTGGGACTCTTATTCTTGCCTGGGCCTCCCTTTTGCTTTCTGCCTATCTTTTCTGCTGCTGACCCTTTTCTGACCATCTCTCTTGGCTTTTTTCTCCCGGACCTTACATGCTCTGGGTCCTTTCTCCAGGGCCCAAGCCCCATTGGCTTCCTGTGGGTTGAAGCAGGAGCTATGAGCTCACTCTAAACAGAGTCTATCCTCATTTTTCTGTTGTGTGCACGGAACGGCATGGGGTTGAAGCTGCCTAAAGAGTTAAAACACTGCTCCTCCCTATCCACATGCTTTGCTCAATCATTAAATGGGGCTGAAGGAGTTGCCCCCACTGAGAAGGGATTGATAAGGTCCACATCAGGGAGCAGGCAGGAGGTTAGATGATGCTAGTATGTATCAGGGAGAGATTAACTCCACTATAATGGAAGTAAAAGAAATGCTACAGTTCTTAAATAAAAAGTAAATAAAACTCCATGGCCCCAATTGTCCAAGATCATTGAGAAGTCTAGTATTTGGAGTGTCTCCCCATTGGACTATTCAAGAACTCAAGGGTTAACATAGTTTCACCAAAAGCTGGGTTGGGTGATGTGCCCCTGGGGTGGCCATGACACCTTTTGGAGTGCTGTCCATCACTGCCCAGCAATTCCCCAGTCTTCTCTGATGATAGCAGCCTTGGCTACAGAGTGGGGACCTCCAGAATACTCATGTTGCTGATGTCCCAAGATTTGGCCCTAAGCCTCATGAGCCTCCTTGAAGCTGCTCTACCTAGGTCCTGGCCTCTCCAGGCACTTTGTGGGCATGGATGTAGGTCTTTCCCTTTAGTGAAACTCTAGACCTTGTTTTTTTTTCCCCAGCCCTGAGGTAGAGGGCAACACTCTAACCAATATCTCATCCCATTTTATCAAGTAAGCATTTGAATAATTACAATAGCAGAAGAGAGCATGATAGCAACTATGCTGAGCTAGCAAAACTTTACTGGTAGGAGTGGGTGGTGGGGGTGGTATTGGTTCATCAGGGAGAACACTTCATTTCTAAGGGACTTCTCTGAAAACTTTGGGTTTTGAAGACTCAGCCCTTGCAATGTCTTTTTTAGATTTAAAAGGGCAATTTGTTTATTATTTAACACGTTTGGCTTGAAAAACCATCTTGCTGCTATCCATTGGTGAGGTTTGTACCTTTCCCACTGGACTGTGGACAAAAGTATTTTCAATAGTGCTTAGGAGATAATGGAAGCCTCACCGTGTTGGTGCTGTGTGAGGTGGATACTGGTATTTACATTTCATTTGTTCAGCAATCTGGAAATTAGGTATTAGCATTACCCTGGTCCTATAGATGAACAAGTAGTAGCTTAAGAGTTAAGAGATTTGCCTGAAGTCAAATGACAGGCAGGGAGAGTGGCTATTTTTCTGGCCATTCTCCTCTCAACTGAGGCAGGCTGCGATCAAAATTAGTGTTCCCAGCCCAGGAGCCCTTGTGGGCGTGTTGGAGAGACACACCAGGCATGGATTCTGCCCTCAACAGGCTGCCAGTCTGCTGGGAACTCACAGTCTGCTTCACTTGATTGTACGTTTTTTAGACCATGATAACTTCCAATAGGGTTGCCTGGGATTGCTGTTTGGGGACAAGGCTATCCCATTCAGCGGGCTGAGCCTCAGAAATACCCATGCTCACATCTGTGAAAAATTGAATAGGGGAACAGTGGCTGAGGGGGGCTCATTGGTGTTTCTGTTTTGACAAAGTGGGTGCTGGGAACAGTCTTAAGTAAAATCAGGGTTCTCGATAAAAGACCGAGAAATCAGTTCTTCTTGCTGAAAACCTCAACGCAGCCCTGGCTCCCTATCTTTCTTTTGCTTTGGTTGTTCAGCGTTTTGTTGGATTCTCTGACCTGCATCATCATCATTACTATCTAATTAAGTTCATTCAAGTTATTTTTTATTATTGCAATCAGGGCAAGCTTAAGAAATAACACAAATCCATTCTTTAACCCAATTGACCACTACACAGGGGGCCTTGGCTTTGTTGAGCATCAACCAGACTTAGAAAATAGACTATGGAATCCCAACCAGTCAAAGCACCCAGTGCCCAGGTTCCAGGTTTTCTAGGTTCAGCCTTCTAGCTGTTTCTAAGTTTAAAATCTGTCAAAATAATCAGAGGTTGAATGTCTGAATCCAAGTCATCTTCCAGCTGTTATTCTATGGAGTCCACCCAGCACATCGACATACCTATGTGCGGAACTGGTGAGACCCACAGGGAGTGCCTTGCTCATACGTTAGGGTAAAATGACACAAAAACCATGGAAGTCTGTCATGCTGAGCACAGTGTTGCCCTAACAGGGCAGTGGACTCTATTAAATAGAGTTGATTGTTTTGTGATCTATAACATTTTAGTGGAACTGACGTGGGGAAGCCACCAACCTTCATAAATACCTTTGCTGACCGAGGCAAAGAAAGATGAAACGTGCCCACTTCCTCAGAGTAGTAGACGGCCCGTGTTGATTAAACTGACAGTAGCCTCAGCCTGCAAACCTTGTTCTCTCTGACTCCAAAGCCCATGAATTCATGAATTCATTCATTATGCCAACTGTCTTAGAATGTGAACATGCATAACAATCACCTAAAAAGCATCAAACATTTCTAATTTGGGCCCCATTTCTCAGAGCTTCAGAGTCACTAGATTGGGGAACGACATTCAGGAATCTGCATTTTTGATTAATACAAGGACTGTAATTTGAGAAATATTCTAGTATCTTAGATTGCCCTCAGAATGCTAGCACTTATGAAGGAAAAAAAAAAAAGGAATTATATGTTAACTTAATGCAATCAGAAACCTTTTATAAATTGGGAGGGGAAATTATACCAAGACCAATCTTCCCAAAATAGGAGTTGATTTTCCTTTTTGTTCCCTTTCTGAAGATTGAAGTTCCCTTTTTCCCTGCCATTTTTCATGGGATTATGACACTTTTGCTGAGGATTACTACTTCAAATAAAAAATAAGAAGTATTTCTCATCCCACTGCAAAAATGTGTGAGTGGCATGAAGGTGGTCCCCAAGGCCCAGCCAATGAGAAACCACAGGATCCAATTAGCACATCCTGCTTTCCTTTATTAGAGCATTTTTTAGTCATTCCAACTTATTCTAAAGCATTTTACACTTTCTATAAAGAAACAGTACAATAAGAAAGAGGATAGCAGGGTGGGGCACAGGCACACGTAAGCTTCTCCTATATACTTGGAGTGAGTTTTTCTAGCTGCCCAGAGCCTGCCCACTCTGTTTTCCACCCCACTGCCCTGGAAGGGATCAACTGCTGATCAGGGCAGGAAATGGAACTTGAAGTGCCATCGATTCACTTGGCCGAGCTCTTCATTTATTTTATTATTTTATTATTTTTAAATTTTCTTGTCTGTGCCCAGAAAAGAAAAAGTACACCAGAGATTCAGGAGTTGGATAGAGGGTGAGACAATGTAACAAGTTAAAGAGATAAAAGACAGATTTCAACAATAGAAGTGACTGACAGTAACTGTTCCCTTTTCGATGTCTCTGCTCCAATTAATACTCCTTACAGCTGTAAGGTAAGATTATAAAGTCGGTAATAAGATCCTTTAAATCCCACTGTTTTGAAAGAATCCTATTGTCTAATTCCCTTGGCTTTTCTGTAATGCTTTCAAGAGGTTTCAAAGCCAAAGTTCTAGAAACATAAGGCTTCCTCCCCTTCGGCCTGGGAGAAAAGTAAAAATAATTGATTCTTCAGGGTTCTTAATTTGTTAGGATTGCAAACTGAATCCTCAAAAGATCAAGGTGCATTTGTTATATAAATGTTCCTGAGATGAAAAGAGCTCAAGTCAGAGTAAGATTTGGATCAGGTGGAAGAAGAGTCTTGAGATGATCTGTGTGCGTCTGTTCTCAAACTTTTAGATGATCCTTGTGCATGTTAATAAAATTATTTTTAAAAGTTTGCAGCACTGCTCCTCTAGGACACTGGGCAGGCCATGTGATGCACTGACCTTTCCCCCCTCATTTCTGCTGGATCCATTTAACTCAGAACCAGAGACTCTGAAGTTAAGTCTAGCTGTGCGCTGTACTGTGAAACCATGGAGAAGTCTTTTCACTCTTTCTGAAGGTGAATTACTCCAAGTGTAGAACGGGAAAAAGAAGGCTTGCATTTGAGGGTTATCGTTTATCCATGCACCCAATAGTTGCCATCCATACACTCATTCATAGGTTTGTTCCTTGGTTCATTCATTTATTCGTTTTAAGCCCCAAGCATGCGTACTAGGTTCTAGAATATAATGATGAATAAACCATCACGTCTAGCTTTAAGAAGCTCAAAGATTAATGCGTCCACATGTAACTGAACAGTCCATTACACTATGGAGGGTTCCGATTTTTAAGAGAAGGAATAATAGAGAACAGTGGCAGCACATGTGGCAGAGGACCTGGTTTATAGAAAATAATATTAGTTGTCAGCCCAACACCATCCTCTTTTCTAGCAAATTCTGTCCCTGTGATCCGTGCTTCACTAATCCAATCATGGTAATCCCTCTCCTGCTGGTGATGGACTGAGGCAGGGTTTGTTACACATTGCTGGTCACCGAGAGCGTCTGAGGGAGGGTTCTGAGAAAGGTTTTCTTGCTCTTAAAGAGAGACACTCTGGCAGAGAGAGAGCCTCTGGGGGTTGTGTGACCTTGTGTCTTGCCTAGACCTGTTGCAGCCATCTATGGCCACCAAGGAGCTGAGAAAGCAGACAATGGTTAGTGAAGGAGAGAGATGGAAACACCAGGGTCTTTGGGCAGCTGAATTCACCAACATGAGAACTCCTTTATCTTAAGACTTCTTGTTTTGTGGCATAGTATATCTTTGCTGTTTTTTAAACCAGTTGAGTCTGGGTTTCTGTGACTTCAGCTAAAAGAGCTTGCTGGTGATATGATTGATGGTTGATTCCTGAAGAAGGAGGAGGAGACCCTCAGGGCATGAGAGAGAAGGATATCCTGGGTGGAGGGAAGCACGTAAGTGAAGGCTCTGCTGCTTTTGAGAAGAACTAACTCACTGAAGAAATGATGAAACACAAACAAACAACCTCAATATATGTGAGGGATGGGAAAAGGTGAGCCTGGAGAGATAAACAGGGTCCGGGTCAGGAAGGCGTTGTGATTCTTTGTGACAATAAGGTGATTCCTCTTGGTTAAGGTGTAACATACAAATGAGAAGTCAGGCGGGCACCAGGTCCCTTCTGGCACTGGCGTTCCTCTCTAAATTGGGGCCACTGGATTGCATTGTTGACACTGCATTTCATGTGAGTGCCACTCCTATGACCACAGGACACGCTATTTTTGGCCGGACCAAAAATAGTGTCCCCAGGATTCTATACACAGTGGTCTTGGACCCCACTGGAGATTCTGAGATGCTAGGTGGTTCCTTATGTGGTGGTATTTGGGAGGAAACACTTGTCTACAGTACCAGCCCCAGTGGCCACTCCTTGCTGGCCCAGTCCTTTATGCCAGCCAGTCCTAAGCCAATTCCAGAGAGTTAATTGAGGCCACATTACTACAGTACATTCTGTCAACTCCTCAATTTATTAGAACTAATGATGAGTGTACACACACCAATACATTAAAATCCACCAAGAGGAAAACGCTGCTTTCTTTCATAAAAAAGTCATCACACTCCCTTGCAGGATGGTAGATAAAGATGAGACAGGGACACTGCTCTTACAGGAAGAGCTTGTCTTCCAGTCACATTATTTGAATTTTGGGGAAAAAATCAAAATATTTTTATTTTTATATTTTTATGGTTCTACTGGTCTTCAGAAATGTGAAATCTGTATTTTTGTCTTTAATGAAAGAGACTGTGATGGTGATGATATTTTCATTTTGGACATGTGTTTGAGTATGAAAAAGTTAAGTTTGGATGATGATGCTACACAGATGGGCCAGTTTCCATGGGGTACTTTGGTCCATTGTGGGACAACAGTTGGTGTCACTGAGAGCAAAAATAATCCTCTTAATTCTGACAGAGGTGCATTCTGGTGAGGACTGGATGCAGTGCCAGAAAATGCAAAGATCTATTCATTGGTTTAGAGACTCATCACTTCACATTTCTAAGTTCCAGTTTCCTCATCTGGGCCAACCCGGAGTGCTCACACTGTCTACATTTTCATAACAGCGACCCTGAGTACTGAAGTACAGAGGGACAAGGCGGGAGCAAAGAGGAGGTTCTAAGTCCACCCCAAGTGGTTCATTTGTGACCAGCATTTTTGATCTCACGGGAGGTTTAGCTGTTACTAAACAATGAAACCTCTTAAGAGGTTGTGGTAAGAAAAATTACAGCATAGGTCCTGTGTATCCAAGAGATACATTTATTACTAGTATGGGCTGAAATGAAAATAATAATAATAATAATAATAATAATAATAAACAAAACAAAACACTGCAAATAAAATAAAATGCATGATTTTAAAATTTATTTTCAGTTAGAACCTAGAAATTATTAAAATTTTCGCATTTCAGCATGTGTTAGTAATGAACGTATCTCTCGGACACATGACACCTGTGCTGTAATTTGTTTTGACGGCGACCTCTACAAGGTTAACCCCTGCGACTTGGGCCATGAAGCCCTGTGCCTGCCTAGCCTGTGACCAGAGAGACTGAAGGCTGTGGTCAGGCACAAGTGCAAACTCCACTGTGTCCTGCTCTGCAATGGGATGTCATGGAAGTAGAGTTTTTGGACTGTTCAGAGCCCTTTACCTGGCCAGTTTGCCCATTATTGCTGCCCTCCCCCCAAAAGTTCAGGTGATTATCAGTGTTTGTGGATTCTGTATTTGCAAATTCACCTACTCACTAAAATGTATTGGTAATCCCAAAATCAATGCTCACAGCACTTTCAGTCATTCCCAGACTTGTGCAAAGCAGTGAAAAATTTGCGTTGTCCAATATACCCCTTCCCAGCTGAGGTTAAACCAGATGATGCGCCACCTTCTTATTTAGCACTCATGGGGTAGGCAAATGTTTTTCATCTTCTATTTAGTGCCACTGTTTTTTGTTTGTTTGTTTGTTTTTGCATTTTTGTGTTATTTGTTGGTGATTTCCCATTTCAAATGGCCTCCAATCATAGTGCTGAAGAGTTGCCTAATGTTTCTAAGTGTAAGAAATCTGTGAAATGCCTTAAGATGAAAATATGTGTGTTAAGTATTAGGCATGAGTTATAGTGCTATTGGCCTTAAGTTCAATGTTAATGAATTAACAATGTATTTTAAATAAGATGTCTTTAAACAAAAACACACATAAGATAAGGTTATGTATTGATTGGTTGTCAAAAATGTGATCAGAGGCTTGCAGGACCCTAATTCTCTTTTCTCCTGGAAGCAATGATGAAGTATTTGCTCATTTCGTGTTCACGCGATTTTACAGAACAGAACTACTGAGAATAATGAGAATTGACCATGACTCTTTTCTGTTAATGGATTTTACCCTAAGTATGTTCTATTGATGTGATCACAAAACCAGAGAATCTCAGAGTTTCTAGGGTAATTTCTCTGAGAAGAGCCAAGAGGAATGGTGACATAGCCTGTGCTAGGATAATTTTTCAATGGGACATTCATTACTATATAACATGTCTAATATTAGCTCTGGTGACTAGAAAGTATTTTCTTATGTAGAACCAAATATGTTCCTCTTTATTCTGCTCTCTGGGGCCTCATAGATTATATTGGCTTTGTTTTCTAATGTAGTAATAGTATTTCCTACAAATATTTAATATGTGATCAAATTATTCTTTCTTCTGTCTCTTTTTGCCCCCAAAGCTGTCTTCTTCCTTCTCCTTCCCACCTTTCCCCTCCTTCCTGACGCCCAAACCCTGGCTTTTTATCTATACCTTTCCTCTAGGCAAATCATTTCTCTTGTTTGTTCAATTGTTCAGTGCACCACTTGAAATCTGTTTACTGCCTACTGTTGGGAGGTGCAGAGCAGAATAATTTTTCTGCCTTTGTTGAAATCAATCATCTCTTACATTCTCAATCAAGTCTCACCTTATCTGTAGTCCTCTTTCCTATCCAAATGTGTCCCTGGGTTTAATTTGCTAATTCGTTTTAAGTTGGCACCATTTAAACCAAACTCTTTTAAATACACCTGCTTTAGAAATGGGCCACCCATACCCTCAGGCTACAAGAATGATTGTGGTAACAGTTGAAATTATCTGTGCTCATAAGGGATCAGGTATGGCATTTTATACTCTTCTCCCACATGAAAAATTGAGGCTGGGTCCCAATTAATGTGGTACTACTTATAATTTTCTTTGAAAGCAACTGTTCATTTTAAAAATAGCTCACAAAGACTTTTTATTATGGAATGAGGTATGGTGAAGACTTCCTTGTGCTAAGGAAGAAAGGAAGGAATTATTTAGAGAGTGTGTGTGTGTGTGTGTGTGTGTGTGTGCGTCACTGAAGGGATTATTGAGCTGAGAGTAGGCAGATGGATTAGGAAGGTATGACATGGGACAACATATTGAAACAATGCTAAATGTGTATTGCAGGCTCTTCCTTATTTCACACAATATTTTAATGTAGTTCCACCGAATACTTCAGGACTGGAATTCAACAGAGATCTTACCTAAGAAGGTTTATGAATGAGATCAAATAAAATTGGAAGCCTTGATCCCACCAGGGACTACCTATTCTCATTCATAATCATCAGAATTGTTCTGCCTGTTTAGAACAAGAAGGAAAATAAGAAGGAAGACTTGGTGATAAGAACAATCTATCCTACTTATCAAGACTTTTGAAGAAGCATAACAAATGATAAAATGATTATATTATGCCTCAAAACTAATACACTACTAGATTTTTGCTTTATAATCTTATTCTTCTTTTTCCATCTTTCTAGACTCTAGAACCCACACGTGAGTCCTTAAATACATGGTAGTGAATGTTCATAACGAAGAAACTAAAAACTGTACTTAATGCATAATTTCCAAATCCCTAGCTGACGTCCACCCTGACTTAACACTAAATAACATAGGGTCAACTTGTCAACACCACCAGAACAATCTGTTCGCCCCAAACCCCATGGACTAGCTCCTCTGTCAACAGAAGTGTGTTGCTCTCTGAATGCAGAAGCAGAAATTACATAGAACTGAAGGCCAATGGTTCTGGTGAATCAAAAAATAAAAAGGAATGTTCTGAATCTGTGGTGAAGGTTGGAGTTAATGTGTGCCCACTTCATTTTTTCCCACTTCTTTCCCACTGAATCTCAAGCTTTCACATTAATGTATTTCTTCATTCCTTGGTTGATCAATCAGTTTGGTCCATTCAATTTTCAAAACCAATTTTTGGCATTGAACTGTTCCAAGTCCTTTAAAAATCCTATGTGGGCTTACTTCTATGGGTGTGGGATTCTGAGTTTGAGTATGGGCTTGTGTTGGGTAGTTGAATGAAGTGAGGGTACTTGCAGATTAATTGCCACTTACTTACAGGATGACCAAGTTGTGAATAATTCACCTAAAGTAAGATTCACTTGATGATTTAGTTTTGTTTTTTGGGGGTGGGGAACACACAGTTTAAATGCAGAAAACACAAAATTTTTGCTTTTTAATTATATTATTCAGTCATTGCAAATAAGAAATATTTTTATTGTTGATCTTCAAGGTAATGTGTTGTAAAATATTTTATACTGATTTCCTTCAGATCAAACATGTGCTTACTCAGGGCCACTTACATAATATGATAATAACTTTTTGTCCAGAATACTTGTCTATGATGAAAATTTATTAACAGTTGTAAGATTTTATTGGTATTACATTTCAGCAGTGTACTATGATCTGTGAGTTTTATTATGTATATAACTATCAATATATATGGGGCCGAGCTAATGAGTAGGCTCACCAATTCAAGGCATCTACACTCCTTTTCTGACCCACTGATCAATTCACACATTTGTTGAACAGCCCCTCTTTACCACATGATTTAAGCTTGAGGCAGTCACCTGTCCTTTGTCTCATACTTTTTGGACATTCTTTACAGAGCCTACCTTATGGCTCAGCAATGCAGAGTCTAGAAAGTGCCATGAGATTTCAATGGACAGCTTGCTCAGCTCAGTTTACGTTCATCCTCTCCCTCTGTCTTCATTCATGCTCTCTCTTTGTCCTCTCTCTTGCCCCTCTCCACTTCTCCCTGGTTCCTTCTCTTTGTCTTTCTATACTTTTTTATATGTAAATGCTACTATTGTATTACCCTTCATATACTGCATTATTGTCATTTAAGAATGAGTTTTGTTGCCCTTAAAATGTACCAAAGGAAGAAACTTGAATGCATTTTACTTTGACATTCATAAGACTTGCCTGTATTAGTTCCCCCACGAACAGATGAGAGCACCTAGGAACTCTCTTCCTGGAGAAAGCTGAGCAGAAACTCTACAGGCAACCCAGGTGTTAAATTCCTGTAATGAGTTGCCTAAAAGCTCAACAGATGTTAGGGCATCTTTCCTCAGGTTTCTACTGATTATGAATTAAAATTAGACAATTGACAATTGTGCAGGTGTACAAACCAGGCAAACTTAATGTCAGAGGTGACACATCAGGATGTAATTTTTCATGTAAATAGAAAAATAGATGTGTGCATTTTAACTTTTACATACAGAAGAACCAGAGTATGGTTTGGTTGTTTTTGTTTGTTTGTTTTGCTTTTAAAAACTGAACACATTGTAAAATGGGGCAATTATAAACTGATGTTTTATGGAAATAAGAATAAAAACAATCAGGCAATCATCAGGGGAATAGAATAGATATCAATCCTAAAAAAGGTCAGGTAAACCTCAGTCTTGCAATATAATGTCATCCCAGGCCCATGGCACAGAATGGCCAAAGAACAAGGATCCTTGGCCTGACACCAGGGTCAGGAGAGGACAAAGTTGAAAGTCAGACAAGGCAGGCATCTGGCAATTTGTTCATAATCAGAGAGGAAAGAGATGGTCAAGTAACCAAGCACACGTACTGGTGCCAGTTACAGACCAGTGGGACAAGGAAGAACAATGGTTCTGAAATGTTATTAAAATTAAATGTAAGTACAGCAAATTGAATGCTCAGATATAGCATGAGGGATATTTGCATCTTGAAATGTGAAAAAGACTTGGGCATTTTTGTTGACTACAAGTTCATTCTGAACCCACAATGTGGCAAGGGTGCAACTTCTTTCTTCTAAGTTGGGGTGTCCTCAGTGGGAGAATCAACCACATGGATCATCCTGGGATAGTCCCATAAGCCAGCTTCACTTGGGTTAGGATGTTCCATTTGCTGGCAATAGCTACTATTTAAGGAACAAATGAAAATTGTGGCCTGGAAATGGAGCCATAGGTTAAATCAAAAGAGCTTAAGAGAAGTCACATTAGGTGGTGAACTTATTATACATCAAGCTGACAATGCACTGTAGAATTATATGCCTGAAACCTATGTAATCCTTGCTAACAGATGTCACCCCAATAAGTCTAACAATAAAAATGAATTAAAAAAAAAAAAAGAGCTTAAGAGGAGGCGGTGAGGCCCAGAGCAAGGGACGTCTTCAAAGTCTGGAAACAGAGTGTAGTAAACAAAGAACAGAAAAGTATGGAATGGGGATGTAACCAAGTGACAATGCCAGGAACAGGAACCCATGAGGGTGCTGGCTGTGTGCTGCAGGGCAGGTCGGCAGGCTTGTTAAAAGGTGCAAAGCCGATAGAATATCCGATGCAATCTCAGGTTGTGGTAATCAATGGCAGTCAAACATTAGGAAAAGGAAATGATGGCCCGTTGTGCTTTGCCCTTGTGAGATACTACCTGCATTGTGGTGATCGACTTTGGGCACCAAGTTTAGACAAAGGTAAGGACAGAAGTGGGGCTCCTGAGGAACACTGGACTGGTATGAACCATGTGCTAGTGACTGTAGTGCTCCCTAAGTTGTGGCTTGCGAACTGGCCAGTCCTTGGCAAAAGACGATTAGGGGAAGCCCACAAAAAGGACAGAGGTGGGGGTATGTTGATGAGTTACAGGCAAGTGCCACAGATTTAGGATTGCCTGGCCATGACTATATCCACAGGCTCAGGTTTCAGTCTAGAGGGCCTGGCAGGAACTGGTGGACACAGACTTATAGGGACGGGGGCTCAGGAGAAGGACCCCGGTTCCCAGAAGGAGAGGAGGTTGGAAGGTGTGCAAGGCAGGGAGCTAAAAACCCTAGAATTTTGGACAGAGAATAAAGACAGGGACTAGGAATGATGAGGCAGGAAGTGAGATAAGACAGGGAACCAGATACAGGCCAAGAGAAGGAGGAGATCCCTGGGTTTTAGAACTGGGCCTATGTGGACTCATAGTGAGTCCACAGCCCTCTCAAACCTGGGTGCAGAAATCCTTCTGGTTCCTTCTGTGGAGTGGAGTTTGCAAGCATAGCTGGAAGGACATTCAGAAATATCAACAGTGGGTATAAGCCCAAAATGTTGATTTGATTCCTGTTGCAAGGCTTAATTAGCCTATGTACTTCTCAGTTTTATCTCTAAGGTTTCCCTTTCCAAATGCATAAATCTCTGAATTTCCGACTCTACATTTCTATTCATTCCTGCTTGCAAACTGGCTATTTCTTTTCTGAGCTACTTTCTGTGTTACCTGCACAAATGAAGCCAATAGAAATCAAGACACACATTTTGTCTTGCAACTTCTTTCTCTAGAGCTCTAAGATATTACCTGAATTCTAGGTCACAGCAGGTGACAGTTCTACCATATCCTGTATTTCAGCCCTGCACAACAGGGGCTGCCATCCTTCCAGACTCCAGCAATGGTTTCCTTACTGTAGGCCCCATGAATCCCAAGGTAATTTCATGTATTTGAGGTTTGTGTTATGGCAGCACCTCATTTTTACGTTGCCAGTTTGTGTTCAGTGGAAATAGACCAGATAATGTTGAAGTAGCAAATACAAGTGAAAATTCAGTGGAGATTTAATTCTTGTTTATACTATGGGTCTAGCTCTGTACATCTGCTCCCAAAATTCCTGTCTAAAAATGACAAGCAATACATTTCATTGACTAAAATAGGTCTACAGCTATCTAACCTTTTCAGGGGCAATCCTACCATGTACCTCAATTCTTGAGAAACAGCAATAAATATTTGGCGAACAGAACTAATGACAACAGTTGATGCCTATCAGTTACACTTTTTACAGTGCTCTGCATATTTACTAATTTAATTCTGATCATCCTCTGAAGTAAGTACTATAATGAATAATTTTTTTAATAGATGAAGAGACTGAGGCTAAGACTGAGGTTAAGAAACTTGCTTAAGGTCATAGTTCTACTAGGTGGTAGAATTATGCTTTTCACTTTACAATTCACTGCCTCTTAATGTACTGCTGTTGATCTGAGGACATCTTTTCTGAAATTTGCCTGGGTACCAAAATGCCAGCTCCCTCTGCCTGCAAGTGAGAGGTAAACAACCCCAATCCTGGGCACCAGAGGGAGAGGGCCCTGGGGCAGAGGACTGACTGACTGAACAGAAGAAAACAGCTATTGTTTAGGCTCCTGCGATCAGATGGCTGCACTTTTTCTGTTCAGCAGGGTGCTTTTGCATTTTTACCTCAAGGTGTTTTTGTACCTTGGAGACTGAAGGCAGACGTCGGCCCTTGCTCAAGGAGATGAGGATGTCAGAGGTTGGCTTTTGCTCAAGGAGGTGAGGAAGTCAGTCATTTCAGAGGCTTGTTGCAGCAGTTTCCAGACAAACAGGTGACGCTGGAAGTCCCTGAGCAAGCGTCAGCACAGTTTGGGGGGTGGCCTTGATTCTGCAAGACCTCTGCTGCTTTGCTTTGCCTCTGACCTCTGTGGGAGCCTCCCTTCTCCTCCTCCAAGAAAGGGAATTGATTTGTCATATATCCACGTGTCTTGACCTGGGCACATCCATCCTCTCTGCAAGCTGCACATCACACTTTCAAAGTCAAGCACTGAATCCTCCCACAGGCAATACCGAGGATTGTAGAACTCCCTATTTCTTCTCTTTCTGACATCTCTGAAATATCAAGATATAAGTTAAGTCACTTATTTATTTAACTGAAGATTGGCTAGAAAGGGCATATATATCAGATAAGTCTAGGACTCCTGGTAGTGACTCAGCACCCATGGCAAAAGCCTAGAAGGTTCTTTGTTAAGGACCACACCCGAGTTCAAATTAAGGATCTGTGGAGCTCATAGGTGGGCTGAGCAGAGTTCCTCCCTTCTACCCACCCACCGTTAATTTATACATGTACCTTGTCCTATGGAAAGCAGCCCTTCGAATTTCACCTCAGCGGGTGCTAGGTGCCATAAATATACTCAGTTTTGTTTTTTTTTTTTAACATTTTAATGAGAGAAAAGAGATGGATAGAAAACTGCAAAGATCATAAGTGACTATCTCAATAAATTGTTACCAGCTGAGCACACCCATGTCATCAGCCACCCAGCTTAAGAAATAGAACACTCCCAGCACCCCAGAAATGCTCCTTTGGCTCCTCTTCCCAGAAATAGTCTCCATCAAATGCAACCAATGTTGAATACAATTATTCTGTTATTTTAAGCCTTAAGAACCTTGCCCCATGCATGTCTATTTATATAGTCATGATGTACTCTCCATGTGACGGTTTAGAAGGAGGGGCTGGTGTCCCTCCTCAGCCCATGGACCTGAGAAATATGCTCTCCTTTGATTGCCCATCAGAAGGCTCAGGTTGCAGCTTTTTTTTTCATACTTCCATACGTGGGAGATGCATTAATTTGGGTCCAGTAGGAAGGGAGCATAAAGATGGAAGTAGACATCCAAGAGTTCTTCTGAGGAAAATACATGTGAAGGATAAGGGACAAGTGAGCAGACATAGGTTGGGAGCCTTCAGATTAATGCCAGCCTGGCACCTGTGAAAGGACAGAGGGAAGAGAGAGGAACATAATTGAATGGGAGAAGCCTGGAGCTGCGGGCAGATTGTCCATCAGAGGAGACCTGCTTCATCAGGCAGGAGTGGCCTGGCGTTAGTAATGGCGTGGCATTCTTGGTCATTGGCACAACGTAGCCTGGGGAGAGTGTGTCTTCAGAGCAAATGCTGCAGAGGGGGCTGGTGGTGCCGACCCTGAACTCCTCCCAGCAGGTTCTGAGCAGTGCACCCCGTGGCCACCCAAGGGGATTTCTTCTCTGGTGGATGCACTGACCTCTTCATTTGTCCAGCAATTCAGTCAAAGCTATGTCTGATTGTCACTGCCATGGTCAGAGTGGAAAGTTAAACTGACTGGCGTTGGACTTGTGCATAGTTCCATTTCCTATGATTACATTTCCCTGAGTTACTGTTTCCCCATCTGTGAAATGGGGGAAATCGTTCTTATCACACGAGGTTGCTACTAGAATGACAGGAGGTTATTTTAAGTACAGTTTGTGACGTGCAGTAGGTGTTCCACCAAGTCAGTTCTGTTTATTCCCTTCCTTGTAGGACTCCTCCTCCTCCTCCCAGGGTGCAGAGTGTACCCCCTACCTTAGGAATTTCTTTCCTCTTGGGCAGAGCACAGCCTAGAAGGCCAGGTCCCAATCCTCTGGGTTTTTGGGCGGCCGGTTCATCACATCCCACTAAACCTGGCATCCTGGGAGCCAATAGAGTCCTTCTCAGAATACCATTTCTAAAGAATAAAATAATAAATTGGATTGAAGAATTGGAATAAATTATCACGATATTATAAACACAAATTTGTGACATAGTAATTGATCTGCTTCTTTATTAACATGTTAGGTAACACTTTCTGGCTGTGGGGCTAATAATGAGCCTAATTTGAAGTCATGATGAACATGATTCATATTTGATGAAATCTGCACAAGCATGGTGTGATATGACAATACCTGTGATTTTAACAGGGACAAAGTCACAGGCACTACAAATTCTACTGCAGTTTTTCTGCATCAGTAATCGAAGGGAATGCTTAAATTCCGTTAGAGGTAAGAGAACATGAAAGATGTAATTTTATTTCTCCATCCAAATTTATGATTACAAACCCAGGTAAGACCTCCTGCTTGAGATGAATGGCTCCTGCCACTCACTCTGGAGCACTGAATTCCCAGTGTTGGGGATGTCCCCAGGTGTCGGCATGCAGACCCTGCCCTCTCCTTGTGGGCTTTCCCAGTAGAACACACAGAAAGGAGTCAGCAGTGAGTTGACAAGGCAGCCCAATGCCTTTCCTTAGTGACGTGGGCACATTCAGTCCTGTCCTTCTGTCCCTGTAGGTTGTAGGAGTAGAGGAACCCTGCACAATTCTAGTGCCCTGGAATCACTTCCTCACCTGTCAGAATGTAGCATTCACACTATTTTCTCCCTCCCATCTTCCCTCTGTTTCACTCAATGAAGGTGGCACACTTCCCACCATTCTAACTCAACTGGAACTTCAGGTTTGCTTTTGTAATCTACCCAGTGGGTCAAGTGTAAGTTCAGGGGCTTATCCACCCCAAAACATATCCTTTGTTTCTTGTAAAATATGTGAGAACGTTGCAACAGAGAAAGGTTTCATCCCAATGTGCCATGCAATACTAAAAGCTGATCACACTTGGTGGGCACCTATTGTATTGTGTCAAAGGCAGTAGGCTAGGTGCATTTCATGTTTTATCACTCAATCTTAACAACTCCATGAGGAAACACTTATTCTCACGTTTCAAAGAACAGACTGGGAAGCGAGAGTTTAATAACATTCTTAAAGTAACGTACCCAGGACCTGCATTGGAAAGGTATCTCTAGCTTATTCCAAATCCTCAAAAAGAATATACCATCCCTGTTTACAAAGTTCCCTTAATTAGGCTCATGTCTAAAAAGTGAAGTAAAAAATTGAGGTAATAAGTGTGATGTTAAGCATATCAATTTTATTGCCAGTCTGTGTTTAATTCCTCCATTTGCCACTTAACCAGCTTTGTGACCTTGGAGAGGTTTCTGAATTTCTCTGTGCTTCAGTTTCCCCACCTGTAAGTCAATAATCCTAAGGAGTTGTTAAGAATTAAATGAATTAATACAAGCAGGGCACAGAAAACAATGCCTGACTCATTTAAAGTGCTCAATAAATGCTAATTTTTATTTGTCTTTGTGAAAACAAATCAGACTATAACAGGTGTGTGAATAAAACCCTCAAATACTCCATCTCAAATTATAAACTAACAATGAGTATGGTACTCTGCAATCTGGTCTCTGCTGACCATTTCAACCTGAAATCCCTACCACTTCCTGACTTTTTGAAATTCATGTTCCAGCAACCAAACAACCAGTGGACATTGCCATGTCTCACCTCATAATGCTCCTTAATTGCTATGTAGTTGTTATTGCCTTTCTTCATTTGACCAACTTCCCATGGGCTTTTAAGACTCAGCTCTGGGGTCTTCTCAAGTATGTCCTGCATAGGTCCCCAGGCTAACAGGAGACCGACGGGATCACACCCAGCAGTAGACTTACCCTAACACACCAGTACTGAGTGTAGACTTAATCTCTCACATCAACATTGTCTATTCTCTGACGTGAGCTGGGTGTGGGGTCTCTCTCCTCTCTAGGTGAGGATTCTTCAGGGTGAGATTTCTGTGTCTTATTGAGAGACCCCCTTTCTCAATCTATCCCATTTAACCCCAGAGGAGGGGTCTTCTATTCTCCTTCCTACTAGGGGTGTTGGTATTGAACTAGCACTCTCCACCAGCCTATTTGCTGTTTCTCCTCAAGCGAAGAAGAGTAGATGGTAGGATTGCTGAAATCCAGTGTTGACTTCTCTCCAGTGGTAGTGGTTCCAAGCATGGCAGAGTCTTTGCATCCTGAAGTGCTTGTAGCAGGTGTTGCAAATGCTTACATGGCCTGCTCTTTCTCCTGTTGGAAGTCCTGGCAGGGCATGCTTCCACAGGCCTATTCCCTCTCTTTCTGGTCCGGCTTCCTCTGATGAGTGGATAACTAAAGTGGGCAGTGCCCTGCAGCCTCATTATTCCAATACCAGTGGAAAGTAGAAAGCCCTATGTCATCTATAATCTACCTGTTATTCATTTGTGAGTGTTGGACAGACTGTTTCATGCTCTTGGTCAGCATATTTATCAATTGGAAAGTAGCAGAGGTGATTCTTGGTCTCATAACTGCCAACATGACTCATTTCTTTTCATTCAGTGCCTAGAGGTTAGACAAGCTTAATGCAGAAGCAGATTGATGTTACAGAAGCAGGTAGTTGGAAAGGGGGTGAGCCAAATGGTTGCACCACCCAGCTTAGGAACACAGAGCCTGCCCTCAGATCTACTCAGAGATCTCTGAAGTGACCCACTGACCCGCTGCAAGTGCCCGAGCCTGTATCAGGTGTCTCAACCACCATCTTCAGAAAGGCTGATTCCACCAAAAGGCAGACAAATTCATGGCTCTTCTACGTGAATGGTCTCACAACCAGCTGCCAGGATGGAATGGAGTAATCAACACTAACAATTGGAATGATAAAGGCTTCTCAACCTGTCCAAGGGTGGTTACCAATATCCTGACGACTATACTCACCTATTAGTTAGAGACAAGGGTAAGTGGTTTTGAGAATGTTATTAAACTCTGATTCCAGATGCCTCCTTGAAATGTGAAAAGTGATTTTTCATGGAGTTGCTAAGATTCAGTGATAAAATATCTGAAGTTGACTTAATACATTGTCTTCAAAGCAATAGGTACTTGCCAACTATGATCGACTTCAGTGTTGCATTTCACATTGGGGCAAAAACTTTCCCCCATTATGTTTCCCCTAAAATGTATTTCTCAGAAAGTGTAATTTTCAAAAAGTTAAAAGCATGATTCTCTTATGAATATGGAATAAACATGTGTCAAAGATTTGTTCACTCATTAATAAGGGATTTAGCAAAATGGTATAGCTGGCTTATAGCATATTTTTAGTAACTGAGCATTTAGAGACCTTTCAAAAAGAATGTTAGAATGAGACTAAGTCAATTAAAAATCCACAACCTTTGGGTTTATCTTTTCTACTGGGTAGAAATCTAAGAAGTACATGTAACTTCCGAGTGTCAGGGTTCTAATTGTACAATGAGTGACAAATTCAATCAGAGCTACATTCCCCTAGGTCAGTGGTGTCCAACCTTTTGGCTTCCCTGGGCCATTGGAAGAAGAACTGTCTTGGGCCACACATATCATACACTAACACTAGTGTTAGCTGATAAGCTAAAAAGAAGGTTGCAAAAAAATCTCACAGTGTTTCAAGAATTTGTGTTAGGCCACATTCAAAGCCACCCTGGGGTGCAGGTTGGACAGGCCTGCCCTAGATAATCTGTGGGTAGCCTATTGACCATTGCCTCAGTGTGATACTTAACAGTTTTGTTCTGCTTTCTTTGCCTGATTTCCAAGTTTTGGATATGTTTTTTAGCATCCTTTTAAATACATACATATACATGGGGGCTGTCTGGAAAAAATTCAGCCATTGTTAGTATAATGAAAATGTTTTGCAGCTGAATACTTTCCAGACAGCCTGTGTGTGTGTGTGTGTGTGTGTGTGTGTGTGTGTGTGTTTTACTATATACTTGTATGAATATTAACTATGTGTAAGAGCCTGGAGTAATAATAAGAATGATAATAATAGCTAACATTGTACTTGCTCTCATTCTACTTCTCAACCAGGACCTTAAGGGAATTTGATGTGGGATGATTTTTGATTGTATACCAGAACCTCAGTATCCCTGGCCCCTCCGTCTAAACACAGTAACATCTTCAGTCATAGTAACACTCCACCTTTTCTGTGGGCCTCCTGGTGGGTGGAGACCAACCCTGACTAGTTGAGAACCTATGGCTCTCTAGGCCATGATTCTCAGAATTTAGTGAGCATCAGAATCACCTGGGGGTGTGTTAAAACAGATGGCTGGGCTCCTGCACCTGACTTTTTGATTCAATACGTCTGGTTCAGAACTCAAGAATTTAGGGTTTCTAATAAGGTCCGAGGTGCTGCTGCTGCTGCTGGTCTGGGGACCACCTTTGAGAACCTGATGTAGTTTGTTATTACTTGCCCTGCCCCCTGAGCTGTAGGAAAACTTCCCTACCTTGGATAGGACTTTGGCCCCTCCTACTGAAAGCTTCCCAAATACTCCAAGAACACTTGGGATCATACTATGCCTAAGACTCCGCCTAGGTTTTAAGAGCTGTTGATGACACAGGCACCTCCTACCGTGTCAAGCTCTGCTGCATTTTGTGTTCTGGAAATCTTGCTTTTGAACCCTCAAATGAGGAGCCACTGCTGCCTCACTCTGTACTTCTCTGTGTCCATTGAATCTCCACTGTTTTGTTTCTGACATCCCCAGTAACATGACACTGATACCCTCACAGATATACCAGTCACAGCCCATGGTACCAGATCCCGATGGCTACAGGTTTATTTGCCATGTGCTTTCAGCACTCAGGATTCTGGGCTCCACTTTGAAATGGCACTAGAAAGAAGAGATGCTGATAATGGCTCCTATCTGCGTTTCTCTCTCTGTTCCTCACCAACTGAGTGTCTGTAGAGAATTAAAAATGAGCAGGTGGAGGCAGCTAGGTGATATTTATATGGCAGAAAGATAGACTCAGGACCAGGGAGAGAATTGCTAGACCAAGCCAAACTCACACTATAGCCCACCAAAACTCCCTGGCTGTGCGTGAGCCTGAGTGGGTTCTAATACCCTTACTTTTAGAGGCCCACCTGGGTTCATTACATTTATAGTAGTAATGGTCCCATATTCTGAGTACAGACTTCTTATTGGGCAGGTGCTAAGGACTCTGTGGGCATTATTAAAATTTATTCACATAGCGATGCTATGAGGTCAGTGATATTATTGTACCGATTTGACGGGATAAAACTAAAACTAAGAGATGTATTGCCACAAAATGAGGCATCTGGGATTCAGATTGTGCTCTGATTCCAAAATGCATGTTCTTAAATCAGAATTAGCAGATAAGGTGAGTACTGGTTAACTCTTTCATTTTCTTATTGAAAATGGCTATTTATATCCTTCCAGTTAAGACATAGAAGCATAATTTGGTCATGCATATTGTGAGTGCGTGTGAGTGTGTGTGTGTGTGTGTGCATGTGCTTCTGTGTGTGTGTGTGTGTGTGTGCGCGCGTGC
>PVJL010001957.1:0-53338 GCA_004026885.1 Lyroderma lyra | reverse complement strand
GAACAGCTATTACACATATGGAATTACCTGCCCTGCACATTCTTTCCTCTGGGAAGCCCTCCTCACCCCCTCTGTGAATATCCCAGAGAGCTGCTGTATTAATTTCTTATTGCCACATGACAAATCTCCACAAGTTTAGTGGCTTGAACAGTTTATTAGCTTGCAACATTTTAGAAGTCTGGGTGGGCTTGGACAGGTTCTCTTCTTAGGGTTTCACAAGTCTGAAATGAAGATGGTGGCCAAGCTGGACTTTCACATGGAAGTCTAAAGAACCATCTGCTTCCAGGCTCATTCAAGTTGTTGGCAGAATTTAGTGTGGTCATTCTGCTCTCTGAGAGGCTACCTGGTCCTTACAGCTGGCCCCTTGTCCTCAAAGCTAACAACAGCATGCTGACTCTTTCTCTTGCTTTGACTCTCTCTGACTCCTCTTTCTGCTACAAGCTGGATAAAGCTCCCTCTTTATAGACTTCACCTGATTGGGTCAGGCCCATTCAGATTATTAAGATTAACTGACTTGGGACTTCAACTGCATTAGAAAACTCCTTCCACAGGAGTCCCTGGATTCCTGTTTGATTTAATAGCCCCAGATAGCAATCTTAAGGTGTCATCTTTAGAATTCTGCCTACCACAGCTGCCTTCATAAATAACTGCATCCTTCCTGTCATAAGTGGTGAGACCAAGAATTGTCATCTGATCCAATTAGTTTCTTTTCTGAAATATTTGAAAGTACCCCACTTTGTCTTAGGAAATTGGGGGGAGGTTTCTCTTACAAGCAATGAGGAGCTTTGGTAAAGTTTTTAAGCAGGAGAGTGACATGATCACATCTATGTCTTTGCAAAGCGGTGTAGAAAATGGAATGTAAGACTCTAGAGAATGGAGAGAGTTGAAGGACTCGATAGGATGTGACAGAGCCTGACCCAGGTGCTTAGAAGGGGCTAAGGGGTGGGAATAGGGTCAAAGTTTGGAGGATAGAAATGAAAAGATTATGCCTGGGAGATGAGAAAAGAAGAGTCAAGGAGATAGGGATGGTTCAAGAAAGAGTCCCGGGACTCTGGCTTAGGAGTAATACTGTTAACTAAGACCAGAATAAGGAAGGACGATGTGTTTGGGGAGAGAATGAGTTCTCTGTAGGATGTACAGGGGCAGGTTTCCAGTCAGGAAGTGAAAATGTAAGTTGAAACTTAGTGGAAAGGAGGAATCTGGAGGTATGGTTTGGAGCTCCTTGTGAACTTGAAGTGGGATGAAATATTTGTGAAGAATAACCTTAGTAGTGCCTGCCCAGGTCAGCCATTGCCTGTGACTGGTCAGGGACTACCTGGTAAGTGCTACAAATAGCTCACAGTTGTACACTGACTGTGCTGGACTTGAAGGTGCTTGGAAGAGGCCATGTTGCTACCCGAAGATGGCTGCCATTAGTTCCCAGCCTGGGGTAGCTCCATAAAGAACCCAGGACATTCTGAGGCCTGCTGCTGATGCTGGCTCCCATAAGGCTCAGCCACCGATAGAACCTTCTGTGATGTGTGAGGTTGGTGAGGCGGGGTCTCAGGGAGTCACCAGTTAATGTAGATTCTGATTTGGTATCAGTGCTGAGCCTGGAGCTGCTCAGCAAAACTCTCAGAGCACACTGTGACCAGCTGCCATCTGCCTAGCGTCAGTGGACCCCTGAGAGTTGTCCAAGAAAGAGTACAATGCAAGCAGGGCTGGTTGCTCATTGAGAAATTACCTCAGGCATTGTGCAAGTTGGATGGGGTGGGATTCCGGGGAGTCACCAGGGTGGAGCAAGGGGGTGCAGTAAACAGAGTTCAACAAGCCAATTCTAATTCAGATTTGGCCATCTGTATGGGGAAAGGCTCAACACAAGAAAGATGGCGCCTGCCTGCTGGCTGCATGGGAGGAGGGTTCTCCAGAGGGAAAAGAATATGCATGCCTCCATCCTTGTCCTCGGCCAGATCCCATGGTGAGTGCCTGAGAGTGAGTGAGTGTGTGTGTACTCCCTTTAAGAGTTTGTGTGTATGCCTAGATTTCTGGCAGCCTTCTACACCACTTGGATGGTCAGAATTTCCACTGTTTTTCACAGCCAGATGTTGTGGGACTCCTGTTTTTGACATGAGTACTCTGGGCTGGGGAGCCTGATGTGGGTCTGGGCCCCTTGTTCCTCCAGTGTATTCCTCCTGAAATATCCCTCCTGGTTCTCAACTACCACACACAAGTGCAGGCCTGGCCCATTCCATGTCTGCCTCTCCTGCTAGTCTCAATGTGTCTTCTTTATATCCTTAGTTATAATCTGTTCAGCTGGACTTCAGATTGTTCTCCAGGTTGATTATTCTATTGATATAATTTAGTTGTAATTTTAATGTGGTCACTGGAGGAGGGAAGCACAGCATTTATCTACTCCACCATCTTAAATCACTATCTGCGTCTATGAATTTGACTACATTAGGTGTGTCATGTAAGTGGAATCATACAGTATTTGTCTTTTAGTGACTAGCTTATTTTACTTTAACATAATGTCCCCAAGGTTCATCCATGTTGTAGCATCTGTTTAGAATTTTCTTCCTTTTTAAGACTCCATAATATTCCATTGCATGGGTGTACTGCATTTTGCTTATCCATTAATCTGTTGATGGACATTTGGGTTGCTTCCACTTTTGGTTATTGTGGACAATGAGGCTACAAACATGGGTGTACAAATACCTTTTTAAGATCTTGCTTTCAATTGCTTTGGCTGTATTCCCAGAAGTGGGATTGCTAGATCATATGATACTTTATTTTTAAGTGTTTGAGAACACATCATACTATTTTCCACAGCAACAAGACCATTGTGCATTCCCACCAAGAGTGTATGAATGTTCCAGTTTCTCCACATGTTCATCAATACCTGTCATCTGTATTTTTGTTTGTTTGTTTCCTTTTTAATAGTAGCCATCCGCTTAATTATGAGGTGGTCCATAGATTACTTTTGGTTGAATATTAGTTTGTGTTATCATTTTGTGTGGTCAGTATCATGTGTCCTGGTCTGAAGTGGCAAGAAGGCCACTGGGAATCTCTTGGAGCATCTTAGAGACACTAGAACCAAGGGTGCTAATGAATGGATTTGACCACAGTGGAAGTGAAAGTTAAGCATTGGCAAGTGCCTTTAGAATTCCTTAAATATGAGAGTTAGGTCAGCATCTGCTTGATATTTCTTTATGTGGATTTACCCTGAAAACTTTTTCTTTTATTCAACCATAAGGTTAGGAGGCAGGATGGACAGGGCATAAACCCATAATAGATCATTCAGGGTAAATACAAACACTGATCAGTTAGACATGTGGCACATTATTTCCTTTGCTGAATTCATTCCCACCAAGATAGTTGCCATACCTTGAAAAAATCTGTGTCTTACAGGGCTCCCAGATGAATGCTGATGTCTCAGTGAAGATTTTCATAGAGTTACAAGGTGTTTGATAGTTCAGATTCATGTGTTATCTATCTATTTAACTTTTATCCTGCATTTACAGCATTTCCAAAAATACACTTCTCAAATTATCTGCCTTCACTGTCAGTGAGAGACTATAAGATCATTTAAAAATTTCAGGCTATAGGTTGTCTCACATCATCCCAGATACCATTTCTGATGGAGGATAATTGCTCATTACATTGAGTAGAATGGAGAAGTAGAAATGGTTCAGTAACACTTTCTAGTTTTCTTAAAAAGTACTTTAAAAAAGAAGTCACATTAGGTGGTGAACTTATTATACAACAAGTTGACAATGCACTGTAGAATTGTATGCCTGACACCTATGTAATCCTTGCTAACAGATGTCACCCCAATAAGTCTAACAATAAAAATGAATTTTAAAAAAAAGGTAGAGGTAGAAAATGGGCAAATATTCCCTTGCCTTCTGTTTAACAGCATGGCCTTGACTCAGAAATGCAGTTAATTGATAAGGTTATGCATTAATTCATCCCTTCCCTCATTTATACAGAATGCCAGTGTAATCAGCAACACCATTCTGAGGTATCAACTTCCCAGCCCCTGACAAAGGGTGGGCATGTCGAAAATCCTTCATATCCCAGAGAGATGGTCTTAGAAGCACTGAGCTAACTATGCATTTTTTGATGCTCCACTCTAGTCTCCAGTGGGATCCCAGCAATCTGTGCACTTGGCCGCCATCCCTCTGGATACACACTAAGTTGCCTGCAATTTAACACACTAACTGGCCAAAAGAAGAACATAGCTGTATGTTTCTGCTGAACTTTTTTTGGTAAAGCAATGCTCTCAGTTTGGACACCATTATTTTTTCATGATATTATTTCAGCAGGCTCCTAATTGGTCACGAGGGTTTGATTCTTGCCTTCTCCACCACCCATTTTCCACACTGAGTAATCGTTCTAAAAATGCCTATTTCATCACACAGCTCTTTCTGGTTACAATGTGTCAGTGACTCTGGCTTGGTTACAGGATGAATTTCAGGCTCTGCTCCATAGCCCCCGAGGTTCTCCATGGCTGCTCCTGGACCACTGTGTCCCCTCACACTCTGACTCGGGTAAGACCATCAGTGTAACCTGCACTTGCTATACATGCTCTGCTCTCCGTCCCTCACTGCCTCCAGCCTCTGCTTCCCTCCTCATTTTCCTGATTCCTATTCTGATTCAAAAGTGGACTCATTGTGGAACTGAGTCCACAATACCCCTCATTCTGCATTACCTGCTGTTTTTTTGTGCTTCTATGAACCCTGACTCCTCTCTTGCCCTTGCCGTTATCACACACCTGTCTGTGCACTTGTGCACGCTCATCTAGGCTGTATCAGGTAGGCTAGTTAACTGCATCTCTGTGTACTCCACGTCTGAATTAGGCCAGGCATTTAATAGGCTTACAATACACATTGAACAAAGAAGTCACAAACCCTCCTCTGTGCCACAAATATACGCCTCCTTATCCCCTTGCTAGAGCCACCCTATGATGAAAGAGTTGTGTATCCCTGTTGGCCAGTCAGAGATCCTGACACCATGACAACCACACTGATGACTGTTCCTGCTGCAGTTCCAGTGCCACGTGCTGCTCATGTAGAGTGAGGAATGAGAGGTTTCGTGGAGGACCCTGTCAGCGGCACCCACATTTCCCTTTGGGATATGACCTTTCACATGAAGTTGTGGTCAATCCAGGAGTCTCTGGGGCTCCTTCCTCAGTGCCCCTCATCTGTGGTGGAAACAGGGTAGGTACTAATCTAAGTTCAGCTAATGGGAAAATCTATCCTGGAACTTTCAGGGATTGAAATGAAGGAAGCAGAGAGGAAATTGTCAGAATTTATTCAGTCAAGCTGGCCCTTGAGATGATGGGGCAGAGAGCAGTGGAGAAATTGGGTGCACGAGTTAGAGTTTGTCTGTTTACAACAGAAAACTCTCAAATAACTTGATGTTTTATATGATGTTTTATCTTTCATACAACAGAAGTCCAGGAATAAGCAGCCCATGAATGAAACAGCCGTTACAAGACGATGTTAGCAACCCAGACTCCTTCCACTCTTCCTTCCTAGACTGAGCACCTGTCCTCATAATCCATGGCTGCTACAGTGCCGGTGTTCACATAAGTGTTCTGGGCAACAAGATGGAGAGAGTAGAAGGAAAAAGGGAATACCTCTTCCTTTTAAATGTATTTCCTGCAAATTTCACACCACTTTATTTGTATCTTATTGGCAAGAACTTAGTCATGTCTATATGTAGCTGCAAGGGAAGTTGTGGAAGGCACTTTTTCACGTGGGTGACAATATTGCCAGTATTACTTAAAAAAGAGAGTGATATACATTAGGACGTAACTAGGAGCCTCTTTATATCAGTTGTTGTTGTTTTGTCAAGAGTGGAAGGATTGTTTAAAGTGTTACTGCTGATATACTTGGCCAATGCCTGAGCTGAGGAGTAACAGTAGCAGCCACAGGAGTAGAATGTACTTTGAGGGACTAGTTAATGACAGGCTGTGCACGGGGCCTTTATACGCATATAGTATTTGACTTAAACCCCGCCGACAACCCTATTATCCCCATTATAGAGATGATCACACAGTCCTAGAGCTGGGTTTGGCACAAGATCTGCCTTTGAAGATCGTGGTCCTTTCCCTGCCATACCTTGGTGCCCTGCCTGTGATGTCATAGCAAAGTCACTTCATAAGAGCAATGTTCAGAAGTGCTATTTGCCTGGACAACAGCAGACAAGAGCTCTATTTAAGATTGAGGACAGTGGTGGGTCACTTTCTTGTGTAATGTGTGATATCCTCACTTCATTTCTGGGATTATAATGAAATAAGATGTAACTTTTTTCCAAGAACTGTGTTTTTGTTTGTTTGTTTGTTTGTTTAATTTACTGTTTGCTTTCTTTCTCAAAATGATGGCCCATATCCTGAGTCCTGGGAAACTCAGGACTCAGTGTTGAATAGGCAATAGTTAATTATTTAACATCATCAAGAATCTAGTACTTACCTTCTGACTGGAATAGAGTTACTCTAAGCAAAAACTGTGCATAAAAAGTCATATAAAAATAAATCAATAATTGTACATTCACATGTTCCCTACTGAGAAGAAATAACCAGTTGAAAGTGATATTAAATGTGTGTGTGTGTGTGTGTGTGTTTATAGAGGAGGATGTCAGACAGAATAGAATAGAAATCTTGTGGGTGGAAATTACTGCATTAATGCAGTTTGGAAATGTATTGACCCAAGCTGGTTGGAATTGATACTAATAATTAAAGGGACCTAGCAGCTAAAAACAAGGTCGTGGCTTAGATTTGCCAAGCCAGGCAGAAATGTGTAGAAAATCCATATGATGAGAAAGGCACATCATAGGGATGAAATGATTCTGATACCGGCAAGTGTCCATGTCTCAGCCTAAGTCAGCCAGCTGAAACACGTGGGCACCACACAGTGACAGCTGACAAAATAAATGTATTGATGAGATGATTGTCCAGTCCCCTGTTGGTTGTCAGAGGGATGCCAGAGAGATTAGAGGTCTATGTCCAAGGATCTGAATTGGTCATCATCCAAGCTAGTCATCATTTTCACCGTTGAACTAAGCTTCCTTCTATCGCAGTATCCAAAGAGAACTTCTTTGAGAACTGAACCCAAATCTCCAGTCCATTAATTTTCACAGTGATAAGGTAAGGCCAGGAAACGTCCTCTGAGAATAGCATCTTGTAGTGTAGGGGTATCGTACGCAAGGTGTGGGGTTCAGAGGACTGAACTGGAAGGATTTAAAGGGTCTTTGTTGTATTTGAAAAAGGACAAGGAAGAGTGCCCTGACCAAGGTGAGGAAAGCAGAATGCCAGGCACCCAGGAACCCTGACGGCTATGGCTTCCTTTCCTGCTGGCGTGAACAAACAGGATTTTGCCAACCCCAGAGTAAGCAGGCACTGTCCGCCCTGTGGCTATGAGCATAACTTGTCACAAAGAGACTGCAGGCTGGGCACTGAGGGGTGGAGAGATGAGATGAAGTTCGACTACAGGAGAAGCGGGCAGGGTGTTCCTCGTGGCCAGCAGAGCTCAGGGCCCTCAGCGGGGACAGAGGCCCAGGACGGCAGTGCAGCTAGAAGCAGAAGAAACGTACCACCAAGTCTTGACTGCTTGCCTAGCAAGTTCTCTGCGTTTGTACGTATTTCACACGCTCGATGCTGAATTAACAGGAATACTATATAACACTGTCAACTCCTTAATAAAACTTTGTAGTAAAAATGATTTTTCCATAATTTAAGTACTCTTTGTAGTACCAATAAAGATTTATGCTGCCTGGTAGTCGTCCATAAAGTTAATTATACGGAGGAATTTAGAAGCATCGTGTGGAGGAGGTGCCGTAGGAATAGAGCCCTCCCTCCTTCTCTTCCTCTCTCCCTTCCTCCCTTCCTTCCTTCATCAAATAACCATCGCAGCTCACCTCCGTATGGACAAGTGGCAAATTTATTTGACTGATTTAAAATCGAAATCCAATCATGTTCTGGACTTAAGAAGCATATGTGAGCAGGAGATTATTTGCTTTACAAAAGGATTTCTCCACGTTCGGAACTTGCTCGGCGAATGGGCTTGTCCTGTACGCGTACCTGCACACCGCCGTACAGTTTACAAATGACTTCCCGCAAGGCTCACGTGCAGTCCATAATAGTCCTGTTAGTGGGAAGGCAGAGGTCATGACTCGCATTTCACAGACGGGAGGCGAGTCTCCCTGAAATGGTAAGTGATGTATGTGCTCAGCCTTGGAAATAGCATGAAATCTAACTTCCAGTGCCAGTGCTTGCTCTGTTTTATCATATAGTCTGTTTGATAAATCTGCTTCGACTTGGCACTACCTTATAGTTCACATCACCTACATTACTTACCTTATCTTCACAGCAAACCTATGATACAGGTCAATTACATCATTGTCATCATTGATATCATCATCATCCTGAACTTTCACAGAGGAATGGGTCTTCTTTCCACTGGAACTGATATAAAGTGACACAGAATCAAGGGAATTAGTCACTTGCAAACTAGTCTAAGAGCCTTTTAAATGGGTTGCTAAGGAGATCTGGGGACATTAAAACAATTTCATCAGACAGTCACCTCTTTTGGTGTAACTAGAGTGACCAGAGTGTGAGCAGAATGAGTGTGTCCAGGAAAGCCAGGCTCAGCATGACCCAGCACTGTTTAGTCTTTGTCTGTAAACAAAGACTGTAGCAATAGACAGTCTTTGTATCCAGTTTAGAAAAGAGAAGTCCGTGAACAAGAACTTGTCAGAACGGATGAAAGAAGGTGCCCTGCACAGTAACAAGAAGTCTGCTGGCTGCTTGATGAACTTCTTTCTAGAGTCAGGCTAGAGACCCCAGGCTGCCAAATTCGGAGACTTGGATGATTTTGGTTTTAAGATCATCTCAGTCTGTTGTCAGTTCTAGGTGACCCCAGGAGGGAGAACGGCTTCTCTTGGACCCTTGCCTCTAGGAGACAGAGTGGGATGACTGCAGATGAATGGAGCTTTTGTGATTCCCTGCAAAAGAATAAGGGATCCCTGGTTTACCTGCTGACCCTATGGGTTTGGTCAGCTGTTGTTAGGACCTCTGACAAGCCTAACAAAAGGGAGGTCCTTGTCCTTAAAATGAGTCAGGCCCTGAACTCTGCTGGCCCTGCCATGTGCTCTCACCGGAGGCGAGTGGGCAGTCTACACCATCAGCCTTCCCCACCTGGATATCTTTCCTGCATAATGCTTAAACACAGACGCTTTGGAATAAAGATGCCTGAGTTTGAATCTGCATCCTGCCACTCAGTATCTGTGAGGCCTGGAAACATCATCCACCATCTGTGAACCCCGATGGCCAAATCTATAAAACGAAAATGAAAATAAAGCCTACCTGGAGGGGTCTAAGTGAGGATTAAATCAGCTAATACATGCTGTATTTAGCACATGGCACACAAATTAAGGTTATAAAGTAAGTAGAGTAAACCATTTACATTTCATGGGACTTTCAAAGAGTATCTCTATTTCATCAAAAGATGCACCTGTATTAGAATGTTCATTTACATTTCTTATTAAACTCTGCAAAAGTTAAAAGCATTTGCCCACCAGTGAGTCTCAGTAAAGGAACACATTAGAAAGTCTGAGGAGACCTACAGCAGGCCTCCATGGAGATTCTGACATCCCTGGGGCTTGCTTCCCTAATGGTGCTCAGGTCTCTCAAGGAATGACTGGTGTGAATGAGACCAGTCATGGGGACATGTGCATGGTGCCACCCACCCTCTCAAAGGCTTGGGCGCCCCCAGTAGTGTTCTCCAGTGTCCTCTATGGATAATCTGACCAGATGTCCCATTTTAAGGGGGACAGAAAACAACAAGACTGTCCCATTTCAAATGGTATGTGTGGTCAGCCTACTGACACCTTAAATTTAGCCCAGTGAAACCAGGCTGACCACTTGAAACAGGGCAGTAATATTGTTTTCTGTCCCATTTAGAATGGGATGTCTGGTCAGCCTCTCTATGGATGAATAGGCAGGAAGTTCACGGTCATCAACAGCTACAGGGTCAATGAATGGAGAATTTCTTTGAGGACCAAGCATGTTTGAAGTGTCCAAACAGTTCCACATGAAGAAGGATTATTGGGAGATGCAGACGAGACACCTGTACTAAATGGTTCTGCACATCCCATTGTTTTTCTTCCTATCTTTGGTGGAAAGGCCACTGGTGGACAACAAGGGGCCTTGGATTTGGCTGGACATTGAACCTGAAACCAGGGTCCAAGTGCAAGTATAAGCAGAGTCTAGCCCAGTGTCTGGCATAGCAGAGCCTGAAACGTTCCTGGGGAAGGAAATGAGAGCCAGAGCCCATGGTGGTGCTGGAGAAAGGATTTGGGTGGGAACAGATTGAGGAGTCAGACAAAACAAGTCCATTCTATAGGCTAAATGTTTGTGTCCCCCCAAACTCTTTTGTTGAAACCTAGCCCCAGTGTGATGGTATTTGGAGGTGGGGCTTTGGGCAGTGATTACATCATGAGGGTGGAGGCTTCATGAATGAGATTAGTGCCTCGTAAAAGAGACCCCAGGGAGCTCCCTCTCCCTTCTGCCCTGTGAGGATTCAGGGAGCAGACAGCCATCTATGATGCAGGAGGTGTGCCCTCACCGGACACGGACTTGCTGATGGCTTCATTTCGTACTTCCCAGCCTCCAGAACTGTAGGAAATAAATTTCTGCTGTTTATAAGCTACCCACGCTGTAGTACTTTTCATAGCAGGCCAAACTGACCAAGACACTGATGGAAGCCTTCAAAATACAAAACAATTGCCAAGCAAGGACACGTGGGTGCCAAGCAGAGTTTTGCTGGCCACCCCAGCCTGCTCTTGACTTTTATTTCTGTTCCTTCCCTGGTGAGATATTGCTGTCCCCCAGATAAACACAACGACCACCTTCTGTCAGGAGGTATATCCAGAGAATGGCTAGCTCTGATATCTATGAGGGTGTGTGCATAGCTGCAAGCTACACACGCACCCGCAGAACCCTACCGCAGCTCTGTTCCTTGTCATCCCTTCGTGACCATTTATAGCCATGTGACCTCCAGTTAAAGACTAGAGCTCAAACCTCTTCCCACCACAGTGGCAGGTATAAAATGGGGCTCTGGCGGGGCTGGTGTGTGCTGCTCACCATCTGGATGGAGGCAGAGAGAAAGGAAAGGCAGTAGGTACGGGGGCTATTTGGAAAGTATCCAGCCTTGTCACTGTTCTCGTGATACTGACAATGGCTGAATTGTTTTTGAACAGCCATCATAGGTGCATACTGACAGAAATGATTACTGAGGCAAGGTGATAGAAATTATCATGGGGAGAGGTGGTGAGCGCAAGACTAGAAAGATGGAAAATTTGAAACACGACATAACATGGCATCAATATGCAAAACTGGGAGTGCATCTGATAGAGGAAATTACAGGTTGATCAGCTTAATATTCATCAAGTACAGGAGAAGGCAAGCTTCCTGTTGTAGGTGGGGGAGTAATTAAATCAAGGAGCTGGACTACAATTGCCTGCAGGAGAGGGTTGGGAGACACAGAGGTGCTTCCAGCCCCAGCATGACACTGAATGGCCATGCAGAAGCCACCTCCCTGTCATGAGCATGGGTGGCCAGCCTCCCACTGAGTGTAGATCTTTCTTTGGTTCCTCTTCCTGCTTTGTTCTTCTAATACACAAGCCCAACTGTCCCCAGTGTATTAAAGGACAGAGATACATGAGAATCAAAGATTCAGGCTTCCGGAAAAAAATAAAGTGTCTTTCTGTGTTGTCACTGGAAATAGAGAAATCCCATGAATGAGGCATGAGCTGAATTACAGTTCATTACCACCCGCCTCTGTGCAGTGATGTGAAGCTGCAGAACGTAATGTTGGGCAGCCCCTTGGCACTGAGACTTGGGCAGCATATTGCAGAGGGAGGGGGCGGCATTTTTCACGTGGGAGGCCCCGGCTTCTCTTGCTTTACAGATGGTGACCCGCACCTTGGACACACCGTACATCTGTCCAAGAGCCTTAAAGGGCCCCCCCAGGCTTGGTTAATGTGATTCCCTTTGTGTCGACTTCTATTTCTGGCGATCCTGCTACGTCCCTGACTACATTTCCCTTGCCTGTTAAGACTGAGGTTTGGTGATGCCTGACCTGCCTCTCACCTTTAGAGAGTGTTTTGCTCAATGCAACAGCCAATAACTTGCATTATTAAGTGCTGGAGTTATAATTCTATCTACCATTCTACCTGCTGGGATATTCACCAGTCCCCTACTCCACAACTCCCTACAAAGACTTACTCTGTGCCAGGTCCTCATGAACGGTCTGGAGATTTAGAATTAAATAAGACAGCCTCTGCCCCCAGGTAATGGGGGAGACGAGCAACCATGTAAGTGCAAATATGGAACTAGATGCTGTGGGAAGGAGTCGTGGTACCGCTGACATTACTGACAGTTCACTGCGTGCCCTACACGAGCGATCTAAGTATTTTACACATGTTGTCACATTCAATCCTCACGAGAACCCGTGAGGCAGCCACAATTATTATAGCAGTCTCCTTTAATCTGCAGTTTTGCTTTCTGTGCTTTCAGTTACTTTTAGTCAACTCCAGTCCAAAAATATTAAATGGAATATTCTAGACATAATTCAACTAGTCAGGATCCCAGCCATCAGCATCATCTGCTCTTGGACATCCAACCATCAACATCATCTTGGTTTGGTGATCCAGGGTCACCCCAAGCAGACAATCGTCCTTCTGACGTATGGTCAGCAGGTCAGGAGTAGCCTCCCACTGTCATGATGCCTACACCACTCACCTCACTTCATCTCACCACAGAGGCGTGGTATCATCTACCATCATCAATCATGACAAGAGAAGGCTGAGTACAGTGCAATAAGTTATTTTGAGAGTCCAAATTCACATAATTTTTATTACAGCATGTTGTTATAATTGTCCTTTTTTATTACAGTACCTAATTCATAACTTAAATCTTATCATAGGCATTTATGCATAGGAAAAGCATATTAATAATACATATACAGGGTTTGGCACTATCTATGGCTTCCAACATGCACTGGAGGGCTTGGAATGTTTAACCTATGGACAAGGGTGGGGACTATTATTTTCATTTCACAGATGAGGGGAGCAAGACTCAGAAAGGTTGGAAACTTGCTCAGAACCTAGTTGAGCTGGGACTTGGGCCCATTGCCATAGATTCCAGGGGTCTATGCTCTGTGGCTTTTATTCCTTCCTCACTGGCTTTGCTGAATGTTCCTCCTTTCCCCAATTAACCCCAAAGACTACTTTAACCTTAGGGCCTATGAACTGGCTATTTCCAGGGCCTGGGACATGGCTAACTCTACCATCATCAAGGCTTTGCTCAAAAGTCACCTTCTCAGTGGGGTTTTGCCCTACTCCTAGCATTCCCAATCCACCTTTCCCTATTTTATTTTATATCACACATATCACCTTTCAGTATTGTTCACCTAGTTATTACTTTTCTTGGTGATTATCCCCCTCTATTTTTACTAGAATGCAAACTCCATGAGGGCAGGGAATTTTCTTTTTATTCACAGCTGTATTCTAGGCATTTACAGCCAGACCTGGTATACAGTGGGCATACTCAACAAATGCTTGCTGGTTGTATGAAAAAACTGATGAGTACCATGAAACAAAATAAAGCCAGGAAAAGATGCCCAGTCTTCATTTAAAACCTTGTTCAAAGTTGGCTCTAAGAACTAGATCTCTATTGTGAGGTTGCTGGGATATTTGGCTTCCCTCCAAAATACTTGGTGTGATGCTGGCTTCCTGCTCATCCCCTGGGCAGATGTTCAGTGGGTACCCATGGTCACATCCAGCCTGGTTGGCTGGTACCAGTGCCTTTTTGACTGTCCAGTGTTTTGGATCTGACCCCTATCAACAACTCTAGGGATGGACCCTTTGGTTTATTAGCCCTGCTTCTCTTCAAATTGACCTAATTGTCCTGTATTGTTAGCAATCAGAATTATCACCTGTGTTCTGCCCAGATGGGGCCAGGAGAGCCATGCTTTAGTCCATGCGGCTGGCTGTGGGACTTCCTGGTTGATGTCCTAAGTGAAAATGGATTTCCTCACTGGGCAGGAACAAAACTGCCATGATTCTTCCTGGGTAATGCCATTAAACAACCCTCTTGATAGCATTAGCTCAGGGGTTGTTAATGTGCAATCAATTTTGTATGGGCTTTCAAAAAACCCAGCTCTGTCTCAGGCATATAATATGTCCTGATAAATGTTGATTGTTTTTCTTTTCTACACAGCTTGTCTCAGCTGCTGAGCTCCTCTCCCCAGAGTCTCTGCCCCGAAGGAGTACATATTTGGACCCCTGTCGCAGAGGCTTTAAATAGCAGGGAGCAGGTGGCACCAGGCTTCCTCCCTTCCCCCTGGTGGATACCATTCCACATTGGCAACTTCTGCACAGTTCAATGTGAAACATAAAAACCCTGCTTTGGAGGTTTTCCCATGTGATGTTGTCATTGATTAAATGAGCTAATGCATGTAAAGGACTTAGAACCATGCCTGGGAATTGGGAAACTTATTCAAAATGTGTTTATTATGAGTAGTAGCATTAAAAATATGTCTTGAGGTGATTTACCTTGGGGACACTAAAGACAGAGGTTCTGGTTCCCACAGATAAAAGGAATTCTTATCGAGAGGAATTGCCCTACAGATCTGTTTCTGGCATGCTTGTGCATGCTTCTACCATACTAGCAGGGTCAGTCTAGCTGGGTTCTCCCCCTTGATGTTCATTAGGGTCAGGACAGTATTTTCCTGGTCACTCTGTTTGTGATCTCTGGGTCCCTGGTGTTAGCAGTATCCCTCCCCACATTGAGTTGGAGGTGCACAGACCATTTTCACATACGAGTAGGAGGGTGTGTGTCATGTCATATGGTGCACCAGACCGACGTGATCATAGGAGCCAGACCTCCTCTCTGTAGTTGTGCAAACTGGGACAACTGCTCAAACTCCTGATATTCAGTCTCCTCATCTCTAAAATAGAGGTATAGGGGGGTTCCCTGGTGTGTAGTGGCTAAGGCTTCGGTGCTCTCAACGCTGCGGCCTGAGTTTGATCCCCAGCCCGGGAACTACCCCTACCCAAAAAATAAATAAAATAGAGATAATGCCTTACTCAGGGGGCTGTAGAAAGATTAAATAAGATAGCCTATACACTGTATTAGAAATGCAAATATTATTTCTCCCCCACATACTATAAAAACTTCTCATCAGCTCCGGGGTTTAAATAGTTCTGGATAATTATAAACTTATACCCAAAGTGATCTTCCTAGAGTGACCTTTCCAACCCGCCTTCCCTTTCTCTTGCATGTTCGTAGCTAGTTATTTATATCTTTCTAACGCATTACATTACTCGCCTGCTTAAAACTGCATTGGTTTCCTAATGTGACTTTCAAATCCCCTTATAATCTAGCACCTGCTAATGTCCCATCCTCATATACAACCACTGCCATGCCTTCCCTTTCCCCAAACCCAGGCACGCTTCCCTCATGTCAAACCACTCTGGTTCCCCCAGCATGCCTTGCTCTCTCAAGCTTCCCAGTCTCTGCATGTGCTGGCCTCTCGGTCTAGTCTGCATTTTACCGCTTTTAATCCTCCCTGTCCCAGAACTCTCCTGTGCCTCCACTGAAACATGATCTGAATGTCATTCCATGGAGGAAGTATATCCTCTCAAAGAAGAAAGGTGACCTTCCTTGACCTTTTCCAAACCAAAAATAGTTACTCACACTTTCCTCTTTAGCTCCGATGCCAGTATCTCTTAGGAATGCATATGGCTATACGATTAACAGAAAGATGAAGGAATAATGACTTGACAACACACTAGTAGTTTCTTTTGTTGTTGTTGTTGTTTGTTTCTGGTTTTTTTTCCCACAAAACATCCAGGTATTGGTGGTAATAGATATTACTCAGCATTTCAGTGTGGTCAGCAGGACGCTGGGCATTTTTCTGTCCTTGTATAATACTTTGCCATGCTTGTATGTCAGCTCTCCTTCCCAGACTTGTTACCTTTTCATTGTGAGATGGCTGCCCTGCACAGGCATCACCTGCACGTTTAACACAAAAGGTAGCAGTTAGGACAGCACCGGCCTCTTCTGTTCTTTCTAGTCAAGACAGCAAAAACTATCCCAGAATCTCTCAGTACAATTCTGCTTATATTTTATTGGCCAGAACTCTGTCACTAGCCTACTACAGCAAAGAAAGCTGATAAAATGAGCATAGAATTGGACGTATCACCATCTTAAAGACAATTGGCATCCATTAGCAGGATAAACAAGGGCAGAAATGAACTTTGTGTAAATGATAATAACAACAACACCTGCCACATATGGTATTATAATTCTTTTGTTCCCTGTGCTTCTCTTGGAAGGCCAGCACACAGCTCTCTCCCTCTTCCTCAGAGTTATGGTGCCTGGCAGAGAAGGGGCTCATTTAAACATTTATTGAGTAAATAAATGGAATTTACACAGATCTCCCGAACCCCATCAGCTTACTGAAGGCCACTTTGATTCCTGCCCAGGCAAGAGCCAGGTGTGCGTCTCAGTTCATAGACCCACTTGTTTTGGCATCATGTGGTTGCAGCCAAACCTTCCCACTGGGGCTTATACAATCTCCCCCTGGAGAAATCATACAATGTTGGGTAATTAATTCTGTGAACCTTGCCAGGGTTATGATACCTATTGAGTTGTTTGTACAGTGCTGCCAACATAGTAAGCACATGGTGGAGGCAGGTTTGCAAACTTAATTGTCAGATTTGCATATGATGACAGCTCTGGTGGCCATTCCAGAAAAAAGAGTTCCAAAATTACTTTGAAGCGTGGACCAGGCACTGGTCTCAGTGCACAGCTTCCCAAGGGGAGTCCTTCGAAGTGCTACTCAGCAATGAGGTGTGCAGCACTTTTTTCTAGGATGAGTTTGTGAAATTAAGGGTCCAAACTTGACTGTAGTAAAGTCCCTGGGTTGCCAGTTTCCGGAAGCCCGAATTTGGTTCTGATAATAAAATACTGCAAGTTCTTCGCTCTCAAGAAACTGCCGGCTCACACAATAACATTACATTAATTTTCTGTTTGATAAAGCATCCAGGAACCGTCAGCACGGCGGCCTGTGCCTGCCTGGGTATGGAAGAAACACGAGGCCACTGTTCACTGAAGGCGGAAGGATGTGCTGGATAAAGGGGATTGAATTGAAGTGTACAATGTGCTTACCATGCAGCTGCTGATGAAACATTGCTGCTTTTTTCTTCTTTGCAAACTACAAAAGATAAAAATCAGAGCCACTAAGTCAGAATCATATTTAGCAGTATCCTTTAGTCCAGGGTTGTGGCCCTCTGTGTTTTTGTGAGGGATTGCCCTTTGAAAGGGTAGCTTTGCAGAGCTTGTTATTGAGGGGGCTGTGAGAAGACCTAATTGGGGCTCATAGGAAGGAGGCAGGCATGTTTAAACACAGCTCCCGGCAAGAGCAAGGTAAGAATCTCCGATTTGTACGAAGGCGGAGGGTTCAAAACTTATTTGCTGTAATTCCAAGGATCCTCTTAATTTGGGTTAAACAGAGTACATGTAATTTCTTCTTAATGTAATGAGCTAAAACAGATTATGGCTAGATTATATATCCAGATTCCACTTATTGGGGTCTTTGGCCACTATGCTGAAAATTTGGCATTTAAAAAAGAAACGATAGTCATAAACAGGACCCGATCTGAAAGGGAAGCCATGTCTTTCTTCTTCGTGTCATTAGCTCCACCTCTTCCCTTGGCTGATAGAACATAAAGAAAAAGACAGCTCTGTCCACCTGACACCATCCTCCAGAACCTCAGAGAACAGTGCCTGTCGAGGCTGTTTCAGAGACGACAGGAGGCTGGAATGGCTCCTGGAACCTCTCACTTCAGGGTTGTTGATCAACCATATTTGTTCAAAGAAATGAGTGCCCTGCTTCTCTCCTGCTGTGTTAGTAGAATTGGTCAAGGCCTCCACATGGCCCTTGCACTGACAGACAGAAAACAGGAAATGTGACACCAGTAAATCTTTAGTGATTTGGTCAGAGCAAAAGTATTGAGAATTGGTCAGCCATTAAACAAACAAACAAACAAGCAGTAGAGTTTGTCATAAATACCTAAAGGATGAGGAGGGAGAACAGAGAGGAGGAATTTGAAACTGAGGATATTTAAAATTGTTTTCATCCCTACCCAGAAAATATTCTGTAACAGAGACAAAATTCAACTCCCTCTACTCCTAATTTCTTTCCTACTCAAAGCAAATCTCAGAATTGCTGATTTTTACTTTGAATAAAGATTAGTTTAGAGAGAAACAACTTTTACTAGTTTCCCCAAATTAACAGTTTTCAGTAGCAGCTGTAATTTCAGATTAATTTCAACAAGTTTGTTTTATTTGAAGTTACAGCTATTTGTGAACAGCTTCTTTCCTTTGGAATCAGGTTATATGTAACTCTTAGTGTCAGCTCATGAAGGCATGGGCCATTTTTAAATAAACTTTCCAATAAAATATATTTTATTTGGTTAGCTAATGTATACAGCAAGTATACAGTGATTTCCTATATGCCAGGAGATTTTATGGGTGCTTAATAAATTAGCTTAGTTACCCCTCATAATAACCCAATAAGGTTGGTGCCATTATTATCTTTGAATCATAAATGAGGAAACTGAGATGGAGAGGATTTATGTACAATGTCACATGACATGTAAACGGGGACATTGGAATTTGACCTATTTGACTAAAACTGCATTCTTAGCCACTGTGCTCTGCACCCTTGCTGTAGATCCCATCGCAACGTCTCGCGTAAGCACTAGGGACATAGGTATCTAGTAAATGAGCCCCACACTCTCGATTCTGAATGGGGGTTTGCTACCTGGAGTCCACCCACATCTTTAAAATCAGCCTTGATGATCAGTGAAGTTGTATCAGTAGTAAGATGCTTGCATACAGAGTAGGACATACAGTAGGCACTCACTAAGTGCTTGCTAAATATACTGTTTTTAGGATAGAAGTCTCTGTCCTTCTTTAAAAAGTACTGTTTCTTTCCCTCTGCTATTTCCATTGCTTCACATTCTTACAGGCAGGTGCATTTCCTGTATGACATGTTCCACCACACATGGACTGTCCTCTCTTTGTGCTATTTGCCCAGAAACTCCTACTCATCCTTAAGGACACAGGTTAGAGCCAATGCTCCAGCCTTTGTGTTCTATCCATTTGTATTCTAATGCTCCTGCTCTATGTAATCCTGTTTCTCTTTCTAGTGTTAACTTCATCTGCATACCCACCTTCCTCATAATGTGTAGCTGTTTGAATGAGAAGACTGAGCCCCAATTTACTTTAATGTAACTCATACACTGCACCTGGTGTGCTTAGTGGTACATGACAATTCAGTGAATGAAAGGAGGAAGACAGAAATCCAGAAGGCAAGATCACTGACATTTCACCATGATTCTTGGAAATTCTAAGACATTTAAGGATCTTCACAGTGGAAACTATCAATAGGAATAAAATCAAAGATCCTTGATGTCAGTAAAAAATGTTGCACCTAGATAGAATTTGCAGGGTCGACTTATTTCATAAGAAATGACCAACCATATTTGCATCTTAATCAAATGAACCTCACCCCCACATTCTATCCAAGAACATCCTTCTAGATCCCAAATAAATCAGTGACTATCCTTCCTGCTAAACGGTACCAAAGAAAAGATTATGCAAAGCAGAATCATTTCTTACCTATTTTTCCCCCTGTGAGATGCAATCTAAAAACTACTTGCTATTATGGTTTGGAATAAGATATGTTATTAAGTGAATGACAGAAAAATAAGAAGATATCCATCAAAGTGTCTATTTCATTCCTATATACAGAGCTTTTCTATACCCAGAGGGCATCAAAGCACAAATCATGGCTAACAATGTCTTAAGTAGAAGGAACAAGAAATACACAAGGAAAGACTCTTATAAATTGCATCGTCTTGCTCTTAACCTAATTATTTCTCTTTTAGCATTGTCTTTCAAAGGAGAAAATGGATGGTTGCTAGTTGCAGGGAGAAAATGAAGCATTTGGAAACATATGCTCAGCATTGTACAGATGAGTGGTTAGTGAGGAGCCAGCTCTAGGGTAGCCATGACCTTGGGGTTCCCCCAGGCCTGCTACCCTCAGCAGGAAATGTCATGAGACAGCATGCATCTGATCTGGAAGCCAATCTCTATTGAGCAAATATCTATTGAAAAGGGAGGATGGCTGTCTTGATCCCCCTCTTAGAACAAGTACACAATGGCAGGCAGGAGAGGGGAGAGAGACAAGTGTCTCACAAATGAAGATGCTCCCCTTTCTTACAGGCTCTGAAGAGAGGCAGATTTCAGAGTAGCCTAGAGGCCCAGGCATGCCTCCTGAGGATGTCCGAAGATACAAGTCTGCCTGCAGAAGTACCGAGGTAAGGTTCACACCTGAAGTATGTAAGAGCTGGGATTCAAAATCACTTTCAGTCCCTCTGTGTGAAGTCAAGGGCAACTGTAGTTTGGGATTCTGGTTGCTTAGGAAATGTAGCTTCCATCTGCCTTTGGCTGACTTACACTGTTTCTGTTAAGAAAAGTAATTTTTTGATAACCTTGAGGCAAGGATTCCATGCCACTCCATTAGGAAGGTCCTATTTGACCTACATTAAAGATAGTCCTGAGACAGTGAGAATGGCTGACAGGGATGCAACAAATACGCAGGGAATGTGGGAATACCAGCACAGGTAGAATTTCTTGAAAATAAGTATCAGGGAAGTCACAAAAGTTTGCAGCATGGAGATGGCACATTTAAATTTTAGTTCCTGCCGATTTCCAAAGGGAACTTGAGTGTTACTATTAATGGTGGCCATTTATTGAGAGCTTAGTATGCACAGGACTTTAGATCAAGTCCTTCCTAGACATAGTTACATAATTTTCTTAAAGGTCACAACAGCCCCATGAAGTAGGTATTACGATTGTTGACATTAAAAATAAAACTGTATTTTACTAGCAAAAATGGATTTATTCCAGAATAGCAGATAATTGCAATGTGGGACATGCAAGCTATTGCAAAACCATAGGCAGGTACAGAAAGCAAGGAAGAAGAATGTTTTTTATAAAGGAAAGGGGACATTGGGAGGGGCTATAAACAGAGTCCATTGGAGGAAACTGGGAGTTCAGGGAGTCGTGGCTTTTGATTGGCTGGGTTGTGACAGTCTCTCCCTGGCTGAGCCATTGCCAGGGAAGGAGAAAATTTTCCTTCCTAATTGAGGTAATAGAGTAGAAAACATTTTCCTATTGGAAATGCAAGGCCCCTCTCTTCCTGTTTGGGACAACAGACAATGAGTGGTAGGGGGTCCAAGCTTTCCTTACAGGCCCTCTCGACTCCAATCTTGGTTGAAGCTTCTTTTATTAATTTTCACATCATCTTCATTTTCTTAGATGAGGTGACTGAGGCTTAGAGAAGTAAGTTGATGTGCTATGTAGAGAAGGTGGAACTTGCATGTAGATATGCTTTAGACCAAGCCTGGCATTTCCCCCTTGCACTTGATGAAAGTGTCAGGCATCTAGGTTTAAGAAGGATGTCCTTCAAATTGTACAAGTAAATGTTTCTCCATCTTCCTTTTCCCCTTGTTCTTCTTCCTTCCTCCTCCTCCTTTCCCTTCTTTCTAGGATTGAGTGTTCCTCTTTTCCAAAAATTATTTGTTAAGCATCATGATATTGTGATTTATTATAAAAAATACATATTTGGTCTTTGCCTGTTTCTGGCACAGAGCTCCTAAAACCTTCAGAATCTCCTAAGTGATGAACACATAAAAGTGAGTTTCTTTGTTAATGAGGTGACTTTAAAAATACACCTAAAGATGAAGGCTGGTTGCTAGGAGAACCAACCATGTGGTTTCAAGGCTTGGAATTTATAGTGTGGCCACCCACCCCCATCTTGAGAAAGGGAGAGGGGCTGGAGATTGAATCAATCACCAATCACCAATGGCCAATGACTTAGTCAATTAAGAGTATATAATGAAATCTCCATAAAAAACCCAAAAGGATGGAGTTTGGAGAGCTTCTGGGTTGGTGACCACATGGAGATGCGGGGAGATTGGTGTACCCAGAGATCCTGGAAGGTCCATACCCTTTCTCTATCCCTAGCCTATGCATCTCTTCCATTTGGATATGGAAGGATACTAAGTTGTATCCTTTATAATAAACCAATGATCTAATAAGTAAAATATTTGAGTTCTGTGTGCCACTGGAGAAAATTAATTGAACCCAAGGAGGGAGTTGTGGGAACCACCAATCTGTAGCCAGTCAGGCAGAAGCACAGGTGACAGCCTAGATATAAAATTGGCATCTGAAGTGTGTGTGTGTGTGTGTGGTGGGGGCAACGAGAAGCAGTCTTGTAGAACTGAGTCTTAATCTCTGGGATCTGATGCTATTTCCAGGTAGATAGTGTCAGAATTGAGTTGAATTGTAACTGTCAAGATGGTGTTGGAGAATTGCTTGGGGGTATAGGGGAAAATCCACACACAGTAATTGGGTGCAGACCATTAAGCATGTACTACTATATCTTGGGCATAGCATGAGAGCTGAAAGAATACAAAGATTAATACAATGATGCTACACATTCAAGAAATATTTGTTTTGGTAGGAGAGATGAATGTATAAACAATTTACTTTGAGGAGATAGCTACTAAATATGAGATCATGTATGTGGTGGAGGAAGAAATGATTAATTCCAAATGAAGGATCTGATTATATTTCACATGTGAGGAATATTTAGAAATGGAAAGATAAGGAAGATTTCTTTATATTGCCAATCTAGAGTAGGATGAATCAGTAGCAAAAGTAGAGGCAAAAATGAAGGTGAGCATACTTGCTTTGGCCCCCAAATAAATGGATATCTGAAGGTATTTTAGGACAAATCCATGCACAACCTTGAGTGCCATGCTAAAAAGTATGAGGTTTATTAAGGGCTTCTGGACGTGTGGGACAAAGTATCTGATTTTTGTTTTAAGAACTTTATTCTTTATTGTGGGACTGATGTTAGAGGCAAGACGTGGAGGACAGAGAGACCAATTAGAGACCACTGTAGTAGACCATGTGAGGGAGAAGATCAAAGCTGAACCTGGCAGTGACAATAGTGAATCTAACAAGAAAGAGTTGATGCAAAAGGTGCTGTGTAAGTAGAATCAACAGTGCTTGGGGCTGTGTTAGTTATATATGTTGATTGATATGGCAAGTAGACTTCAAAAAATGTACTACGATTTCATCATCATAGATTATTTCTTCTTCGTGGAACTGGGCTGATGAACAGATTGGAGAGGCTGCACTTCTCCATAACGGCGTTGGTAGACACTCATTAACAGAAACGCTGCCATTTTCAACACGTAGCTTCGAAGATTGACCTGGGGGTCATTTCAATTCCAGGCAGCCTAAACGTAAAACAATATGGTGGGAAGTTTCCAGGCCAAGGGGTGTCACACATCACTTCTATTCCCGTTCCATTAGCTGGCGCTCATTCACATGACCATATTTGACTTCAGGGAAGCCTGGGAAATGTAGCGTAGCTGTGTGTCTGGGGAGATGGGGGGCTATGGATTTTGTTAAGCAGATAACAGTCCTGGCTGCAGATTTCAGAAAGAAGGGTATGATGGAATTGAAGATATGTTTTTTTTTTTCTCCTGAAAGAATCGTGTATTTATTTAATTCATTTTTATTGTTAGACTTACTGGGGTGACATCTGTTAGCAAGGATTACATAGGTTTCAGGCATACAATTCTACAGTGCATTGTCAGCTTGTTGTATAATAAGTTCACCACCTAATGTGACTTCTCTTTCCATCACCTTATATTTAGCTTCCCCCCCTCCTCTCCCACCCCCTCCTCTTTCTCCCCTCCCTGACCCACTCGTCCCCAAATAAACATTAAACTATTGATTGTGTCCATGGGTTATTTGTTTCTTCATTTCTTTTCTTTGTTGCTTTCAGTTTTATATTCCCCATATGAGTGACATCATACAGTTCTTTGTTTTTTCTGTCTGGCTTATTTCACTTTGCATGATGATCTCCAGGTCCATCCGTTTTGTTGCAAATGGCAATATTTCATCTTTTCTTACAGCTGAGTAATATTCCATTGTGTATATGTACCACAGCTTCTTTATCCAGTCATCTGTCGCAGGGCACTTTGGTTGTTTCCATGTTTTGGGCACTGTGAACAGCGCTGCGATGAACATTGGGGTACATACCCGAAAAACTTGAAATCCTTTGTCTGTGAAGATATGTTTTCTAACTTGTGTGATTGGCACTGTGGTGGTAACATCAATGTGGCAGGATGTACAAGGGATCATCAAGTTGAAAGAGGTCATGAGCTCTACTTAGATCCTGCTAGGAAAGAAGGGAGGAAGGCTGAAAATGTAAAGGAAGAGGCCATTAATGGGGCAGCGTGCCAGAGGAGGGAAGACCAAGTGAAATTAAGATTCCAGCAGACTTGGATCTGCAAGAAATGAAGGGTACATTATGCTGGAGTAGGGAGGAAGGAAAGAAAAGCAGAGGACATGAATGAGTGTGAAGCAAACCTCTGAGGAGAGGGTGGGGGAATTGCTTCCTTCCCTGTCTTCTCAGAAGCCTCTTTATCAGGGGAGTGGGTTTTACCCAGCAGGGAGTGAAAAGAAGCTCCCTTCAGGACTGTGGAAACACTTTGAAAGGGTCACTGAAAGGATGAGCTTGAGAATAAACCAAGGGTGGTGGGTTTGGTAAGGGTGGATGGCTCAGGAAACGGAGTTGGTTAACAGTGACGAATATTATGGGACACTGCGGACTTGGAACTAAGGGATGGTAGGAGGCAGGGGTGGTATTGCTGTTGGCGGTGTGTGACCTAGAAGATACCGGCACCTTGTGACATTAGTGACTTTGAGAAACACTGATTCTGAGATTCAATTCACGTAAAAAAGGGACAAAGTTCACTCAGAAGAAAAATACAGGTGCCCAGGTACTGGAGATAGAGTCGTGCTCGTAGAGCCAGGTCAGTGGGAATTAGAAGAAGGTGAACCAAAACAGTAAAAAGTTGAAAAGAGAGAGGAGGGGTTAGATTGGAAGTAGTGTAGGTCAGCCTGGCTAAAAGACACCAGATGAGGTGTTAACTGTAAGTGGCTGAAGGCCTTCGTCAAAGAATAGGGTTAAGCTAGAGATTTTAGATGATTGAAACCAGGATATTGGATGGGTTCTTAAGGATTTTGGAATTGTCCAGTACGATGGGAGGTGGGAGTCAGGGAGACGGAGCAAAGCGGGAGATTGTGAGCCGGCCCTTCAGAAACAGGGGACAATGTTGCAAGCTCATAGATGTTGGGGACTTGAAGCAATTCTTGAGGTTATTTTTAAAACTATGGCAAGAGCTGCAAAGCATTTGTTCAGATTTGTTGTTTTGAAGCAATTGTCTGGACATGGTTGGGGTGGGTGGATAGAGTGTCACTCTGTTTCCCTGCTCCCATAGGGAGGTTGGGGCAGGGAAAGTATTCCTCACCCAAGAAAGGCTAGGATAGGGTTGGGCAAAGAAGCTAATGAGGCAATCCAGGAGCACAGTGACTCATCTAGCAGGGCTCCTGATGGTACAATCGGGCTTCAGAGGGTCCAGGGTTGTCCAACGGTCGACACTGAGGTTGTTTCTACACCTGGCTACTGCACATAATGCTGCAATACACAAGGAGTGCCTTTATCTCTTTGGTAACAACCTGTTCTCATTTTCTTGGGATAAATACCCAGAAGTGCAAATGCTGGATCATATGGTAGTTCTATTTTTAAGTTTTCAAGGAATCTCCGTACTGTTCTTCCTAGTGGCTGAACCAGTTTACAATCCCACCAAAAGTGCAGGAGTGCTCCCCTTCCCACACATCCTCAGCACCACTTGGTATGTCTTGTATTCTTAATGACGGCCGTTCTGACAGGCGGGAGGCGGTATCTCACTGTGGGTTTGATTTGCATTTCCCTGGTGATTCGTGATGCTGTACACCACACATTCTAAATTTCTTTAGGCTTTGGGTATTCTTGTAGGGGTGAGTGGATGTATGTGTGCGTGTATGTGTGTGTAGTCATCAAGGGGGGAGCTGAAAGAAACCATCCGGCTAAAAACCTGGGAGAAAGGTAGTGAGGCTGTCCCGTGGGACTTGGCTCTGAGTGCCAGACAATGCCAAAATAAAGAGGAGCTTAAGGAATGTATTTTATAAATCTTCCAAGCCCACCTCTGGTAGATCCATGTAGCCACAGGAACAAAACTCAGCATCTGAATTTCCATGAGAGAAGTGGATACCACTGCCTCAGAGCACTGGCCAGGATGCACTCGGTCTGAGTCATGCTTTTGGACTCCATGGCGTGCAGTAACCGGTGGGGGTGCCGGTGTGACTGAGGCCGCCTTGAATTCCACCAGTGGAGCAGGTGGGAGTTGGCTGCTGTTTTCCACTTTTAAAATGTCAAGTCACCCAGTCGCCAGAATTCTTCACTTTCCAAGCTAGAATTCTTGGTGCCATCTCGTATGTTTGTTATAACCTAGAATGAGCTTTCAAGTAGTTTAGAAATAATGACTTCAGTAAGATTATATCCCCTGGTATTTATTGGCCACCACCTTTAGGTCAGATACTAAGAAATGTTTTCATGTAGTTATGAACATTAATTTTTTTACAACCTGTCACGTAGATGTCCTTATCCCATTACACAGATAAGGTGCAAAGAAATAAGGAAATATGTCTGAGATGGCACCTCAGAGCTGGAGCCTAACCCTCAACCCATGAGCCTTGTCTTCTAATCTAGTAAGAACCAGAACTTGGACAACAGATAGCAGACCCAACACACGCAGCCTTTTCTCCAACGTGCTGCGTTTGTGTGCTTGCATTTCTAAATTTGAATGACTTGAATGCAGAAAAGGAGATAGTTATAAGGGAGCTTGTTTTTCTCCCGAGAGGCTACGAATAATGATGGGCATCCTGGCTTACCTGGTTCCATCGTCATTTCCCGTCCTTATAACAAGGGATATTACTACCCCGACTCCCTCAGAGTGTTGGTTGATGGGGGCAGTGTGACTGCCACTGACTGTGGCCAGCACGGCAGCCATCTGTGAGCATGACAATTCTGCAGTGGGGAAAGCTCCTGGCCCTAGAATGCCACACAGAGGCCGGGCACGCTGAGATGTTAGCCTGCTCCTGTCTGTGCATTCCCCGTAAGGAGACACTTTAAATTATTTTGGATTGGTTTCCCCTAACTTCATTTCTATGTTTAGGGAAAAAAAAAGTAAGTCATGTGTTAAAGCTAATTTTACTGCCAAAAATTTTAAGTCTGTGTCTACTCTCCCCAGTTATTATCAGAAAAAGAGTTTGTAAAAAGTGAGAGCTGGCAGCTTGCATTAATCCAACCCAGCTTAGCAAATTCCCTGGCTGGTCGTCCGTGCTTAATGCAGCATGTCTCGTCAAAGCTGGCCCGTTCCAACACTCTGAACTAAAGGCTGCTGCTCATGATCTGAGAAGGCTGAAAATTAATTCTCATGTATTCAGAAATGGAAATACAGACACCCGAATTAATATTTCATGCTTTCCTGGGGTAGCTAAAACTCTTCAATGTATACTCAACAATGCTTCATTACCTTTTTATCTATTCTTGGGTGAAGTTATGAATGCAAGAAAAAGATGATCACATCTTTAACCCAAGTGCAAGTGAAGGTTTTCAAATGAATTCCATCTTAGAAATTCCATTAAATACACACACACACACACACACACACACACTTCAAGATAGAAACAATGAATTGTCCCTTTTATAGAAGCCTGAGACTGGAACATTGTTTAACATGTTTCGGATGTCTACTCGGTCCATGGCGTTGTGCCAGCCACGTTATAGCTATAATAGACTCTTGGCGTTTGAGGACTGTAACACTGGTGACTTTGAACATGTCCCACTGAACCGGAGGCTCCAGGGGATGCCTCCACCTGCATTTGTGTGCTGCAGTCTGTGAGCAGGTGAGGAGCAGCTCTTCCACCTCATGGTCCCGGCCCCAGCAACAGCAGCACTTGTCTGTGGCTTTGTTGCTCTCTCCTCCCTTTACCTCAAACTAGTAACTGTCATGAAACCTAAAACATTTTGTAACTTTGTAAAAATATGGACCTGAAAAGATATGTTACCACTTTTCAATGGACAAACCGTCTGCCTTACATAGATTGAGTGACATTGGCAAACAGGGATTTTAAAGCCTTACAACAGTGGTCCTTTAAAAGTCTGAGGGTTTCCACTTAAAAAATAGGTCCAAATTTAAAATAAAAAGTACACAAATCCATCTTTAGATTTCCAATATGAAGACAACTTACTGTTTTCATTACTTTTCCTATCTTGTCATTCAGTCATTTGTTCATTCAACAAGTATTTGTCCAGCTTAGCAGGGGAATTGAGATCTGTTACAATGACAACAACGGCAACTATTATTTATGATTACTGAACATGGTCCTGTGTGGATGCTTTAAATGCACCATCTTGTTTTTAATCAACAAATCAGCCTGTGACATAAAGTGGTGTTTTGGGACTTCAGAAGAGGGACATGTTATTGGCCAGTGCGGTGTGGACCAGCCTTGAGAGACAGATCTCCTCTTGGCTCATGGCAGCTAAGCTGTCAGGCACATTGAAACTTCAGTAGCAGCGTGGGCGCGAGGAGTGAGAACCTGGGAACAACCACGGCTGGAGTTAGAGCAGCTCTCTGCAAGAGGGGAACTGCCCTTACCTCATGGGACCTCGGCCACCCTGCTGCCCCACGCTTTTGGCTGGGGGAAGGAAGGCACTGACAAGCAGCATTTGTACAGATTGAAGAATATCATTCTAGGCAGAGGAAACCACATGACGAAAAGCTCAGATGGAAAGGTACAAACGATATTTATGGAACAGAATGTCAATCAATTTATTGGGAATGCATGGTTCAGGCAAGAAAAGGGGAGGGTTGAGGATGTCTTGACTTTCAGCAAAACATACTCATTTTTTAATAGTCCCTGGAGATCCCATTGAAATTTTTTGAGTAAAGAAATAGCAGGATCCAAGTGAGATTTTCAGATCCTTTCTCTACTAACCTATGCTGAGTAAATGAGCCCAGGATGAAAAAGATTTTACCATCCATTATGTTAGTGAGTGCTTTTGTGTGGTCAACCTAGATAGCACCCCTCTTCTTTTGGAGTGCACACTTGTGTTTTAGTGGGGAGAGAATGCTACTTACTCCTTCTGTCCCTTGTTAACCCATGGTGGGCCAATGATAACTTCTTATCCCCATGGTCACAGTCTTTATTTGAGCAGTGAGCACATGATCTACACGAAGCTTCTATCCACTTAGAGTATAAATCTGCAATGACACAGTATATAGTCACTGGGGACATATGTATCTTATGTAGTAAGGAGAGATGGGAGAGGGAAGAGAGAGAGATAGAGACAGGAAGAGAGACAGAGAGAGAGAGACATTGTTTGATTGGTTGATTTCTGATGCTCTTGGGCCTTGGAACTGGCCCACTCTAGGCCAGCATGACCCTGGCCTGTGTGTAGCTTTGGTAAACAAATCAATACACGATTTCCTTTCTGCTTAAGCCAGATTGAATTTGTCATCAGTAACAAGATGACAAATTTTACTCCCTGGAAAATTGCCATGAGAATTCTCTCTCTCTCTCTCTCTCTCTCTCTCTCTCTCTCTCTCTCACACACACACACACACACACACAGAGAGAGAGAGAGAGAGAGAAGGGCCACACAATGGGAATCTGTGCACACCAATTTCAGTAGACAGTTAAGGAGCATCTTTGGAATTCATCTGTCCTGGAGACAGCTTTCTTCTCTGTGGTTCTCTGTGGGAGTGGATGCCCATCAGGTGAGTCCTGGTGCCAAGGAGGTGTCTGAGAAGCAGAGAATAAAGTAGGAGGGTGGAGAAGACACTAGCCAAGGGGTGAGAAGCAGGAACAAGTGTCATTCTCTCTGGGCTTTGGAAGGGTGGTATTCCAGGGTGAAGTTCTTGAACAGTGGAAAAGTGTGGGGGAATTGGAAATGAGAATATATATTTTTAAAGCCTTGTAGTGACCTATGACTTAGAAATTCTTCAGGGTTCCTTAAGAAAAGCATGGAGAGAGGGTTCCCTGGTGGCGTAGTGGCTAGCCTTTGGCGCTCTCAATGCTGTGGCCTGGGTTTGATTCGCAGCCAGGGAATTACCAAAAAAAAAAAAAAAAAAAAGAAGAGCATGGAGAGGTTGGAATCTAATGAATGCCTGTAGCTACTGGCCTGTGTCTCTCTGAACAGAACTGCATGCAGAAATGGGCCGTGTGGTTGATGTGGTTACTCATGAGTCGTCACACAAAGGATTCTGATTAACACAACTACATGATACGATGGATGCGACTATCTAAAAGAATTGGCTTTGGGTTGTCTTCCAATTGATGTTTGTCATTTTAATTTATTAGACATCACCCTGCTCTGTGCTCCCCCTGAATTCACTAGGAGACAAACAGTAGGAGAACCTAGAGCCCATTGGCATGCGATCGTCACCGACAGAGCGATCCTGCCTGAGCGTGCACCTGTACTCATGCCTGCTCACCCTCAGTCTGCGGTCGGGGCCAGCGACAGTGTTTGCATGGCCATGTCAGCACCATGTATGACTGGAGATCTGACCCTGGCCTCAGCCTGCTTGGCATCTCGCTTGCTAGCTTCTTCCTGCCTTCTCCTGCTCCCCAGATTCTTGCTTTACCTTCTGTTTGGAGCCTGCCCTCAGTCCTGGGACAAGGCAGCATTGTGCAGTGTGAAGGTCATCTAGAGCATACCACAGGCATGAACTTGAAGTGATACATTCACTTCACAAGAATTTTCTCTGTATCTAACATACTAGACATTGTGCTTCAAGAAGTTCAATTCCAACACTGCACTTTTAGCTCTGTGGGATTTTGCAAATTACCGTATGTTGTCATGTATAATGCACACTTTTTTGCCCAAATTTGTGAGGAAAAGATAAGGATGTGCATCATACATGGGTAGTACTAATTCTGTATCTATATAAATGTTTTTAATTCTTTTATTTATGCTATGAGTTCAAAGTATAACTCTAGAAATCAACAATGATTTCCATATGCAAAATGATACCCTGAAATATGGTCATTGGTTTTTTTTATATAAAAAAATTTATACATACAATTTCTTGTATCTTGTATCTGTCCTTGTGTTTTGTAATTATTTGTTACATAAAATTTCTTGCACCATAATATATTTAAAAATAAATGCTAAAATTCCTTTATAATGCAAAATACAAGTATATAAACTATATATATTTGAATTAAAAAATTAAAATGAAAGATTGTTTTCCCCTGTAAGTTTGGGCCAAAAATGTGTATGTGCCTTATACATGGGAGCACATTACACTCAACAAGATGCGGTGCTTCAGCTCTCTGTGTCTCAGTTTACTCATCTGTAAAATGGGGCTGTAACTATCTTGTAGAGATTATTGTAAGGTTTAATGCAATGGCACAAGTCAAGCACTTTATATAGAGCCCGTCACGTGGTGAGTATTCAACCAAGGGTAGATTTTGTAATTAGTCTGTTTTGAATGCTGCATGTTTTCTGCTAGGTTTTGGGTATTTCTGTCCCTCTTCTTGCATTGGCAGTGCTTCCGGCTGCTCCAGGTAATAAACCAGCCTGACGCAACCTGGTCCCTTAACTGGATATGGAATTACTCTGACTAATGGGCACTTCTGAAGTTGCCCTGGCTCTTACGGAAGGAGCTGAGCTTCCTGTTTGTCATTAACTCCCTCAATTTCCACATCCAGTTGAATATGACGTGCTTATTTCTGTTGATGCTTCTGCTTACATTATCCTTCTGTGACCCTACTGGCTGTGAGCACCAACCGAAAACTGTGAGTGTTTCTCCAGGTGATCCATTCCGGTCCGCCGCTATCGATTTTGGGCATGCTTCCTCCTGCTGGCCTTACCTGCCAGGGACCCCTCATTATGTGGCTGGCCCTCCCATGCTTGCTGCTCCCCCGCTCTGTGAATGGAGATGACTGGGCAGGAAGGATGCTGTGGCCCCATCACCAGGCTCACTTGGAGTTGCCTGCAAAGATAAACACCAGCTAGTGGACACTTCCTTAGAAGATCTGAGTTGTCTTAGTTCTTTATATAATAAAAAACACAAAACAACAACAAACAACCACACTGCTTGGCAGGACCACAGAAGGCAGGTTGAGAACTTCCAGTGAAAAAGGCAGGGCTGTGACAAGGCATCCCTGGGGAGAGGGCGATTCCAGAGCTCCTGCTGTGCTGTGATACCTTGTCCTGACGATTCAAGGAGAAGTGGTGTCTGGATGTTTCTGGAATCTTTTTGTCCCGTTGCATAAGTGACTACATTTGAATTAACTAACAAACACATTAACAATCATTTATTGAGCAATTATTTTCTAGGAAGGCCCTGTCAGAGACTTCCTCAAATGTTATCAATTTAATATTTATAATGGTATAAGGTAAGCGTTATTTTTATTAAGAAAGATAATTTGGCATCTTGTTCAGAGAGGAAGGCTTGGCATGTGACCACCACCCCGTTTTGAGCACGTGGTCTTCCCATGAATAGGTATGAGTTGGGAAAAGTCTGTAAGTGCCCTTCAGCTTCCTCATCTCAAATGTGTGGAACAAACAATGCCAACTGCCTCGTGGGGCTAGGGCGGGGACTAAGCAAATTGATACAGGTATTGTGAGCAACAAATGTTAGTCATTATCATTAATATCTTATGGATGGCAAAAGTGAAGCTCAGAGAAGTTAGCTGACACAGCTAGTAAGAAGCAGATCAGAATTCAACACAACCTAACGGGCTTTAAAAGCTGGCCGCTCGCGGTATGGTGAGAACTTGGTGAGGGGAAGGTCTTTGGAGGAGAGTTGTTTGGAGAAGGTGCATGTCAGCAAGAAAGGGGGCACTCCAGACCCTCTAGTAGAGATCTGTAGAAACTGCCCCACCATCTCTCTGGGCTTTTCCTCTGTCGCTGTAGCACAGAGCCCCCCTGAAGAAAGCGTGTATGGAGTGAAATAACTGATGCAAGGCCACGTGTCCCTGCGGTTACCATAATAACACACTGTGTCTGCAGAGAAGCCAGGAAAGCCGTTTCCCCAGGGCAGCCCATTAAGCAATTATGACAGGGAGCAAAGTGCAGCTGTCTGCAAGCTGGGCCCTGCTGCCTGCATGGCGTTTGAATCAGGTCATTGCTAACGGTATCTGCAGGTGATTAACAGCCCAGATCATGCAGAGGGGCTGTCTTTTCCTGTTCTCCCAGCAGCAGAGAGCCCTGGTTCCTTCCTTCTGGGCTGGGCTCAGCAGGGCAGGCTGCTCGGCCTGGGGTTCCACCCACCCCTTCATTACAGTGCAATGTGGCCAGCAGAGCGTGGCATCACCCATCATCAGCCAGGCTGGCAGCAGCCCTCATAAAACCTCATCTCTAGGCCTCAGCATCTTCCCCATTCTACTCCCAAACAGTAGGCAGTGGAATTCATCCTCAGAAAGATGCAAGAACAAACTTTTTCCTTTCTTCGAATGGTACATGCACAGAGCAGCACTTTTTAAGAAATTAACTTTAAAAAATTACTACTTGTAAGTAGAAATATTTGTGTAAAACATTTGTAAATTGTAAATAAGTCAAAGAAGACTCTTATTAGCTATAATCTAAAGATAATTATATTAATATGTTGATATCTATTCAGAATCCTTATTTGTGCATATACCTCTTTGTTTACAAAAACAAAAAGGTAGTCGTGCTATACTTACCTGTTATGAAACAGCCTTGTTATTAAGAATTCATTTTCATGTTAGTAAATATTCTTCCTTATTATCATTTAAAGTATTTGAATAGTAACTTATGGTATGGCTATTGCTTAATTGTTCAGCCAGTCCTCTATGGAAGGATATTGAGTTGTTTCTAGTGTCTTATTCTTTGCTACAGAATAAAAAAAACAACTTTTGACTTCTTTCTTCCACATCTGAATTATAGACTCACAGTTGCAACACCTTGTGGGAAAGAGGCTGTTTGATTCTGGTGTGGTGCATTGAAAGAACTCACATGTTGAAGTCAAGCTGATTAGGTCATGTTCTGATCAGTGTTGAATGACCCTCATGAAATCTGTCATTCCTGATGGCGGTGCTCCATGCCAAATGGTAACCTACAGGTGATTCCTGGTGTTTTCCAGGTTGGAAAGACTTAGTGGTGTATAAGAGGATGCACATGGTCCCTTTGGTGTGGCATGTCAGGCTGCTATTATTCTTTCCTTTATTCATAAATTCAGCAAACACTTATTGAGAGCCCGAAGATGCTAGCCTCTGGGGATTTAGAGAGAATACAAAGACTCTTTTTATTTCAAGGTGATCTCAGTGTTACTTTCTCCCTTAGGAGTTGCTCTCTACTAGTTCATCTCCTTGGAACATCTCATGCTAAAATGTGGCCCAACTCAACATTCACATTCTGCTGTGATGGAATAGCTTGCCTCAGACCACCCTTCCTGCTGAGAATAACTATAACAGATGGAGAAAATACCAAAAACACAAACAGTCAAACAAAAGCCCCCAAAACTGTTTGAAGACAATGGAAAGAACAAAGGAAGCCATCACCCCAAGGCCCAGACTGTGCATGTGGGCAGCCACACATTTCCTGATGTTTCTCTCATTGAGCTATTTGCCCATTTCTCAGTGGCTAAAAATCAGGAACAGAAAGATAACTAAATAAACTTCATGTTTGGAAAATTAGCAGTGCTATTTCTAAATTATCCAAGAACCAAAGAAGAAATATAAGTGAGAATTAGAAAGTATTTTTAAATGTTTGTTTTTGAAAAAAATCAAACCTACAGAAAGGTTGCTAGACTAATACAATATATTTTCAGACATCCTTCACCTAGATTCACCAGTTATGATTTTACTACATATGATGGATAATGTTATGTGTCAGTTTGGAGTGTTTTTGGGTGAGATCAACATTTAAATCAGTGAACGTTGAGTAAAGTTTATTGCTCTCCATAATGTGGGTGGGCCTCATCTGATCAGCTGAAAGCCTGAATAGAACAAACACATCAGCTTCCATGAGCAAGAAGAAATCCTCCAGCAGATTGCCTGTGCACTACACCTGTCCCACCAGCTTTCCTGGTCTTCTAGCTTGTTAGCCCACACTGCAGATGGACTTGCCACCCTCCCTAATTTTGTGAGCCAATTTCTTATAACAAATCTTTTTCTATATATAATACAGGGTCAGGCAGAAGTAACACCCGGATATGAGTTATAATTTTATTACAAAATCATAACCATACATGCTTATGGTTATATAAATAATGCCTCTTTTTATGAGCTAGTAATCTATACCAAATCTTTTATTACAAAATCATAAGCAGGTATGGTTATGATTTTATAACAAAATCATAACACAAACTTGGGCATTACTTCTGCTGAACCCTGTATTTTTCTATATTATACACATTGTATTGGTTCTGTTTCTCTGGAGAACTCTGACTAATAGACTACATCTGCTTTGTCAATTATTACTACAATTTTTAATTTTGCTGAAATATTTAGTAGTAAGTTGAAGACATCATGACCTTTCACTCTTAACTAATTTCAGATTCATACCCTACAAGCGAGGCTATATTTTTGCATAGCCACTTGAAATTCAGAAAATTTGAACTGATTCAATATTATTGTCTAATATGTAGTCCATGTTCAAATTTCACTAATTGTGCCAATGCTGTCCTTTATAGTGATTTTTTTCCCATGAAAGGATCAATGCAGGAATAATTTCCTTTAATCTAGAAAAATATTTTAGTCTTTCATTGTCTTCATGACATTACCTTTTTTTTTTTTTTTTTTTTTTTGCTTTTTGATATGTGGGTAGCTCCCTGACTGGGAATCGAACCCAGGCCGCAGCGCTGACAGTGCCAGCACCGAAGCCTTAAGCCACTACACCACCAGGGAACTCCCCATGACATTACCATTTTTAAGCCTTCAAGCCTGTTTCATTGTAGAGTGTTATTCAATTTGGGTTTAGCTAAGGGTTTCCTTATGAATTTTTGGCAGGCATATTATACCTGTTGTATTTTTTCACTATCCCATCAGGAGGCATACGTATAATGTCAGTTTATTCCATTATTGATGATGTAACTTTTATCACCTAGTTAAAGGGGTGTCCACCAGACTCTTCTACTGTAAAAGTACTCTTTTTCCTTTGGTAATTAATAAATAATCTGCTGGGAAATAATTTGAGACTACATAAATGCCCTCTTTCTAAACATACCATCACCCAATGAGTTTAGAATCCATGATGATTTTTACCTGGATCTATTATTACAGTGATAGTTGCAAAATGGCAATATTTAAAATTTTATCCTCCATATATTTATTAGTTGGCATTCTAATGTAAAAATATCTTCCAATCTGTCTCTTTCTTCATTCAATTATTTATTCATTCATCCACCGATTGATTTATATTTTTAGTCTCAATAAAGATCATGGATTACTTTTTATTCACTGTGTTATACTTTACTATTCCTATGATTTATTTTGATATGTTAAATTCTATATATTTTTGACATGCTATATAATTCTGGAGGGGGAACTAAATTCTCTCTGGCACACACACACACACACACACACACACACACACAGATGTTTCAGGAACATCTGTATTTCCCTTGTCCCAGTCTTAGAATCACTTATTTCTTCAAAAACCTCCAATTTTTTCCTACTGGGAAAAGGTATTTAGAAACCAAGATCTACGTGCTATGTGAGCTTATTACTACTGGGATGTTATTGCCTCTGGGACCCTTAATGACTTTATATTGATAACTCCAATGCACCCTTTCTCCATTCCATATTTGTATTTCCCTTCTCTCACCATGAAAACCCTAGCTCCCTACATCAATATATTTACTTAATGGCTCAAACCTAAAATGCACACAAAATTATTTCAGAATTGCTGCACCTAAACCCACATCAACAACAAATTCACAAAGAAGAGTCCCAGATTTATTTGTAATTCTTGTTTTCATTAGACTGAAAGTATAAATTTCAATACTATCTTCAAAATTTTGTATTAGTTCTTTGTTTCCCTTCTTTGTCTTATGTTATCCTCTTAATACATATGGAGTTAATTTGTTTATGTTAGCATTCAGTTTAAGGATTTTTCTTTTCAACCTTTGTTACTCAATTTACTTTTTTTTTTTTTTTCTTGTATGTGGGTAGTTCCCTGGCTTGGAATCGAACCCAGGCCGCAGCATTGACACAGCTCTAGCGCCGAAGCCTTAAGCCACTACACCACCAGGGAACTCCCAATTTACTTTTAATATATAAAATATTACCATGTTTCCAAAAGCAAATACTAGGTATCTTAAAGAAGTGTCGTTTCATTCCCTATTACTTTCACACATAACAATCAGTCTTCTGTAAGCAATTTTGTTACTTTTTGGTTTATCCTTCCTGAGTTGTTTCTTTTGAAACAAAAAATAATACACCTATAACTATCTTTTTATTTACTCTCTTTCTCATACCCGAAGTAGCATTATGTATTCTTTTTTTGCATTTTGTTTGTTTGACTTATAAATATATCCTGGAAATTGCTTTGTATTACTTCATAGAGAGTATTTCCATTCTGTTTTATAGCTACTTGATTGGAAAAAGTATTTCCAAAGAAATATTTTGAATATGAAATGTCAAAAAGTTGTTGAATGCAGCTAAAGTCATTCTTAGAGGGAAATTACATCTTTATATGCATTGAAAAAGAAAAAATTCTGAAAATCAGTTATCTAAATATGCATCTAAAAACCTTAGTAAAAATCAGCTTATTCAAACCACAAAAGTAGAAAAAAGGAAGTAATATAGTATCAGAAGTTAATGAAAAATGTGTAACAAGGAAAATAAGCATATTCAAAAATGGTTTATTTAAAAGATGCGTAAAACTAATCAACTCCTACCTATTAAACCTGCTATTGTTCAAGAATCAAAGAGTGATGACACAAATTACCAATACTAGGAAGAAAAGATCTTTCAATGTTAGTAAGAGGATATAACGAACATCTTGCAGATGAACTTGGTAATTTAGAAAAGATAGACAACTTTTTGAAAGCACAATTTAAACATTAAAACTAGAGAAAATACAAATGTGAAGGTACCTAGCTCTAATAAAGAATTGTATTTTTAAGTAAAAATGTTTCTGCAAAGTAAACTCCAGGCCCAGAATGGCTTCAGTGGTGAAGTCTTCCAACGTTTGAGAAAGAAGGACCATTGTCATACAAAACTTCCAAGAAATAGAAGCGCACTTCATTTATGATGAGGCTATCATAGTCTTCATTATGGACCATCTTCATTTATGATGAGGCTATTTACTGTGAGAAAGAAAAATTAATGTGTGGTTATTTTTGTGATGCTGAAAGAAACAAAAAAGCATGTACAATCACTTTTGTGAACATAAAAATTTTTTAAATCTCAGCAAATCAATTATAGTAATACATTAAAAAATAGTATACCATGCTAAGTTGGGTTTGTTTTAGGAATGCAAGGTTAACTTAAAATTTGAAAATTAATCAAGGCAATTTATCACATTTACAGAGTAAAGAAGGAAATAATATAATTATTTCAATAGACATAGAAAAAGTGAAAACTTTATTAACTGGTCAATTTTATCACATGCTGAAAAAAGGGGAAATTTTCTTAACAAATAAGAAATAAAAATATATTTTGAGAAAGAACATGACAAAAACACTAAAAAGGATATAATGCTGGATGTTGAATTATTTTAAAAATTTCCCTCTGATGTTAGGAATGAGACCAAGATGTGCACTATCACCACTTCCATTCAACACTGCACTGTGGTTCCTAGCCATTGCAATATGGCAAGAAAACAAAACATATCCAGACTGGAAAGAAATTTAAAAAATGACATTATTTATAGATAACATAATTGGTTTTAAATTCAACAGTCTATTCAGATATATTACTAGAATTACTAAGTGAATATAGCCAGGCCACTGGATATAAGGACAAATATAGAAAGAATTTTATTTCTTTGTACTAACAACAAAAATACTAGAAAATCAGAGTTTTAAAAATATAAATATCAATACAAATATAAAATTCACAGATACAAATATAACAAAAAGTAATTTAAGACCATTATGCTAGAAAACTACTAATACTCTGAAGGAAATTAAAGAAGACTTAAATAAATTGAGGGGTATACCGAGCTCAAGTGTTGCAACAGTGAAGGCATCAATTGTCCTATAATTCATCTAAGTTTCAACATAGCCTCAATTAAACTTTCAACAGCATTGCTCTGTGAATTTGAAAGTTTTTTCTAAAAGTCATATGAATATGCAAAGGGACAAGAATAATCTAGAATGAATAATCCAGAATGATCTTGAAGAAGAGCAAAGTGGGAAAACTTACCATTCCAGGTAACTAATATAAATCTCCTATAATTAACATAATGTGGTTTTGGTTCAAGGCAAATAAAATAGAACAACAGAAAAAAAGGCTAGAAAAAGGCTCAGACATAGTGGTCATTTGATATATGAAAAAGGTGGCTGTGCAGCAACATGGAGAAAGAAAGGTGTTTTTATTGTTTGGGGCTGGGTCAATGGTTTATCCGTACGGAAAAAGGTAGTGATCTGGACACCACCTTATACCAAAAAGTGTCCAAACAGAATTTCACTTAAATAATAAAGCTATAAGAATATTGTCAATAAAATGTTCATTAAATAAAAAGTGAAGCCTTGTTTTTACCCTTCCCTGAGGTCAATTGAATTTTTGGGAAAGAAGAGGGAAGCAGGGCACTAAGGATATAGTCACCATCTTTACTGAGGTTCATTGAGTGCCAGGAACTGTTTAGTCTATTTCGTGCCATTTGGTCATTTAATTAAGGTAACTGTGATCACTCCCATTTCCCATGTGAAAACTGAGATGTAGAGCAAATAATAAATTGCCTAAGCTATTCACATGGTAAGAAGAGTCCCAGAACAAGCTCAGGCTGTGACGCAAAGGAGACAGTATTGTGGGCTTTTCAGGATCTGCAGCTGTTTTAATGGGGGAAGAGAAGGGAGAAGCGATTTTTAGGTGTGAGGTGGGGAGGACATGCACAGACTCTCAATCGCAAATATGGGTGCTGATCCATTTGATGTACTAGAATGCTTAGCTAAATAAAAGACACGCAAAGTTGAAACAGTGTATCTTTCAAAGATTCTTTTAAAAAACTCTACTATTTTATCAAAATGTCCCAAACCCATTTGCAAAAAAAGAACTGCTAAGCCCTGTTTCCTTGCTTACCCTATTCCAGACATGTGCGACAAGTCTCAGTTCTAGAGTAGAGAATGAAACTCATTAAAAAAAAAATCCTCTCACAATTTAGACCAATTCACTGGCAACATTCAAAATCTTGTTTGCAAAGTGTTTCTGACAGCTGGTATTGGGCATTAAGTATTTAGAATCAATTTTTCATCATTTTCATCCCTTTTATTTTTGTGAAAAAAATGATCGATCCCAGTTTTTGGCCTCACTTACCGTACTGGAGCAGCGTTTACATTTCTTTCACAAGCCACAGCAGGGATGGGTGTTTCCTCCTAGCTTAGCACAGCTCAAATCAATCTGTCTCATGGTACTCTATTATTGCACATCAGACTATGGACATGTCAGTCATTTCTTTTTCTTGCAACAAAATTTCTAGGAAAATTGGAAGTGTGGGTTTTTGTCTAAATACTTAAGTTATGGAAAAATTAAAAAGAAATTATTTTTTAATGTGTAATTCTAAATCTCAGCCAAATCAAAAATAAATCACTTCCCAGTTTATCTTATCCCCCCCAAATGATGTTCTGTAGAGTTAAAATTTTAACTAATGATTTTGTAATTTCATACAGTCTAATATTCTGATTTTTAGATTGTATAAATCACCATCACAGCCAGGATGTCCAAATGTTAAAGTTTCTTGGGTCATCTTTGCTTTATGTCCTCTTCCTGGGAATAATTATAATAGACCCCCCTTTAACTCTAAAATATGTATATTTTCCTGATAAATTATATAAACAGTTAATTTATAATGAGGTACCTTTTCTTCTTTAAAAGAAGAAGCCCTAGGAGACGAATGTTTCACAGTCACATTGATGGAATTCAATGGAAAACCCACAGACATTGAATGTATCCATCAGCTCCTTATTTGTTTAAACCATTGGATCAAATTTAACTTTTTACTTTCAAGTTTGATAGTTATTTGTAAACTGTCTTGACTAATTCTACTGGACTAGCAGCTCTAAGATAGCAGGGACCACATATATTTTTGAACATAAATTTTAGACCTAGCACAGTGCTGCCAACTGATAAATAATTTAACTATTTACTTAATAAATAAATGAATAATTTTTATTGGGTTTTAAATTTTTTAAGAAGGCTGAACCTTATTTTATTTGATCCTTTATCTACATTATAGGTCAGTTAAGGGCCAGTCGTGTTGGTTTTGTTTACCAAATGTTGAAACTGTATCCTGTGGTACTTAATGACTTACCTAGTATTATTTATGAAGCTGGAGGCAGAACTGATAGTCTATTTTAGGGCTTCTGGTCTTTATCTTTATATGAGTTCGTGTATGACTGCAATTAATAAAAGCTTCGTCTAAGGCTTAAACGTTAGGAACAATTATTGTTTACTTAAGAAGTTTGACGGGCGGCAGTTTCAGAGTGTTGTAAGTTACTCTCTGGGTATCTCTATGATTTTTTTTTTCCCTGCTCATGGGTGCAAGATGGTTGCCTTAGCTTCATACATGATCGTTCATGCCAGCATCCCAGGCCTAAAGAAAGAGGATGAGGATGGAAGAAAAAAACAAGCAAATAAAAAAAGCAGTTATTGAACAGAGTCTCTGAAAACTAAGTTTTAACCTTTACCCTCAGTAATTCAGAGTGTGACTTTACTTGGAGATAGGGTCATCACAGAGGTAATCAAGTTAAAATTAGGTCCTTAGGGTAGACCCTAATCCAATATAACTGGTGTTCTTAGGATACAGGCACAGACATGTACAGAGAGAGGATGATTTGAAGAGACACACGGGGAAGGCAACCATCTCCAAGTGACCCTCAGAAGGAATCAACCCTGCTGACACCTCAGTTTTGGACTTCTATCCTCCAAAACTGTGAAAGAATACATTTTTGCTGTTTCAGCCATCCAGTCTGTGGTACTTTGTTGTAGCCGATGTAGGAAACTAATACCCACCCCTAAAGAACAGATTTTTTGTTATTTTTTTTTTATTTTAGCCATAAAACTTACAAAGGAATATGGGGAAGTGATGGCCTATCAAAAAAGAATGCAATAGCCATACTATGGGGTTGGATACCTCTGAGGTTGGACAACGTCTGGATTTGAAAGCCTGTCACCCCGAAGAAAATCTGAGTTCTGTTGGCAGTGAAGGAAGGGATGATGACTATAATCAATGTATCTGCCACAGCCTGACCCACTTATAGCAAAACCCTGTGTAAATCCCATTAGATTGGTTATTTAGAAGTAAAACTGACAACTGTATGTATTGTTCAGCACAGCTAGCTTATGTCAAGGTAACAAACGACCCCCAAATCCCAGTGGCTTCATACAACAAAAGTTTGGTTTCTAATTCATGCTACATGCCTCACATAGACTGGCAAAGGGTTCTGCTCCACAGCCTCTTGGGGATATAGGCTGATGCTGGAACGCGGGGCCTCTTTTACTGTCATTGCAGGGAAAAAGAACACTGGAGGACCACATGCTTGCAATGAAAGGCTTGGGCTCAGAAGTGACACATGTCCTTTCCACACACACTCATTGGGTGTTGTAGCCCCATGACACCACCTAACTCCCAGGCAGCAGGAAGGTGCAGAACTAGAAATAGGTAAGCACTAGAAGACCACCGCAAAATGCTAGCACAGCACTTGCACTATCGTGTATTTAAGCTCAATTACCTTCATCCGTTAGAAATGCTTTGGGCTGCAAGTAACAGAAAGCCTTGCTAGCAGTAGATTAAGCTGTAAAGGTATTTTATTTTCTCACAGAACAAGAAGGTGCCCAGTTCCAGGTTTGGTGCAGCTTCTCTACAATGCCATCAAGGATGCACGATCTTTTCTCTCTCAGGGTAGTCCCTTTAGCATCTTAAGATGGATGCTGCCACTTCAAGCATCAGGACCAGCACAGGATGAAAGAACAGGTAGAAAAGCAAAGGGTCTTCTCTTAATGTTTTGTTGCACAGTAGAAGTTCTCAAGGCCACTCCCGGCACAAGGGACCCTTAGAAATTATGTAGCGGGCAAGAAAAGAATAGAATAGCTTTTCTTGCCCTAGACAATCACAATTCGTCCCATGGAGCTGACATGTCACCCCATTTAAAGTTGGAGTTCTAGCAACAATACAGGAAGAGTGATTTACCTAGGTTATTGCAAATAATACTGCAGTGAACATAGGGGTGCATAAAGCATCCATCAATAAGTGAAGGGCTAAAGAAGAAGTGGTATGTATATACAATAAAATATTGCTCTGTCATAAAAAAGAATAAAATCTTACCATTTGCAACAACATGGATAGACCTAGAGGGCATTATACAAAGTGAAAGAAGTCAGACAGAAGAAGATAGATACCATATGATTTCACTTAGATGTGGAATCTAAAAAATAAAACAAACAAAATGGAAACAAACTCATCGATACAGAGAACAAATGATGGTTGCCCAATGGGAGGGGGTTGTGGGAGCTGAGTGAAAAAGGTGAAGGGATTAAGACATACACATTGGCAGTTAAAAATAGTCATGGGGATGTAAAGTATAGGAAAGGTAGTCAATAATATTGCAATCATTATATATGGTGTCAGGTGGGTACTAGACTTATCGGGGGAATCACTTCATAAGCTATATAAATGTCTAACCACTATGCTGTGCACCTGAAACTAAAATAATATTAAGTGTCAACTATAATTGAAAAAGAAAATTAAAAAAGAAAAAGAATGAGTACTGGGAAGCTACTGCTTTCATTTTATCTAGAGCACTGGGAGCAGGAATGTGTTCATTACATAGAAGCTGTGTGGACTGCAGACTGTTGGGTGACTCAGTCTGACCCCTACAATGGGTGGCCGGTGCCACAGAGCCTTTGGTAGAATCACTCCCTGGTCATTCAAGTCAAATGCATCTGCTATCTACCTTCCCCGTGACTGCTGGGCACAATCTACCTCTCCTCTGGGTACAGCAGGGGCAGGGATGGTTGTCCCATCAGATTGGACAGACATGCAGTCAATAGAGAAGTTTAGAAACAGAGATGGGACTTGATTAGCAGCAGGGCATACAGTAACCCCTTCGAGGGACTTTTGTCCCCATGTTGTCTCAGTAATAACAATAATAAAATGATAGGCCAACAAAGCCCTGTGATATGTTCTTGTCTATTAATATATCTCCAATCAAAGCGTATATCGTATCACACTCTGAATGCATGTGTAGGACTGACAAAGCACTGTCTGTAAGACATGAACCCCTGACCCTCATGTGAAACCCCCTGGAGCAGATGCCCATACTGGTTTAAATTGGATAACGGCACTGGAGTCACACGTTTTGCTTTTCCCAGTGCAGCACTGCTTTGGTAAGATGAATGAGCCCAATTCAACTTATATTACAAACAATGACAAAGCAGAGGTTATTTTTCCCTCATCAAATCTGAAGCATCTGGAATTCTAGCTGTCATGGGAGGATTTTCATATTTTGTTTGTACTGCAACATGGGAACTCTGATTAATGCCAAAACATTAACTTTTAATCAGTGAAATGTTTAATTGAAAGGACTATCTGTGGCTTATGTAATATTAGTGTGTATTGTGTATTTAACTTTTTAAACCAATTTTACACACTTCAATTTAATATGACATAACCAATATACTTCACACTTTTCTCTGTAACTTGTAGACAACAAATGAATTCAATCCTCTATATCATTGTATCAGGAGTTGTCCCAGCTCGCGTCCATTGAAGCCTTTTGGGTCCCATCTCAGGACACATGAGAGGTACAGGTTGGGGAATATGATCAGCTTAGTGCTTCCAAAACATTACTGACTTTTCTGTATGGGGAAAACAATAGAAGGAGATGGGAGAGAAACAGGTACCTGAACCACCAAAATGTATGTGGGCTTGATGAATACATAGAGATGAATAGAGACGTAGCAGAGCAGGTGTAACACGAGATTCACGGTCAAAGCCAAATGTTGAATCATGGCTATTCAAGGCACAATTCTTTCAACTCTGTGCTTGGAAACTAAATAGATAAATAAAAAGAATGGATATGGGCAGTCCAGTTAGGAGGGCATTGCAGTAGCCCAGGCAAGAAGTGAAAGGGTTAGTTTATGTTTAAAAAAAAATGATGAGAATTTACACCAAGAGGTAACAAGCTTGGGAAAAGCTTAATGGGTTGGACTAAATTAATTTTTGTAACATAGCTGCAAATCATTTCTGCTCTGGCCATGAAGAGAGGGCACCTGTGTAGCTTGCTCTTAATGCCCTGAGCCCTTGATTGTTGACTCTGCTCTAATTTCAATCTCAATCTACAACCCCTATTGCCCCCTTTTTTTGCTATTAGATTGCCTTTCCCAAAAGTATGCAAGGAATAGAAGATGTTTTTCTCTTTAGTCCAGTGGTGGTTGTAAATATATATATATAAATGTGTGTGTGTGTGTGTGTGTGTGTGTGTGTGTGTGTGTGTGTGTGTCAGGCTTCCTTGAAAAGTCTAGGAAATCTTTGAACCCCCAGATAAATTCACGTGTGTACATATAAGGAAATTTGCATGTCCTGAAGGCTGAGGGGCATTTAGGAACCCTTAAAGTCCCAAGATACGGGGACTCAGGTCAAGAACGTCTGCCTAGGTCTGATGTAATGTTGAACAGGTCATTTGCCCTGCTGACAGGTGGTTTCTCCCTGCCTGGGGTATCTGCAAGCTGCTGCCTGATACAGAATGTTCTGAGAGCAACGGAAGAATAAATAGAGCAAAGCAAGTGCAGGGGCTTCTGTCATTTCATCTCAGGGAAATGGCACCATCCTGCCAGCCTGAAGTTAGCCCAATTAGCCTTCGGTAACTAGAATCACTGCAAAAATGTCCCCGGCTCAGTTTCTTTTGTGGGTGCCATGGAGGTAACGGCACTGCAGACTGGGCTGTGAGAGACAGCAGGTGGCATGATGCAGGGAGAGGGTAGAGATCAGCTTCTGTGAAGACAGAATGAGAGAAGAGGTGAAGCTGGGTGGGGTGAGGCAGGGCAGGAAAGGCATGAAGAGGGCAGGAGGGGGCAGTGCCCAGCAGCAGGGGCCTCTGCTCCACTCCCCTCTGGCAGCTCACTTTGCTACCCCATCTGCCCTCTAAAAGGAACCACATACAATCTGAACCCTCTTTCGTTGGTATAACAGTGTGGTCTCCAAGAGGACAGGGCCACAGGGTCAAGTAGTGTGTGAGAGGGGACCAGAGGTGGGAGGGATGTGGAGGTGGGTCCTTGGGCATCTCTATTCTGGAAAGGCCTCTTTGCTTTGGGAATCCCTCCTTACCCAGGACAAAAGCAAGTGTTCTGTGGAGTAAATGCAGAGTCTACGGGACATTGCGATGAGAAGGGACAGCTGGGTGCATGTACGCGTGTATGGGTACTGCAGGTGAGATTTCAGATACCGGCACATCCTGGCAGTAATGAGATTACAAAACCTATTGGTAGAAGGCACATGGCCCAGACGCCCTGTATCCAAATGGCATGACCCATCACCTTGCACAGATACCCCAGGCAGGGAGGAACACCCTGCCCGCAGATGAATGACCTCTTCTACATTCCCTCAGATCCAGGCAGATTGGGTCCTACATGTGGTCTTTCTTGGTTGTAGTTGGTAAAATCTTGTATCCAGGGCTTGACAAGCTGCATCTGGGTGAGGTTCTTGTGAGGCTCACCTTGGCTGTCCCTCTTCCATTCCCTTCTTGTCATCCCCTTATATCACCAGCCTCCCCCCAGTGGGCTGGCAGCATTCCACAACCCAGGACTCATCTTCTCAACTCAGCCTTTGGAGCTCATGTGTTCTGTTTTCATTGTCTACCCAGTGGGTTTGGTAAATCACTGGTGCCAACAGCTGCTAATGGATTATCTACAGCTGCAGTGCTTCTAACATGTGTGTTATAAGAGAGGACTTAATGCTTTAACCCCCAAAACACAATGCCTTTTATGAGTGTCTCAGCTAAAGCAAAATGAAATAAAACCCTTGGGTAGCTCCTATTGATTTGTGTGTGATACATTTCAATTTTCTTAACAGGACATTCGGGACCCCATGTGACAAGCACTTGAGGGCTACATTTCCCAACTTATCCCTCTGTGATCTCTCATGCATCTTATACTCCAGCTACCAAGGAATTCCTGCTACTCTGCACATCCTTCTCATTGCATCTTTCCTCATCCCTGTCCCTGCTTGAAAGGCCTTTCTCCTTCTCTGGCTGCTGAAATTCTATTTTTCCTTAAAGGCTCCTCTTAGACAGTACCTCTTCCATGAGACTTCTGGACATCCCACTCACCCATCATCCCACGTATCAGAGATGTTTTCCTCCTTTTAGTTTTGTCGGTCCCATTCTTGTAATGCCTCCTTTGTCCATCCCTCTCTCCTTCCCTCCCTCCCACTATTTATTCATCCATTCATTTACTCATCCACTCATCTAAACATTTATCATCCATCCATCCATCCATCCATCCATCCATGCATCCAATCATCCAGCTAGCCAGCCATTCATTTGACTAGTCATTTAGAAAATAAATGCCATGTGGTAAGCTGGGTTCTGGGAATAAACAGATAACCAAGCACAGCTCCTGTCTCCACATAGAAATGATAGTTTAGTGGGGAGGGGAGAGAAAAACAAAAGTAATCAAGTTATCATGCAAAGACTTAAAACTTAAAATTGAAGATACAGAGACAATTAAACTGTGTCTTTGACCTCAAAGAGTTCAAAGTCTGATGGAAGAAACACACACATGTCTCAATGGTCTTTGAAACAATATTCTTATAGTCATCAGATAAAGTATAGATAAAATGTCATGGAATCACAGGTGAGGAAATGATTACTTCTGCTTGGAAATCCAAGATCATCACATGAAAGAGAAAAATTGATTAGCTTGACTTAACGGGAAGAGTAGCAGCTCTCCAGGTGGACAGGGTGGGAAAGGATCAAGGAGTTCCATGCAGAAGAAAGAGAGGGGCTAATGTATTTGGGGAGCAAGCCAGTGGTTTGTTGTGGCTTGCAGGTGGGGATGGGGGTCACAAATGCCTCTTTGCAGGCTGACCATCAGCAAGCATCTTTCCTTCAGTCTGTGTGCCCATTTGTACTGACAGCTGTCTGTGCTGACCCTCTCAGCCAGCCTGTCATGGGTTGGCAGGCCCTCTCTGGCCAGGGGCACACTCCCCTGCTTGAGTTGTGATTTTGGGGGCCTCATGGGTCCATCTCACACAGGAGGCACTGAACATTGGTGCCTGCTGTGCTGTCACCCCACACAGTCATGTGATGTCCTTCCTATGGAGCCATACCATGTGGGCAATGGAAACAGCTTTTAATGGGCATGAGGCATCTGTTGGCTGCTTTTCTCCATTGTCTTCTTCTGGGACAAAGACACAGCATTCCTGTGACTTAGAAAGTGAGACCAGGAAAACTGGCTGGATTCTGGTCAGTGTACTTCCAAAGCCTGAGTGAGGTATTGGGGTCCTGCCGTTTGGAGGGCCCATCAGCAAATGGCTTGCCCCCACCCCAAGTGGCTCACTTTTGACAGCAAGTAGAGCAGAAAGTTTTTATCTATAAGTCAATGTGAGTGTTTTTTAGACCAAACAATTCTCTTTTCTAGGAAATGCACGATTATTTAAAGGGCAAGAGACTCAGAAATTCTTTCATAGTAATGGGAGCCTGTGCTGAAATAAGGAAGAAGTGGGGAAGGCCATACTCCTGACCAGTGTTGATTGAAAAGACCAGTGGCTATTTCCTCACTCCAGTGAATGAGCAAGCAGAAAAAGAATCAAATGCTTTATTTATCCCATAGCTGGGCTAGCAGTTATTGTTTTGCTTTTCAAAATATCTGGTATAAAACTAGTCCTGAGAACAAAACTCTGAACTTGTACCATCATTCCTTTTCCCTCTTGAAGGCTAAGAATGCTCTCTTGTAATGACCAAGAGAATACAGTGGTTCGGACAATGGACTAAGGTAAGCGTTTACGTACATTACCTCATTTAGTTGTCATAGCAATGTTTGGAAGTGCAGACTGATGTTATCCCATTGCTAGCAATTTGTCTAAGGTGACCTCTTGCAAGCTTGTCCAATTTGTGGCTTGCAGTCCACACGTGGTTCAACACAATTTTGTAAACTTTCTTAAACCATTACAAAAATTAGACGTGGACCTTTCTTCTTAGCTCATCAACTATTGTTAATGTTAGTGTATTTTATGTGTGGCCCCAAACGATTTTTCTTCCAATGTGGCCCAGGGAAGCCAAAAGTTTGGACACCCCTGTTTAGAATCTAAGGGATCCCATTGCTTGCAGGGATTTGAACCAGCTTGCCTATAATTTCCAACTTACTTCTTTCCTTTGGCAAATAGAGAAAGAGTCTGCTTTGTCCCAGTAAGGCATCCCATGCAATCGTTGAAGACAGACTTCACAGGCCTGCCTAATTTCCTCTTAAGTTCATTTAGTCTTTTCCCTGTTGTCAAATAGTTTATATTTGGTTACATCAGCCCATTTCTTCTTGACGTGTTCCAGAAGATCACTACCCTCAATTGGGTATGATATTTTAAGTGTGTTCAAAGAAATGGGCCCTGCAGAATAACTGCTTGTCCTCTCTTCTGGATATCATGATCCCATTAATGCAGCCATACCAGCAGTTTAGCTGTCCATCACTAACTGCACATGGCCTCCCAGAGGTACTGCCCCTAGGAGGGGAAAACATGGTTTCAGGAGTGTGGCTGGTAGGACTGGTGTCTGCCTGTGTCTGCTAGCTGCTTTCCCCTTGAATATGTAATCCATGTGTCCTAATTTTCCTGGGGAAAGTATATGGGCTATGGATGGGGAAGATCTGAATGATTCTACCTTTAACTAAACCCTGAACTTGGGCAAGTTTAAGCCTCAGTTATTTGCTTTGTGTTACATTTGGCCAGCCTTGGGTAAGACTAATGGTTAATGTATATGAAGCCCTGACAAATTACTGGCTACAGAGTAGGTATTTGATAAAGCATTGGCATTATTAATTCTTTTCTTGCTTCAGAATAGTGGAGAGATATCTGACCTGTGATTGAAGGGTCAAGATGGCTAATGATGTGGCCCTTGATGGCTTAGTAACTGAGTGGAGTGAAGCCAATCCTCTCTTCCAGATCCTTGCTGCTGTGTGAAGGTAAGTGTAGTGTGGTGAGGGCAGCTGGGCAATGCACTTCACCTGGAGGGAGTGAGAAGAGTAACTTCGGTTTCAGCCAGGAGTGCAAGCACGTAAGGTAATGCAGGAGAGGAGTATGTAAATGAGGTCATAGAAGCAAACATGCTTTGTGAAGTGCCAGGCATGTATTTATTGTTATTTTTACATAGTTTACTCTGTCTTCATAATACACAAACCTATTAGATCAATATTTAAGAATTTCTTGTAGAAGGCTGCCATATGCTGCCCAGGCTGCTGGAAGCAATGGAAGCATTTTCCTCAAAAGGAAATGGCTGAAAGCCCACGGTCTTTATTGATTTACATTTGCAAAACCATGACTCCTTGATACCATGATGTCCGTCTGTGGCTGGAATGGATGCCAAGTCCTAAATAACTAGAGAAGGCGTGTTGATCTGTGTTGAAAAGTCAGCCGGGAATCCCGGTTGTTGGGCTCCGTCCTCCGTTTTCACTGTCCTAATGGAGAAAGTACAGCCTTGCCTCGCCGTAGGGTCCCAAGGATGAATCATTTATGCTATCAAAGTTCTTTGCAATCCTTGGATACTACATAAATGAGAAGCATAATCAGTATGAGTTATAAGTGAAGCAGACGGAGGTTTTAAATTAAATAGCACCATTGTGTTATTTTTCATCAGGATTCAGAGCAGCCGACCTTCCCAGCAGAAGTAACTTAGATAATTTGATTCTTTCACTTAACCAGGACTGATCACTGCAGGGATAGAAATTAATTTCTTGAAAAACAGCTGCGGGTTTTCCTCCCCACCCATCTCTCTCTGAGCTTTGCAGATGCGTTCATAATGAACCTGTGGCAGAGGTTCCACTGCATGACTTGTTAATTCAATGGGAGCCCAAGAAGTGGTTCTTCAATTTTTGGTTAACCTGGAAAATGATCAGAACACGAGTGTCCTGTGAGCAATGACCATCTTGGTCATGTCTACTCAAATCAGCTCCAATGTTCAATGGGACTAGATGTGCACAAATCAAATGGCTTGAAGCTTTAGTGAAAGAAGACTCAATCTAGCTGATTATTTTGAATTCAAGCCTTCCAAAAAATCCCTGGAATGGGGTAGAGTTGGCATTGCTGGGACCCAATGTTTACCTGCTCACCAGGGAAACTGACAGGATTGTGTTGGTTGAGCTAAAATCTCTACAATTCCACTGAGAGATCTTGCAGAATGACAGATGGGTGTTGCAGAATTGTTCATAGGCTGTCAGGCTGCATAAGAAGCAGAGGATATGAGCTAGGACAGAAAGAAGCCTGGACAGACCTGGGGAAGGTGGACACTAATATTTTCTGATGCACACCCCATATCAAGGACATCCCATTGTTTGCTTATCCTTGAGTTCTGCCACTCATTGGCTGTGTGGTCTCAGGAAAGTCACTTAGCTCCTCTGAGCCTCAGTTTTATCATCTGTCAGATAAAGACATTGGAATAGGTGACTAGGAAGACCCTACCTGCCCCTGGAGTTGTTTAATGCAATCTGCAGGCCCCATATTCAAAGAGGGATTTAAAGTTCCTCCAAAGAAGCTGTACTGAGGGACAACGGTAAACTTCAGTTCCTTTTAAGGTCTTAACCAGTCAAAAGAAGGCCTCCTTGTACACTTCCTTATTGTTGCTCCAACTTGATTCCTTGAAAGACTTCAGCTTTCCCAGCATTCAGCTGGAACTCAGACCTTCTCAAACAAAGGTGAGTCTGAAAAGTAAACTAGAAAATACTCCTTGTGAGTAGGTGCATGAGGAGTTTTTCCAAAACTAAAATTTAAGTCTTTCTTTGCTGCTGCCATCAGAGAAGTATGTCATGAAGGCGGCATATAATGAAGGTGGTTCTATCAACTGTAGGCTTAAGGGATAATCATATAAAAACAATTAAACATTGAGGTTAACAAACTCCTATTCTTTCAATCTGCCTCCAGCCACCCTGCTCCAATACAGTACATGGTCCTTATGTGGCTTCTTCCCACCTGCAAGATTTCCTTGAATTTAGTGTCCCTGGGTTTGGTTCCATCTAAATATGACGTTTGGGTATTGTTTTACAGGGTAAGCAACAGACTGGGTGGCAGTCATGATTAGTTCTCCCACCAGCATTTGTGTTTCCTCTACCATTGGGTGGAGTTGTTTCTGGTGACTTTCCACAACAAGCTACTTGGTCCAGCCTGGTGTCAGGGTGTGGCTGTGGAATGAGTCTAGCACCCCAATAAAATGTGAGCAAAAGTGGCTGGTATCACTTAAGAAGCAGATGTACCTTCTCGAATGCACTCTCTCCTTCCCTTCCAGCCTGATATGGATGATGACAGGAATTTAGGGATTGGCAGCACCACAGAATAGGAGGAGCACGGGTCCCTCAATGACTGCGTAGAGATAAACCACTGACCAACCAGGAACCTCTGTCAAAAATAATCTCCTTTTTCACTAAACCATAAAAAAAATGTTGTTGTTGTTGCTGCAACAGCCAGGAGTTCCCTAACTAATCCCCAGGTTGATCTGTTTCAGGTCTATAGCCATCTTTATTTATTTATTTTTGTTTTTTTTTAAATTCATTTTTATTGTTAGACTTACTGGGGTGACATCTGTTAGCAAGGATTACATAGGTGTCAGGCATACAATTCTACAGTGCATTGTCAGCTTGTTGTATAATAAGTTCACCACCTAATGTGACTTCTCTTTCCATCACCTTATATTTAGCTCCCCCCTCTCCTCTCCCACCCTCTCCCCTTTCTCCCCTCCCTAACCCACTCGTCCCCAAATAAACATTAAACTATTGATTGTGTCCATGGGTTATTTGTTTGTTCATTTCTTTTTTCTTTGTTGCTTTCAGTTTTATAGAAGGTCAGAGGTTCTGTTTTTCCCACATGTTAAGGACATGTTAAGGATGAATCCCAAATAACTCCAGGTTTCCTTCCAATCT
>PVJL010001956.1:0-224530 GCA_004026885.1 Lyroderma lyra | reverse complement strand
GTAACGCAGGGGCACAGGCTCCTCTGTGCTGAGATAGCTGAGTGGGTGACAGGTTGGGATGTCATCTGTGCACTCAGAAGTGAGGTGCTGTGAAGAGAGGGAATCTACTGCCAAGCCCCACCAATACTGCTCCTGTCAGAGAAAAAAGAAATCCTTCTGAACCACACCTCCTTCCATTTCTTATAGGACACTCAGCTCCCTAATCTCATGGGACCACCGCCGTACATGACATCTATCAATGACCGAGAAACATCCTTATGTGAACGGCTGTAACTGTTCAATTTGTGAAGGTATCACTATATACATTCACTTTTCTGCTGACAGAAACAGATGGTTTCCAAGTTTTTGTTTTTTTGCACATTGCTATTATAAATACTCTTTTGCATGACTGCTGTTGTCAATAGGAAAGGGCTTCTTTTGGGAAGATCCTAGGAGTAAAACTATTAGATCATGTGGTATGTTTATGTTCAACTTCAGGAAATAACATCCAACTGTTTTCCAAAGTTACTGTACCAGCTGACTCTGCAACAGGTAAGAAAGCCTAAGTATCCACGTCTTCTCCAACACTCCATAGTCTAAGTTTTTTTAATGTGCTGCCAATTGAATGAGTATAAAATGATCTCACTGTAGTCTTAAACGTGTTCCTCTGAACACCCGTGAAGTGGAACATCTCTTTGTACAGTATTTTGTAGGCCTTAGGTATTTCCCTTCAGTGAAATACTGTTCATGTTTTTCAATTGAGTTGTTCTTGTCTTTTTAAATTGATTGTTAAAGTTTTTTATATATTCTGGATATGAATACTTTCACAAAGCCTTTTAATATACTCAAATTTATCAATCTTTATTTTAAAGTCAAAACCTTGTGTCTTTTAAAAAAATCATTCCCTGCTACAATATTTAAAGATATTAACCTATATTTTTTACTAGAAGTTATAAAGTTTTGCTTTCTCTTTTTAGGAACTTAATTCCTTTGGAGTTATTAGTATCTGATGTGATGTCAGGATGAACTTTCACTCTCCCCCTGGGGGCAAGTGCTTTTTTCCTGGCCCTTACGTACATATGGTCTTCCTTTCCCCTCGGATGGGCCATCCCCTCTCTGCCACTGGTTAATACTTATGGTTTACTTACTTCATCCCTGCTCCAGGTTCTTCGCCTTGTAATTGTTAATTGATCAGGAGGCTCTGATGGTTGAGGTCTGGAGTCACTAGACCGACCGTTGTTTCCTTCTGGGGTTTTAGAAGGAACTAGTGGAGGGATCTTTCGGAAGTTGAGGCTTTCGTCAAAAACACGATCAACCAACTAATAGGACAAAAGTAAACGCTTATGAGAAGAGAGAAAGTTGGAAAAGCACAGATATTAGCATTGTAATTTTAATGATTAGACAGACGTTATTTCATTCTCAGGGAGTAATAGAAGCATTATCTTCAATAAACCAATTACTTTTCTTTTTATAAGCACTTCAAAGGTGTCTGTTTTGTAAAATAGATGTTCATCTACACAGATTTTTATTTTAAAATCCAAAATACATAGCTATTATAAATTTGATTCTTCCATGGATAGAATTTCCCCCAAATGGAAAAGAGATGGTAAATTGAAGAAAGTGAGCCATGTAGATGAACAAGGAGTTCATTGTACTCACATTGTCTTAGCAGCGTAAAATAATGTTTCTTTTTCTTTTAGTTTCCTATCTTGTTTTATCCTTTTTTTCCTCCCCAAATCCAGGTGCCAAATTTCTTCACAGATACATAACTCGTAAATTCCAATTAAGTTTACAAAGGAAAAAAAATTTCAAATCCGCAAAATAAGTATTTTGGTCTTAATCAGATAATCGTTCAACAATGCTACAGAAACGACATATTCTAATAAAAAAGGATATACTGCCACCTACAGTGCAAATTATATACATACAATATAAAGGTTTACTGAAGAAGGAATAAACTCTAGTACAATATTCAAAAATAAAACAAAAAAGAAAAACAAAACTCTAGTCAATGAAATGTATGAATAATTTTACTAGGTCTGAGTGAATGTATAATGATGTTAGATAAAATTTAGTTATAGATAGCTGAGAAAATAATACCGGTATCATTTTAAATGTACTAGAAGAATTGTGTATGTCTTGCCACCAAGAAGATCCTTTTGATTTTCCACCAATAAGAATGATTTTATATACATTTACAATTGATCAATGTGGTAACAAAACTACACAGATAGATGAAATACCATTCACCAAATTAGACAACACATGAAGGGGAAAAAAAGAACCGAAAAATGACCACAAAAGAACTAGACTATAAAAGAAATGTGACAAAAAGCAGCTGAAAAAAGTACTATTAGCATAGTTTATTAGTATTAAATTTGTCAAAAAGGCTAGCCATTTTTGGTTACTATTGAGAACATTATTTTAAAAAGGAAGGACATGGAATCATTAATATTAGAGGCTGGCAATTTTTTTTCTGTAAAGGGCCAGAGAATGAATATATTAGGTTTTGGAGCCCAAGAGTCTGTGTCCAACTACTCAATTCTGACAGTGTGGCACAAAACAGCCAGAAGACAATTAAACAAATGAGTGTGGCCTTTTCCTAATAAAATTTTTTAATTCATTCTTTCAAATGCCAATCTTATGCTTGCATTTCTGTACCAGATCAAGAGAACCAACATGATAGAGCACCATTAATTTTATATTGTATGTTAAAGGTACCTTCTGAAGCACTGTTATGTAAATGATGCCCCCCCTGGAGTTGGAGAGCAGGAACCCTGGTTTTGGAAGGGCAGGAGTCTAGATTATCAAGCTTGTCCAACCTGCTGCCCGGGGTGGCATGCAGCCCAGGACGGCTTTGAATGTGGTCCAATGCCAATTTGTCAAACTTTCTTAAAACATTACAAAAACTATGCATGGACCTTTTTTTTTTTTTCCGGTTCATCAGGAATGGTTAGAGTTAGTGCATTTCATGTGTGGCCCAAGACAATTCTATTTCTTCCAATGTGGCCCAGGGAAGCCAAAAGGTTGGAAACCCCTGGTCTGTACATTAACTTACATTCTAGAGTACAAGAATGTTTCCAAACTGAATATGCATGTATTTATGTCTCTGAGTGTGCATATGTCAATTTTCAGAGTATCCTTGTGTGTGTGTATATCAAGAGAATAGTTAAAGTAGTGAAAAGTGTAGAATTTTTCTTGTGCTATTAAAAATATCTCCTGCCTAACTAGGAAAATACCTTTTTAATTGAACTATTTTCATAGTCGAACTACACAATCCTTTACCAAACTTTAGCTTGCTTTACAGATGTCATTAAGTTAAACTGTGCACCAATAACTAGCAACATACTTTTTAAAAATAATTCTACAACTTCATGTTCATAGTAGACCAAATGTTAGCCTTTACTAGTGTTGTCACAAAAACATAAAAGAAATTTGTTAAAGCAAAGTTGGAAAATGCAGAGTTCATGCAAACAGGGAGGGTGGATATAACTGAAAAAAACTAAGCAAAAAGCTAAAAGCAAAAGAAATAAAGAAAAGGAAGAACCTTATGCATTTCTCCATGAAGATCTCCTACCTCTTCTCTAGTGTCTATGGCAGAGCCAGGGGTGGTGGCAGCAGTGCTTACTGTGGTACTCGGGGCAGTGCCTGACGACGTCACCGAGTCTATCTCTCCTGCGACATCGTTGATTTCCCGAGCAATGAGAGCAAGATCTTGGCTGATCCTGGCAATAATTTTAGAAAAGGAGCTTAATCCCAGCTCTAGAAACAATCATTTATGACGGTATCAGTTATGTAAGTTATATATTTAGATGTTATCGACAGCTTAAAGTTCTCTGGAAATGCTATTAACTATTTTGATATTTGAAATCTTAAAATTTAATCCCAGACGTCAATGAAACTAAATTTCATATAATCTAGAAATTGTCATTTTGAAAAATATATATTAAACACTCTGAAGCAGAGGTATGGTTTTCCAAATAAACTTGGATGAGAAAAAGCAATTAACAACTTCATTGTCACTAACTTTTCACTTCAAATCTTTACTTCACTATTTCACCAAAGCTTAGCATTTCTTTCAATTGCAAATACAAGCAACAAACAATAGTATTAGCAATACCAGTGATTTCTGACACCAACAGAAATTACATTATAGTTGCTGCAGGTATCTCAAAACATTTACAATCGTGGCTCCTTCAAAATTACTGTAGTCGTGAAATCCACAGCAATACATTCCATTTGGTATGTATTTTGACAACCATACATTACTATATCACTTTAATAATATTTTGATAACTCAATTTCAATATTTTTCAGTATTTTATATATTTAGAAACATTATTTTGGGAAGATCTCTATACGCCTTCCCAGATGGCCAAAGGGGGTCTATGCAAGATGATAAGAACTCCCAACAAGACTTAATGCTATGCACATGACTTTAGAGTACACACATGTCATTTGAGGGTCACAGAGTTCTTGTGAGGTAGGACTTATCTAATTAATTATGAATAAGGACAAAGTCTTAGAGAAGCTGAGTGGCTCATGATCACAAAGATCCCAGGTGTAGAGATCATTATACAAAGCCATCTCTTTGTGTTTTCAGCTACATAGAATGAAGAACTTAAACAGCTGTTATCAGTGATAGTCAAGGGTAAAAATAGAGGAACTTATAAAATCTACCACTGATATTACTGTTGTTCTCAAAAAGATTGCCATTCAATGAGGGTTGAAGGTTTCCCAGGTTAGGCCTTCGCTGCACGTGAACCCAATGTGGCTACTACTTACTTCCACAGGGAAGGCTTTGGATTGAGAGAACATTCTGAAAGCACACGTGAAAGCTCCCCGCAACTTTAAAATCCAAAGTACAATGTAACATTTTTTAACTTAAGCAAAATGTGAGCTTGAAAGATAAACAATGCAGTGACTGCATAAAAACTATAAACTTAAAAAGAGAAGCTAAGGTGAGGCTTCTGGCCCAACAGAAGCAATCTGTGGTCAATTCCTTTTTTTATTTATCAATATAACTATTTACCGATCCCTTATTATGTGGCAGGCGCTAAGGGGGTACAGTGGTGAAGAAGCAGGCAGGGTCCCTGCCCTAATAAGCTGAGAATAACGCAATGAGCACCATTAGATCATAAGATAATAAAAATCGTTATATTATTATACAATGAGCACCATTATAAAGAGACTTTACAGTCATCAACTCATTTCGTTCTTACAACCCCCTCTATGAGAGGTGTTAATCACTTTATTTTATAGAGGAGGAAAATGAGGTTTTGGTAGAGATCATGTGATCATTTTTTGGTTAAAGTCACAAATAATAAGTGGCATAACTAGATCTTTTTATGTCATGCTACATTTCACATTATCATTCCATGTACAATTTTTAAAAACTTGTTAACTCAATGTAATTTTTTGAGAGTTTAAAGTGTTTCCTTAGATAATTCAGTTCTTGCAATTTCCTAAAATAAATGAACTCAAACGAGAAACAGAATAACCAATTAATGAGATTAAAAAATAATCATCGGCTTATCCAAAATCTGTTTTTTTATGCAGACATTTGTACAATGAAGCTTGTGAATATTTGTGAGAAGCAGTATGAATTAATCAGAAAAAACACAGACCACAGCAATCTCAACAGCTTTTGCAGTAAAAATTGTACTAAAATGAGCTCAATGTGTATAAAACATTTATTGTTCAGTCAATAAGCACCCAAAAAGCCTTTTAATTTGTCAGATGGATATGAGATTTACCAGGTGATTGCCTTGTAAGTGAAAATCACTACGCTGTACAGCTGAAACCAGTATAATATTGTATGTCAGGTGCAACTGAAAATAAAAAATTATTTTAAAAAATACAAAAAAACAACATTTCATTTCCACCAGAGACACAAAGTCTGTAAGTTACAAGATGGCCTGAAGCCATCTGACGGCAAAAGTACTGACTATTCAAGGAGCAATACTTGAGATAGCCCAAGTACAGGGAAGCAGCATTAAGATACCCTCAGGCCAGAGAATATGACAAAAGCACAGACAAGTACTAGGACATGTTGCAAAACTTAAACAGATACTGAGGAGTAACTGTCATCTAAATTTGTGGGCAGGTATTTTTATTCCCACTCCTGCTGTTTGGAACTGGCCTAGCTCAACAAAATAACAGAAACAGGCTGGACCTAGACTTCAGCCAGCTATTTTGAATCAATAAATCAGGTCTTAAATCTGATTGGAGATATACCTTATTCCTTGATAAAGTAATTTTTATCTGTGTAGTCTTTTCTCCAAAACAGAAAATACTTCAGTATTTTCAAAGTTCACAGCTCACCTCCACCCACAACACCAATGTAGTATATCTTTTAATTACATCGTAATTAAAAGACTTCATTAAAATAGGTTGTAATATATAAATATGTTTTTTTACATTACTTAACAGACTATAAGGAAGCCTACCCCACTTAATTCTGGCCACAAAATCAAACTGGCTCTTACCAAAAAAACAAAACAAAACAAAACAAAACAAAACAAAAAGCTTTTAGTAATATATTAAAGTGACAAATAATTTTGTTATTTTTTATTGTTAAAATTAGCACACATTCATAATTTTAATTGCGAATATTTTAGGCTTGATACATATAAACTACAATTTTACTTTTAAATGTTTTATAATACATTTATAATGTATTTATGGCTCAGTATTCTTTTATTTGAACATACTAACAAAAGGAACCAAGTAAAAATAGAACTTATAGCTCCTCTTCACTTTTCCCTTCACATTACAACTCCTTCTGTCGGAGGGCAGGAAAGTGGGTTTGGCCCAGAAGTTGTTTAGCTGTTCTAGTTTGGAGCAGAGAGCTTGAGAGAGCTGAAATGACTACAGAGGAAGTAGGCATATACTCTAGGGCCCTCAGGTACCTCTTGAGCTTGTGCAGTGGGACATCTCCTCCATGGGGAAAAGGATGAGACAAGAGCAAGACTTGCAGTGTTGCCAGCTGTGTCCATGAGAACAAACAATGTGTCAAGATTCTGTCACTACAGGCAATCTGTGGGTCCATAACAATCCATGCCCTTCTTCTAACTAGAATTGGCTTACCATGCTTCAATAATTATTCTAATAAAATTGCTATTTATATGGTAAAACAGAAATGTTTAAACAGCACAATGCAATTAGAAGGGCATGTTCTCGAAGAATTATAAGCAATTAAAAACAATTACAAGTAAATAGTCATTAAAGACAAAAAACCCCCCTAAAGATGACCTCAAACTAATGTGCCAGAAAAAAATATAATTCACAGAAGTCAACAGAGTAGAAAGAAAGAAAAAAAAACACCATTAAATTACAGTAAAAGTTGATTGTTTTTAAAATTATCTATGAAATACTATATATAATTCTTTAATAATGTTGCCAGCCAAGTGTAAAATTTGAAATTAGGGTCTTCAGCTAAAGACAGAAATAGTTTTAGCATGTATATGGTGAAAATGTTTAGATAACATACGGTATACTGCAATAAATTTTAATTATCTTACAAACTTTTAAAAAAGCTACATTTTAACTACTAGAGCACCTGTTTGATTATAGCCTTTCTTCAATGTTCAACCACAATGTTATCAATAGAAATCACATCTGCAGCATAACTTTTATTTTTTATTATACATCCTCAAGCAAGCTTGTCCAACCCAGGGCCCATGGGGCCGGATGCAGCCCGGATGGCTTGGACGGCGGCCCAACACAAACTTGTAAACTTTCTTAAAACACTAAAAGATTTTTTTGTGATATCTTTTTTTTAAGCTCATCAGCTATTATTAGTGTTACTGTATTTTATGTGTGGCCCAAGACAATTCTTCTTCTTCTAATGTGGCCCAGGGAAGCCAAAAGCTTGGACATCCCTGACCTAAAGATTATAATAAATAAATTTATTTAATATTCAAAGTAATCATATTTGATTTAATTATTAAAGGGCTGAACTGTACTTTAACTAAAGTCATAAAAGTGTGAGTAAAAATGTGCGTACTCTCATTCTCCCCATAAAACATTAGCAACATACCACTAACAGGTGTACTATTTCCTCTTTGAAAGGTAAAAGGAAAGTAATGAAAAATTTAGCTGCATGATTCTTAATTATATAGAACTAATACTATCTTTCAAAAATTATAAACTCATAAGCACCTCTACTAGAAATAAAAAAGGTAACCAAAATAAATTAATTCTATAACGTTAGTCACTACCATTAAAAATACAAACAATCAGAAAAAAAAATGGATGAAGAGCACTATTTCCAACAAAGCTAAGTTCACAGTTATCTGCAGATTTCATTTCTTAGACCATTAGTACAAATCAAACAAAAGCTAAACTTTGTTAGCAAGTTGAAGTGTTAGCAAAAAGCTTCAACTCTTAAAAGATAATCCACTAAAACCAACCTGGCTATCTCTTCTCGATGAGCAGTCCAATCTCGGATATAGTCTTCCTGTTCTTTTATCCGGTGCTTGAATGAAGAACTAGTTGGCATTGCTGACCCAGAGCTCTGCAATCGAGTCGTTTTCAGGGCTGGAGAAGTACGTAGACGGGTATGTTTAGGGGAATTACGGTTTGATCCAAATTCATCTTCTGAGGTGGAAGCATAATCAGTAGGAAAGCGCCTCCATCTTGAATTTACTAAATTAGTTTAATTATTAAAAAAAGAATTATTATGTTATCTTTTACAGGATACAAAGTAAAAATCATGATTTCAAAAACACCATGAGAGCACACACAGCACGATTTTCAATAACTGACATACACATACCTCACAAAAACCATCAAGTCTACTACTCCTTAAAGATAGAAACATTACACTTTGGTGAATTAAAAACAATGATTAATTAAAAATAATCAAAAGACCATGTTTTCCTTAGTATGGTGAATAAACATTCAGATGAAAACTTCACTAATGGTAAACAACTAAGCAAGCTCTACTCATACATGTTTAACTCAGGTACCTTTTAATTGCAAATAATTCTCATTTGAGTGAACATATGGATTTTTTTTTTTTAATGACAGCAACAACAACAAAAATAAAAATGAGGGAAAAGATTTCTTCATGCCACACGGACTTTCAATATGAGATGGTAAAAACCCTCTTTTCCCAACATAGAGATGTGCATAATTCCTGCTGTGGAAATTATGCCTTTATGGCAGAAAAAAACCCAAAACATTACCTCTGTCATTCAACATCCTGTTATGCTATGAGTGGGAAAAATCTTTTTACATGGTAAAAACACAACAAAGCATCTTCAGTACAAGTCTGCAGCTTTGACACTGAAAACATATGGTGAAAATAGACAACGGCATAGGAGCAAAACTCTGCAAGCTATTCTTACAACCACTGACATTTAAGGCACAGGAGAGATAGTGTGAATAGTCACATCAAAGAAAGTGGCGATCACTTTCTTAATTGAGGTTAGTAAAGACATTTAAAAATGGTATTGCTGACACATCTGAAAAATCAGAAGACAAATTAATGCAGACACTTCACTACCACAGCTAATGTAAGAGTCAAACACGTAAGTACATAACCTGCGAAGCATAAAGAGAGGTTAAAAAACAGGGAGATGATGGCTAACTTACGGCAAACTCCAGGAGAGCAGGAACCATGCCTGTTTAATCTACTAATGGTTAGTGAGCACTTAGCAGAGTGTCTGGTTAGCAAATGTTTAATATTTTTAAATAAATGAATGAATTCCTGGATACTGACCACTTGCTTTTCTAGAATGAGGAAAAAGCTAGTAAAATGCCTGGGATGTTTTTGGTGTTTAAAGTAACAAAACCTTAGCATCTGCTATTAATATTAGTAGAGTTCTCTTTCTGTCTCTCTCTTTTTAAAAACAGAAACTGACCATAGGCTGCATAGGGCTGGTGAAGTCTAGAATTCCTTTATCCGACTTCCCCTGGAATTTTAAACCTTTCCTGTCTTTTTCTCCCCAAACTAAATTTTTGGGTGAGGCTCTGTAAGGCTGAACTGGTTCTGAGGTAAAATTGCTATCGGAGCTGGCTCTCAGTTAAAACAGAGAACTCTGTAATCAGAAATACGTCATAAATCAGAGGTAACCTCACTGTCCTGATTCCCACACCTTTTTGAAGTTTCCGGAGCGTGGAACTACATTCATGGGTATGACAGAACGGAGCTATGCAGAAACTTCATGGCTTCCTGGAAAGGCATATGCAAAGGCATATACATGTACAGGACTCTAGGTAATTAATTACAGAGGTTTTTTTTGAAGGGGGTTAAATATAAGTTTTGATTTTAACATTAAGATAACATATCCTTAACATAAACAATAGTTTTACCGTGGTGGAAATTTACTCCTTTCTAGACATTTGAAAATTCCCATTAATTGAACTGAGACTTAAAAACATTTTAGGGCAAGTTTACGAACAAGAGCCAAAGAAGTTTAAGAAAAAAATTTAGAAATATAGCAAACCAAATCAGAAATATGGCAAAACAAATTTGCACTTTTCAATAAAGGCATTTCATTTAATGTTAAATGTTTATTTTGGTACCTTCGAATATTATGCATAAAAGAAAATTCATAAGAAAAATATCCTTTGTTAGATTAAATTTCCTGATTTCTGATTTGGAAAATGGTAACCGTAACTGAAAACTGTTTGGAAAGAACACAATACCAATACAAAGAGTTTTAATAAATTGCAGAAGATATAAAACCATAGCAGGTATGATGGAACTAAGGTAGGTAATTTAGAGGTTAATTTAAAAAGAATGGCATCAATAGTTGATACAGATCATGAATGGCAGAGGACATGAAAGCAGAATGAGAAATTGAGAACCAAGTGCTACTAATGTTAAATGTCAGGTGACAATACACAAATACAGTCATATTAGAATTAATTTTTAATAGTGATTCTCAAGATGCGAAAACTGTAGAAAAACTTTAGAGAAAAAATAAAAATTTTCTTTTCAAAAGAAATTCATAAACTTTCCATCTATATTTATAGGTCTATCTAAGAAGTCAGTAAGGACAGTGAAGCTTCTAATAGTATCTTTAAAAAAAGAAAAGCAACCAAAAGAATAAAGGATATTTTCAAAACTGAAAGGTAACATTTCTCAGTTTGTTCTCTTAAAAATAAGGGCAAATGAGAGATAAAAGTAGGGTAGAGGAGAGAAATGAAAATATGATTACTCTTCAAGTAAATAAAAGTTATCTTTACCACCAGAAGACACATCACACGTGGGGTGCTGTGAAGCCCACAAAGCTCACATGACCTCTGCACACCACTCAGCTTGTGGAGCAGTAAAAGGTCGAGCTAAAATTGAAGTGAAATGACTGTTGGTGGGAAAAGGACTGGGAAAGGGAGTTTAATGTCAGGCTCCCTAAACTGTTATTTCTCAAAGAACTTCTTTTAATACCTTGTTTTCTTAATCTTTGCTTCCAATAACAGCAGCTATACATTTTATCTGAAGAAAAATCTCTACAATCTGCCAGTTACTGCTGAAGAAACTTCAACTTAGAATGTTTTTTACTTTTCCCAATGCCTACTTATTACATAGAATTTTAGAACAGAACAACCTAAGCCATGGTCTGAAGTCTTCAATTTATAAAGAAACAGGCCCAGTCATCTTGCATTGTTTAACTCCAAGTTTAATATACCAGGTCTGCCGATTCCCAGAGTGCAAAACTCATTCCTTGCAATTCCAACTGCTTTACGAGTAAATGTTAGAAAATCTTTTTTTTTTTACATTTCCATTTAGACTATTAAAAAATATATATATATATCCTTAGTTTCTCAAAGACTGACAGATTTTCTGATTTCTACCTGTTAAAAAATGTAGTAACTTTCTCTTGAATTTTATTCTGCTCAGGTAAAATCACTTGTAGAATAAAATTTAATTTCATACCATTAGGCTTATTTGAGGTATTAGCACTACTAAGGCATTTCAGATAAATCATTAAATTAAAAACATGTATTGAAGGTATTTAGAATGCCAATCTCTAAGAGATTTCTTGGTTGGTATAATGCTGGATAACATATAAAATGAGAGAAAGTTCTAAAATGGGCCTACTTAATTTCATAGCTAACCTGAAAATTATTTCAGTTACATTAATTATAAACTTACTTCAGTTATAAAATTATGCAATACTCCCTCTTGTGGAATAAACTATATTCACTATAAAAATATACTATGATGGCTAGAGACTTAAAAAAGGGAAAAATTATTAGGATCATTTATCTGTGAAGGTTCTGACTTGCTTTTACTGTTGCCAAAACGTTGGCTTTAAAATACATCCACATTTACAGATGTAACAAAAGTAGCAGACAACAAACATTGCATCTTTGTATTTCACATAAGAATATTTTTATGGGAAGTCAAACCACAAACACATTTTATGTGTATATTTATGAACACGTAGCAGTAAGATTGCTTGGGAATAAAAAATTCCTGACAATGCTCTATGACGGTCTTTGACGTGGAGGAAGAAATCACTCAAGCCATGCATGATCAATGTTTTAATTCTCGCCATCTATAAATTTTGAAGACTGAAATTAAAAAAGGAAGGCAAACAGTCTAAAAAAATTCTAAGGATGTTAACATAAAGTTTTTAATTTTTAGGATGTGCACTTGAAACAGAATGAAAACCAGCTGCTCTATTTAGATAATTTGGAGGTACTTAGTTTAAAATATATGATTAAAATAGATGTGGCTATTGCAATATAACTTGATACTGAATGATCATGGAAGTAATTTTAGGGGAAAAAGTAGTTAAACTAAGAGCAAATTATATCAGAATTAAAGAGGCATTAAAGAAACTTTACTTTTAATTTTGCTAAATCAGAGATTTCTATTCTTCTGCGTTTATCATTTCTTTGAAAAACATTTTCCGGTGTAGCCTAAAACAAGAAATTTAAAGTATTATGGAATTACCTTACATATGCCAAAGTGGACAAGAGCACAGGCTCTAGGTTCAAATATTTCCAAGATCTTTAACATTTATAGTGTTCATAGCAACAGATCAGTATAGTTTCACATCCTTTTACATCATATTTCAAAAGCTAAGAATTTTATTTTCTTTTTCCATTCAAGATATTTTAATTACCATAAGTGGAAATAGCATAATATCAAAGGTACCTCAATTAGCAAAATCAAAAACATTATGTTTGTTTTTTGTGTGATTTTTTTTTTTTTAACTACCTATTCTATGTAACTATTTTAATGTTACCAATGACAAAGATCCTGGCCATTCCCTTTCTAGGTATGATATGATACTGTAAATGGGCATCTTGGGAGAATCTGAATATACAGTCCTGGGTCACAATGGCTTTAGGCTCAGAAGGAGGAACAGAAAATATCAACATGGTAAAACATCAGAATGACAACGATTAGAGTGAATGGTACTAAAACCTTTATACTGTAAACTAGCCTTGTGTATATGCCTGACAATAATCCAACAATCCTGTTGTCCTCTAGCAGCTGGCTTACGACAGACAGACCACTTTTCAGAGCTGGCCTAGCAGTGGTAGAAAAAGCAACAGGCTGGGAATTAAAAGCCATGGATTCATCTCTTGGCCTTAGCTCCCTAAACTGAACGACCCTTCTAGCTGTTAAATTCCATGACTTTAATTATTTAATGTACTGCGATAAAGCATGACGAAAGCTAAAATCATGTACTTCAATTTGCCCTAGAAAATTTCACTGAGCAATTCAAGGTACTTTTTGGACACAGAAAACTGCATGCATGTTTATCAAGTTCTGTATCCAAAGAAGCAAAATATCTTTAAAGATGTGTATATAGTAAGGCATCTTACAGCTGTTTCTTAGACTTTCTGAAGTAATCACATTTGGTCTGCATCTCCAAAAAGTCCCTCATGCTACACACCAAGGAATAACACCAGATCACTCCTGTTAAGAGCTAGGCGACCAGTACAGAAGAATTATTCCATGCAACATGGGAACATACAACCGATATTAGAGCTTATGTTAGGACAGGAGAATATTTAAACATTTCTACGTACTAGAGATGAGGTGGCGAAACAAGCAACGGGACAGAAGAAAGTTTATCAGAGCAGAACACAGAATGCAGCATAAAGGAAATGTGAACCAAAGAGGTCGGGCCATAAGGAGCAACAGAGTAACACTGAGCAAACATAAACCAAAAGGTAGTCGGTAATTTTAAAATACTTGGCAGTAAGTCTGTGAGTTATCACCCAAAGCTTGAAGTGCAGAAACAAGGACGGGGGGTAAGTAAGAAAAATGCCATCAATTTTTTTTTGTTTTTGAATCATGATTATATGTCATCTATCGTCAGCCTACACACATTCCCCCCATAGGTATGGTCAGTCACCACATCCACTGACCAGGGGAGAGATGGAAATGTGAACTGAGTGGAGGAAAGAGGCAGTGGAGAGAAAGGAGGAATAAAGAGTGAAAAAAACGACACACAAAGCATAGGCTATGGTGTGGGAGACATAAAAATAGAGGCCAGACTGCATAGCAACTTCCCTTCACTAGTAACTCAGGACTCAGGGTTCATTTAGAGAGGCTGATTGAGGACAATGCACCTTCAAGTCTTTTAAGAGCTGGCCCTTTTCAGCCACACCCTTATAATATGAGGCTGATTATGAAGTAACGGGACCATGTGTACAGGACACACAGAGCTATGTCGCAGGACCTTTTGGTCACATGTACTCTCCCTGGCTTCAGCTCTGAATATGAAAAGCATAAACAGACAAATAAGCCAAAAGTAACTCAATTCTGGTAGGGAACAAGCATCTTTTGTAAAGGTAATATTCAGTGACTGCTAAGCACTGCAGTTAAGTGATAAAAAGTGCTTTATGAAATGATGCTCATCACCAGGGAAGTGTCTCTAGCCTAGTTTGACCCGTCGTATGTGCTGAGTGATTATCTCATGAACCCATCTTCTTCCACCAAAATAAATTAAGGATTAGTTTCACCTGTCTCAACCATTACTAGATTTAACTTTTGAAAAGCGTGAGGTATATGAGCCATTTCAAAATAAATTTAAAAAGGGTAAAATATTATTTCATTTAGCTCTGAAAGGAGAAATAAAGGGTACAGAAACTGCTTTTCTTCAGGATCCTAAGGGCTTTGAAGGTAAGAATATTTAAAAGTTAAACATACGCTTTTAAGAGCACAATGCTAATTCCTATTATTTAAATCAGATAATTCCTAATCCAATTTTGACATACAGAGCCAGATATCTCACCTAGACAATTAAAATTCCTAAATCAGTTCAATATACCTCTCATTTTGAAATCACTATTTTGTTCCAGAACATAAATTGGAAGTATATATAACTTGAATTTTCATTTACTAAGCTGAATAAAAAATTTTTTATAGGGAAAAAACTACTATACAATAACCTTTCTGTTGAGTATTTTGGGAGGCACATTGGAGATTTAAGTTTTTAAAAATGAGTCCCAAAACATAAAATAAATGTGCTAATATTATAAAAAGTCTGGACTCAATTTACCTGAAGGCGAGCCATGCGCTGAGGTCATACTTTTGACCTTGGAGTCTGAGAGTCGAGAGATACTGTTAGCTCTAATTCTAGGAGAAAATTTATCTGAAGGTACTAATCTGGCTCCACTCCTGATGATGGCTTCTGCGGTCCGGGAAGAGGCACTACTTCTAGAGATTGTTGCTTCCGAGTCACTGCGAGCTGATAAGGAGCCAAGCCTCGTTCGACGAGGCTGAGCCAATAAATCAATCCTAGAGATGTTACGCCTGCCTGAGGGAGGTTTTGATGTTGAACTTGTTGTGGACACTTCAGAAGCAACTGAAGCTTTGTCAGCATCAGCAAGTTCACTGTCTGAAGCCTCACCAAGTCGTGCGCGGCGCAAGAGGGAAGTCCTGGTAGGCCGTGGCCTTGGAAGGGTTGTGGATTTACCGGATGAACCTGGCATCACAGGAGACGTCTTAGATTTAGTCATTTTACTTCCGTCCAGTTTGGAATGTGCATGCTCGTCAGCTGAGGTAAGTGCAGTCCTTCCATGAGGTTTACACGAGTAAGTTTCCTGATCAGAGGACATAATATCAGAGATAGCAGAATGAGGTACGCTGGAGGTTTGGTCGTCATCTGTTAAATCTACTGAAGGCTGTCTTATTCTTCCACTGGACTGTACAAATTTACGACCCTCTGCTCTGGAGCCTATGTCTGTGGAACGACTTTTTGTTTTCTTTTCAACTTTCTCCCTAGCACCAGATGATGATGACTTTGTAACATCTTTGGAAGGAGAACCCGTGGAACACCTATCTTTATAGAGACTAGTGAAGCTCTTTCGCTTTTGGGTTGACTTTCTCTCTGTCTCTCCAGTAACCAGACTGATTGTACTGGCTGTGTCCACATCAGATTCTGGGGAAATAGAGTTGTCTCTATTGTAACTGGGAGTATCTGGGCCTTCATCAGTTTTATTTTCTTCACGCAGTTTAGCTTCTAGAAAAGCCATTACTGCCTCTGTGTCTTTTAGAATGAGGGTTGTGTCCATACTAGAATCAGTATCCACACAATCACTTCCTTCTCGTATTCTACTGGCAGATGTTAATGCTAAAGAAGGGGGTGTAGATGAAGTCTGTTTATTTATGTGGGGAATAAGTTCTATGGGGATGTTTGGACTAGGTTTTTCTATAGTGAAGCTTCCTTGTCGCACTAATGACTTGGAGGATTCCTTTTTGTCTCCTCCCTTGGAAGTGTGACCTTTTAGAATTTCCTCAGCTTTTTTCCGCTTGCCCTCACTTTGTATCACCCTTTCTCCTTTGCTTACAGAATGTCCTGGAATTTTTTCTTGAGGTTGTGACTCGTCCCTACATCTCTCTACCTGACCGGAAACATTCTTTGAAGATAATTTAGGTGTCCACTGGGCCTGTTCCTTTGCTTCTTGTTGCTGAAGTTTAGCTAATGTTTGCTTTACCAAAGAAGCTTCCTTATCAGTTTCACTTTTTTCCTTTCCAGAAGAAGAGCTGCCTAAGTGCAGCAGGGTCTTGTTATCTCCAGCAGTTTTAGGAGGCTCCCCATTTACCGCCCTGTTCGTTTTATGCAGGGCTCTGTCCGCGTCTTGTTTCTCTTTCTGGTATACCTGTGCAGGCGCCTCTTTTTCCTGCAGTTCTGTGTCTTGTTTTTCTCCTATCTCTGACCTCGGTGGCATAACCTTTGCTCTGCAGCTCTCAAGAGACTTCTCCTCATTCGGAAGCTGGGGAAGGGTGCGTCTCCTCCTCTCTCCCTGACTAGCCAAGGAAGCTGCCGAGCCAGTGGTTCTCATGGAAATGCCAGATTCACTGATATCTGTATCTGTAAAATAAAACCACCCAGAAGGACATTAGGAGAACAAAAAATAAAAAGGATATCATATTGCATTAGATTCTGAAGTTTAAGTTCAGAAATGGCTTAAGTATAAAATAAAACTCTGAATAAAGAAACCAGCACTGTGACAGAGTAGTTTAAAAAGCAAATACAATGCCAAGTACACAAATAGGCAGATTACTGATAGGGGAGTCAGGAGAGCAAGTAGCATGAGATAAAAAATAGGGTCATCTGATCTGAAACCTACGTCCTGCACCTCCCTTTTTGTTTTAATGTAAATTCACTGTGTTCATTCTTGCTTTTGTGACTTATCCCATCCTCCAAGTTTTGCTCAAGACAACAGACTCTAACCAGTGTATTATATAGAATTGCCCAGAGAATGCCTAATAAACAGGTTTTTTCGCTATACTTCAGTAAAGAAAATAATATACGTGGTTTTTAATAAGGATTATTATTTATTTGAAAGAATGACAAGTCAGATTTCCTAAGTAAAACGTAAAATACAGAACTTTAACAAGGTTCTCTAAAAATCAAACTCAAAGCTGATTAAAATAATTTCTTAAATTCTAAATATGAAAAAAGGTGATAGGATTTGTGATAATTTTACAAATAGAGGGATTTTAAATTATGGTCGTCTGGTGTATGAAGGCCTCATATAGAGCAATACGAGACCACTTTCCCTTTTTCAAATAAGTAGATGGCAGTGAGATACTTTGATACATACTTTGATGTTTCCATGAGAGAGAATTTGAAAATGCTTAAGGAATATTTTCCTGAATAAATAGAATGTGTTTCTGAAAAAAGGAACACATCTTTTCAGACAAATAGAAATTAACATACAAAGCGTCCTAACCCTTTTGAAGACAAGTGAGAAAAAGATGCTAGACATAGCTTCTGTAGGTTTTTTTCCTTTATAATTTAAAAAAATTTAGCATTTAAATTTCATAGCAATACAATGGTTATGATGCAAGAAAATACTAAACTTACTGATTTAGCTTTAACAATGAACCACGTTATCTTATTTTGTTATGTCTTATCTCCTTAGTGCATCTAAAATGTAAAAGCTATTTTATCTTTTTGTATTTTCTAGCATTTTCTCACACTGCCCTGCTCCTAACATACACTCAATGAATATTTAACAAGAACTCTTTAGATTTAAGTGCATTATCAGCTTAAATAAATTCATTCAGAACATGAAGCAGGAATGAGATAAAGAAGGTCAAGGAGTCTACTATTTCTTATAACAAGGGTAGAATTTTGCTTTCCACAGCTAATACTTAAATTTTTAGTGGATTGTTTAGTAACTGTACCTAGGTCTTCTGCCTGGTTTCTTTGTTTCTCCAACAATAACTAGCTTCTGTAAACCAATCTGCAAATCATTGTGTCTTTCAAAGATTTTTAGTAATACTATCAACTACTTCCATAATTTCTGATTAATAAGTGATATAGGCTTTCTAGTACATTTCTAGTACAAAGTCAAGTACTTTGCTCAAATAATTGTCAACTAATGTTTACAAAATTCCTAAACCAGATTTTTTTGGGGTGCTACAAGCCAGAGACAAAATAAAGTTCCATTTCCATTTCTAATGATAACATAATTGAGAATACAGATAAAAGACCACAGGTAACTTCTCCTTGAGGGTTTTATTTTTAATTAAGAATGTAATTAACTGGATCTAATAATATCATTAGAGGCATATAATTTTGTTTTTTTAAGAAACTGTTTCAGTTTGGAGAAATATAATTTAAAGGTAATAAAAATAGATTTGCAAAAGATGTATAAGTAAATTCTTTTATTGAATGTATGACACAAAGTGGCATTTGATTATTTGTTGTATTAATGAATGGGATCATTTGGAACTGTGTTAGTCTTATTTCTAAATTTTCAATATTATATAAATTTGTGTATGTTGTGTGCTTCATCTATAAATCATCTATCATCAGTTAATTTTAATGACATCTGCACTAGTGAAAATAAAATATATGTAGTATAGGCATGAGAATATGTGAATATGTTTATTAAGGTGTAAGTCACCTCTCACTATACATATTTAGTTTGTTTTTTAAAAACTGATGTACGATTCACACAGACACACAGACACACAAAAGAAAATACCATTCTCTAAAGAAACAGGCACAGACAACTCCACTGTTCTTTCTTCATGATCATGCCTTGTGTGATTAGCAGCCAGACTAGCCCATTGTGAAACCCAGCGTTTGCTTCCAGATGAAGACGTGCCTTCCTGAAGGAGAAAAACACGATAAAAGAACAGTTTGGTCAAATCTGATTCATAAGAAAGAGAATTCCATTTAGTCTCATTAACTTGTCAGACAAAGCAGTATTTAAACCTCATATTGTTTTGTTATCATTTATTACATTTTCTTATATAAAATGAAGATCTTCTAGGTAACCTTTTAACTATATTTCATTATTACTATGAATGTAGCATCATTTTCTCGACTTATTAATGACTAACAATGGTACTAAAATAAACTATTGGAGCTTAAAATTTACGGCTGCTAGATAACCTGGGTATTTTACAGCTTTGCAGCGACAACAGCGGAATTAGTTCTGCTCCATTCTATGGAACAGGGTGTCTAAAGGTCTATTCGTAAGTTGGTCTCTAGCCCTCTAAATCAGTGGTTCTCAACCTTCCTAATGCCGCGACCCTTTAATACAGTTCCTCATGGTGTGGTGACCCCCATAAAATTATTTTCATTGCTACTTCATAACTGTAATTTTGCTAATGTTATGAATCGTAATGTAAATATCTGATGTGTGTTTTTCTGATGGTCTTAGGTGACCCCTGTGAAAGGGTCATTCAATCCCCAAAGGGGTCGCGACCCACAGGTTGAGAACCGCTGCTCTAAATGTTCCTAGGAATCAGACTGGTCCAAGAAACTGAAGGCTTATTAAATCGGCCAGGTCATGTCTTCAGGGATTTAAAATACAAACCCAAACCATTACACTTCTTTCTATAACACTTTAATATTTTCAGAAAGAGCCAGAGATCATAAACTTTAAGAATTTTCTATATAACCAGTTTGAATCTAGACCTGTCCATGTCTAGATGTATCCTTAAGGCCAAGTGCTCTTTGAACCCTTATAGTCAAATGTAAATAAAATTTAATTCATTATATGCTTCCAAAGACTATGGACATATAATGGTAGTTCTTAAAACCAGGGCCACCTAGGCATTTAAAACAGAAAATTTATTTCAAATTATTCAAAATTGTATTTTATTAAAAGTGTCATATTTACTGTATTAATAATGACAGCCTAGAAATTAATGAAGTAAATATTTCATACAGACTGGCTACTATATGATTTCAAGAATAATAGATAAAAATAGTTAAGTATACATAAGGACATTTATACAATGAAGCCTAAGAATACCAAAGCCTGCTGAACCCTTGAATTCTCTTTCAGGAATCTGTGGTAACTGCCTATAGTTCTGAATTCTGAAGGAAATCCCACAGCCATCTATGCCAGGAAAAACCACAGTGGAGTAGGTTTCAGTGGCACACACTGTGCAAGACCACTCTGTGACTGTCCTAATGGCCTGCTTAGGTGACTCCTTCAAAAGCAGGTATGCTCTGGGGCTTCACATAAATTCCACTTGTCACAGGTTGAGGGGATAGAAAGGAGAAGAGCAAGTCTAAGTTCACGTTTACCAGAACCCTTCCTAGATTAACTGGGGTACCAACACACTGCCTCAAGTAAGTATCGCCTGCCTTTGGTAAGCAAATTAAGCATCCTGTAAAACAGAAACCAGAATCAAAATTCTCTATGATCAAGGGGTAAAAAGAACACCAAAAGACAGTAATCGCTTTGACTGTTTTCAGGAAAGGCTGACCATAAAGGGACGACTTTAACATATTTGTACCTGTCTATAAAAAGGTATTTTATTTACGTTTCATACAAATGTGACACTTGATTTATATTTTGTTTATTTACATGTTAAGATTTTGTTTACATTTTATATTTATTTACCATTTGTATATTTTAAATGAACTCATTTCTGAGAGGCAGTAATGAGTAACAGAACGAGTTAGAAATCAAGGCTGTGTAAGGTTCAGATTCTGGCTCCATAAGGTACTCATTTTAAGAACTTGGCCAAGTTGCTATAAACTTCAGTTTCCTATTTTGTACCCAGAAAATGTCTACTGAATGCTGGTGTCTATTATCTGGCTAAATTATAATGACTACATCTCAGTTCCATGCATATTTTAGATTTCTTTTAGACACATCACTGTGGAATGAAATTCTAACATCATTTCTAGTAATGGAATAAATAAGCTAAATGCAGAAATCTCAGACAATTACTATGCTGAGTGTTTTATATACCTCATTAAATTCCCTGTAAACAGTTTTTATTAACAATACCATCTGTAGAGATGAGAAAACCACACGTAGGAGGGGAAGTGACTGAGTCAAAGGTACTCTGTTCTATGTGGCAGTTCTGGGATTTGTGGTCAGGTTTTTCTAGCTCCGCAACACCACACTGACTTTCTCCCTATCTTAACCAAGCTATTCTTGATTCATTTCACATTATTCTAACCACATCCTCGCTGGACTGCAATGGCACTTATTTAGGTTTATCAGTGGCATCTGTCAGGTACCACCTTGCACATGTTTCCTAGAATGATAGGTCTTTCCTTTCCAAATACATGATCTCCTAGAAAGTATAAGCACTGTCCAGTTTTTGTGTTATCTCATAATGCCAATTAGAGCAGAGAGCATATCGCTCATTAACTGCTTACTGAAAGTTAACATCTTCCATCACTGACAAAAGAATGCCAATTTCAAAGAACATTAAGAACCAAAACTGAAATGGAATTGCTGCAAAAATTGCTTTAGGCTTTCACTAGAAACAAATAATTTGTGAGAATTTAGATTTCAGAAGTATTAGACCATGGGACATTGCCAACTTAATATAACTGTAAATGATGAAAATTTACATTTTAGGCACGTAAAACGTGACGTATGAGGAAGAGATGTGTACCTCTGTGCTGTGAAACCCAGCTGTACCCAGGGGCTTTCTTTCTTCCATGACTATTGCAGCAGAACTGAGAGCCCAATCTTTTATCAGATCTTTATGTTTTTCATTGATAATAGGCCTACTATAATCCTGATTGTCATCTATTCCAAACACCTAGGAAGAGAAAATCATTTTATAAATGAAAAGTCAGATTAGTGTGTGAATATCTTCAGTAACTTCGCAGGCAAATATATTCTAAATTCATCTCAACAGGCAATTTCAATAATGGGAGAAAAGTTGGGCAATGACAAGGTAACCACCAAATGTAATGAGAGTTGGAGAGGAAAACAGGGCAGAGGCAGCTTACGTAAATGTAATTAATTACCCTTTTTTAATATTTAGCAAATGTACTGTTTAATTATTAAGAAATATTCAGAGTATTACAATTCATTTGTTAAAAGATGCTAATGATTTTAAAAACTGTAATAAAGCAGAGTTTAAAAAGTTCCACTTCAGTTCATTTTTAGCTTGTCTCTTTGGTCTATTATTTTTCAGACATGTGTTAGAAAACTATAAATGTGTGACTGATTTTATGTGTTCCTTCCCAAACAAATATTCAAGATTTACTGATATGACTTAAATTTATACAAATAATTTTCCAGGTTCCCAAATAACAGATTTTATTGTATGATTTTTGTACCAGGTATAGCATAATTCTTAAACTATATTTGCCTAAAAGTCCCTCAAAGGTCTTATTTTGAAATGCAGATTTCTGTGTTTACTCACACGTTCAACATTTTCAGTAAGTAGACTGTTGATGGTAAACACTTTTGAAATAGTCTAACTGCAGAGACCAACAATCATGTGCTTTTTTCAAGGGCAGGACTTGAGTCTTACTCATTTCCTGGCTCCTAATAGGCCCTGATTTTGCTGAAGAGACTGGAGAAAGGTCCTAACTCACAAAGTGGACCATTCCAGAGTCTCTCCTTTGTGCCCAACACTCATTATTTACTGTTGTGGTTCTAATTATTATTATAATCAAGAAAAATATTAAGTGTCTAAATCAGTGCTTTGTAGAACAGAGCTTTAGAACATAGAGACTTCATTTTCTATAAAAAGGGAAAGATACCTCTGTTTAAACTATTTTCTAGAAAACTTTCAATTTTTTAAAACTGTTTTCTAAAAAACTTTTTAATGATCATACATCTATGTGGTAAATTCTTAAGTCCACATTTAGTAAGGCAGATAGCAGATTTTGGAAAAAAAATGAACAGGTGGTAATTTTACCACTAGATGGCCTTATGATAATACTTAACATGTAATTCAATGTAACTATAGTTTTCAAGAATTCTGATTTAATAGTCTGTTGAAACACTCATTGAGGATTTGAATTACATTCATTTTAAGAGCAAACTGTATATTCATTTTAAGTCAAATATGAATTTTAATAATACATGGAAGTACAGTGTTCTGATGGAAACAAAAACCAACCTGCTTCATTGTGCTAAAATCAGGATTAGTGTTTAAAAGAACAAGCAGTAAAATATATTAAGTATACTCTTCTGTGTGTTCTGTCTTTAACCCCACTTATACACAAGGCACATTAGAGCTAAATGATTTGCAACTGTCTTAAATTAAAATTTAAAAAGTTTCTGACTCAAGCACTTGATCTCCATATTTCCTGAAATTTATCTCATTTTCATAATTACTACTAGGAAACATTCTAAGTTCAGTTTGGAAGTAAATGATAGAAATAACCATATATGACGATTACTTCCACACTGTATCTCTTTGGCATGTTAATTTACAAATTACCTTAAGTGATTTTCTGATTTTGTAATATTTAATTCTAATCCATACTCAAAATGGACTTCTAAACCTTGATTTCCTTAAACATCTAAGCACCAGGAGTTTCAAATGAAATATAAAATAATCTCTCCAAATCACTTCTGACACTTATTTTGAAACGGTAACAAAAAGACATACATACACACAAAGAAGTACGGAATGGTTTTAGGAAAGGGGAGTTGACGTTGTACGGAAATACTCAGATGACATTCTACAGATTGCTAAAGCATCAGACAGAGCCATACGCGTATGTGCCAGAAAAGTAACATTTCTTGTCAAACAAATGACGGAGCCTCAAGTACCAGTGCATGGAGAAAGAAGCCTTCCAAGTTCATCCCTGTATTTTTGATAGTGCTTTGAAAAATTAATGATAGCAATGACTAGCCAGCCCAGCTTGAAGTCCAATCACCATTTTTGTGTCTGGGTACAAAAATATCCATTTGAGACAACTTTCATGTAAAAATAAAGATGGATATTAAGAGCCTACAGTGTACTTTAAAGGTACTGTACTTTTCACATTTAAAAAAATACATACAATCTGATGTACACCCCAATAATTGGACAGAACTTCAGAGCTGCTCAAAGCAAAGACCAATCCCCTAGATTTCCTCATCTTTTCATTCTAGAGTTTGTCTCTAGGTGATGTCACCCACACTCAAGGCTTCACATCAATTTCCAACTATAGACAGCTGCTTACCTGTCTGTCATCTCTTCTCCTAGGTGGCTCAAGGGCATTTCAAATGCAGTGTGTCATCCAAGCTCTTTGAGTCTCTCCTCTTCCCCACTCTGACCTGGGCTCAGTCAAACCCCCAATTTCATATAGTATAAAATCTGGGTTTTTCATTCAGCTAGAGATTTTAAACTAGAAGTCTATAGTGGGGGAGTGAGATCAGATACCTAACTTTTATGCTTCCTAATAGAACCCTTCACCCCAACTGTGAGTCAGTTTCTAACTTTTTCCAGGTGGTAGTACAAATTCTTCCTGAACTTATCTATCTGAACTCTCTGGGCCCGGCACATGTTGAAAGATAACTCATTTATGTTAGGGGTAGGGAGTGGCTTTCATGTGCTGCTATATATCGCTCCCCGATCCAGGTGTAGATGTATCTGTGTTTTAGGGAGTGACCTGTGTGACTCCTACAGTGGCCTCTAGGGTAAGAAGGCAGCACCTCACTCACTATCCCACTCTGAGAGTCCTGGAGCACGTTCTCAGTCTTTTCCTTTGAGTATGTGCATGTCATATTGGGCATTTCACTTGGAATTTTGCATCTATCATCTCAGTGGTTACTCTATAAACAATTTTAACAACTTGTTTCTCACTATTTGCAGGCTACTGTGCTAGATATCATAGGGGATTTAAAATTATACACTCAGCCCTCTATATCCACGCTTACAGATGCAACCAAATGCAGATGGAAAATATTAAAGAAAACAAACAAACAAACCAAAAAAACCTAAAACCTCCATTGCTGACTTGTACTATATAGTTAGGCATACAGTATCTGTACTGAACTTGTATGGAATTTATTTTCTTGTCATTACTCCCTAAACAATATAGTATAGCAACTATTTATGTAGCACTTACACTGCATTAGGAATTATTTACAGCAAGATTGTCCAGCCTGCTGCTTGCAGGCCGCATGTGGCTCCAGATGGCTTTGAATGTGGCCCAACACAAATTCGTAAACTTTCTTAAAACATTACGAGATTTCTCTGCAACTTTTTTTTTAAGCTCATCGTTAGTGTTAGTGTGGCCCAAGGAAGCCAAAAGGTTGGACACCTCTGATTTAAGGTATATGGAAGGAAGTGTGTAGGTTATATGCAAAATACTATGCCATTTATATATAGACTTGAGCATCCTCGGATTGTGGTATCTGCAAAGGGTCCTGGAACCAGCCCCCTACAGATATCAAGGGATGACTATCTGACTTAGTTCTAACTCTGGGGGAGCTGAGGTCTAATACAGGAGCTTATTAAAAAAAGATAAATGTCACCTGAACCATGCAGGGGTACTCTGTACTTAAAATCTCTGCAGAACCAGATTTTATTTTTAGATTGTAGGTTTAAATTTAAAAAAACTAAACATACTTCAGATGATAAAGTACTAGTACGTACAATACAGACCAAGCGATGAAAAGTCTGTCTTCAGTTCTTTTCACTAGTGTATTATCATCACGTCATTATTATTTAAAAGCTCAGAATGTACAAAAAATGTCTACAGTTTCTAATTGTGAAATTGGAGAGTTGGGGCGGGGGAACAATGGTATATCAAACCAAAAAATACAGGGCCAACTCTCATAGAGTAAATTTCAGCCCTACTGAACACCTGGAGAGAGAGGTCAAATTACATTTAGTATCAAATACAGGAGTGTTTATTGTGACAAGTAGAGAGCAGTGTGAAAAGGGTGGAAGAAGAGGGAAGAGTTAGACATATAAATATGGTGACACAAATGTAAAGCCAAATGGTAATTCAATAGCAATAGTCCTTAATTTATTAGTTAAAAAAAATTCCAAATCATTTGAAATTCAGAATTCATTTTTCCAAGAGAGTAAGAAACATTAATGGTACGTTAAATACTATATCAAGCTTTTGTGACCTTCTTTTAAAATAACTGAAGAACAGTACTACATTAGTATATCAATTGTATCAAAGTGTAAGTAAAAATGCAGTCAAGTTTGAACCTCAGCAGAGCAGATGTTTCCTCAATGAGCAAGCACCCCCTGGGTAAGGACAGCTGGGTCTATACCAGCTCAAGTCAATAGCAGAGGTTCCTAGAACTATGCAGAATTATATATATTAACAAGTTATTTTAGGATCAAGATATACACTATTTTCCCATGCAGGAAACAAAATCAGGATGATTTAAAAGACAATGTTTTTTAAACTTGCAATTTTGCATGAAATTCCAATTTCGTTTTTAAAAGGAAAAAAATCCCTTAAAATTCAGTGGTATAAAAAGTTCTAAGAGAATTTTCATGGCATATTTGGAATAAACTTTTCAATTGAAAATTTAGACACTATTGTTAGAAAAAAGAACTTTGAATGGAGGTAAGCGAGACATAATTTATCATGGTACACAGATGCATACAGCAGCATTACTCATAATAGCCAAAAGGTGGAAATAGCCCAAATGTTCATCAATGGATGAATGGATAAAAAAAAATGTGGTCTATCCACACAGTGGTACATTATTTGGTCATAAAAAGGAGGTACTGATGATACCTGCTACATCACAGTTGAACCTTAAAAACATTATGCTAAGTGAAAGTAGTCACAAAAGGCCACATATGGTATGACTGGATTTCCATGAACTCTCCAGAATAAGCAAATCCTTAGATGCAGAAAGATCAGTGGTTGCCAGGGGCTGAAGTAGGGAAAAGTGGAAGTGATTGCTTAATGGGTATGGGGTTTCTTTTTTGGGGTGATTAAAATGTCCAGGAATCAGAAGTGCAGATAGTTGCACAACTTTGTGAACGTATTAAAAAGCCTCCGAATCGTGCACTTGAAATGGCTAAAATGGTAAATGTTGTGTGAATTTTACCTCAATTTTTTAAGAAAGGTACCATCTGGTATTATTTTCTTCCTTTTAACTTCTCTCTGGGTAAACATATGCTCTCAAGTGCTTGTCCTGTTCTTGACTTTATCTTGTGTCCTTGACTCCTCCCATTCCTTAGGAGTACTAACAATCTCTTACCTTTACATCACTGTTTAACATTATTTTCTATGAGACCCTTCTTCCATATCTTCAAATGACGCTCAAGTCTAATCTACTGTTTCCATAGTTAAAATGCCCAATGTTCTCCTGATGGCTCATTTCCTTGTCATACATTCCTTCTTTTCATCCCTAAAATCTGGCTGCTCATCAATAACCATTTAACTCTGTCCTTGCCAAGGAGATTTTCAGGGCCTAAGTCATTAGTTCAGTTTTGTTAGAATGCAAGGCTATCTCGAGTCTTCTACTAATCAAGGCAATTCCCCTGAAAGCTCACACATTTCTTATGACACAACCTACACTCCTTTGCAGCTTTCATACTTACTATTACAAAGCTAAGCTCATACAAGATTTTAAATGATACATTTTAAGGAGTTCCTTTAGGATCAAGATAGAAACTAGTTTCAACACATAAAAATACAGGAAAACCTATCTGTGAAGGCCTGGTTGGATTTGATCAATGTATAAATTCATCAAAAGAGGGGTTTCCTGGTGATGTAATAGCTAGGCCTCAGCACTTTCACCGCTGTGGCCTGGGTTCAATCTCCAATCAGGGAACCAACCAAAAAAAAAGAAAAATCATCAAAATAAATAAGCCAACCTATAGCTAACCATATACAAACACTGATAAAAATGAAAAAGCCTGTAATAAATTTTTCTTCTCAGGGATTCAAGAGATACTTGCCAAGCAGTGTTCTAGGCACAAGAAATACAGAAGTGATCAAGACAAGTGCAATCCTTCTAGAAAGGACAAAAAAATGAACTAGCTAGTGCTGAGTTCTACACAGAAAATTAAACATGTAATCTGATGGAGATACTATACAAGGTCAATGCTGGGGCTACTTGAGATATAACAGGTGGCTAGAGGAAGCCTGTGGAAGCTGTGAGCAGGAGCCTGGCATGCAAAATGCAGGCAGGAGCGCTCAGGAGATGGAGGGCAAAGGAGGTGGGAAGCCTCTTACAAGTAACTAAGTAAGTTTGCATAATAATAAAGGAAAATGAGGGCAAAACTATCACATGTTAAGCTGTGACTGGAAAAAGGTGAGGGGTCCCTGGGTTCCCCCTCCCTTCCCTCACCCCCGTGAAGTTCTGGGAATTGACACAGCAGGAAGGGCTTCGGACGCCTAAGGACATGGTGTACGAAGAAGGGGAGAGGAGCATCCATCAGAGTGACCGAAAGTTAATTCTCCTGATGAAAAAACTTAAAAAACTGCTCAGTGAACAGTGGATAAGAAGACAGATTAGTATTAAGAGAAAGACAAACCAAGTTGCCAGAATTGACCTTTCTGGAGCCACTATTTGCTTTGGCCCATTAACTCAGACTGTTTTTGGACTCGCAGGAAGTAGAAATGTCACGTCCGAGTCAAAATGCTGCTGGTCCTCAGGGTCCTTTCTTACCTACTGCTCAAGGCTCTATTTAAGCCCCTGCCCTTCAGTTCCCACACACGTTTGATTCCATGTCTGCATGCGCCATGGACATGCTGCCATCCTCCGGGTGCTCTCTGGCACTGTCGCCTAGGTGCTGACCCTGGTTTTGTCACGGCTCCCCAGGCTCTGCCTGGGGTCTGATCTAAAATCTTGCTGTGAACTTCAGGGTCTGGATTAGCCCCATTCCAGACAGACTGGCTCCAGGCTCTTAGCACTGACTTTCTTTGGGCTGTCTGACTCACTGCTGTAGATGTTCTCCATTCTGTGTTTCTACCTTGTCGTTCTCCTGGTTCCAGATTCATCCCTCACACCTACAGAATCAGCACTGATTGATGACAGAGCCCCATGAGGGAAGCAAACATGCTAGTAAGAGGCATTTGAGGGGAAATACACTGCCACATTGGACAGGAGTCAGAACTAAGGAAAGGACGAGTATCTAGCAGAACTGGTCTATGGTATGAAATTTATGGAAAGGAGAAATACTTTTGTTCAATGACCAATTATTTTCTTCTTCATGTGATATTTAGCTTTCTACAAGTTTTTCTCATTTGGCTTGGAAGTCTAGGTGGTGGCCCTGACAACATCCTCCTCTTCCCGTAGCAGCGTGTTCTGGCAGAGAAGTGGTAGAAGAAACTAGTATCTACTTGTACTATGATGGGTTCTCTAGATATAATAGGAAGGTCAGGAGGGAGGGCTGGGGAGATTATTATTACTGTTGTGGAAGATAATTACCTTTAATCCAGGCAGTCAATAGCGCGCATCTCCATGTAAGCTTAGATGTAAAACTTAAGAGAGATCTTTATAAATAATAGGCATTTGTGTTAATACTGTAAGAGCTAAATTTGGGGACAATGCATAAAACAAGATTACCTACTGACAGACACACAGCACAAAGATACAAACCTAAATGCTATAATCCCACAACATGGGGGTTGGAGAAAGGATCTCTCACTATCTTTTAACTACAACTAGCACAAAAAAGCAAAGAGATGATATTTCAGCTTGGTCACTTCTTTAGGTCCTATTTTAACTATGTGTAACTCCTTCCTAGTTAAGAAGCAAATATTTGTTTTGCTTATTTTCCCTTGGCCCTTGAATACAATGTATTTTGGGAAAAAAATACAAAGGCATTCGGTGCTTATCATGCTGAACATTAATGTATCATGAGATAGGGCTGCTTAGTTCTTTTTGATTGTTTTTGGTTCCAAGATGCTATTTTTCTCTTGTTTTTCTCTTATGCCTCTGATTCTTTTCAGCCTCCTTTGTTCACTCTAGTTCCTGTGTCCACCAGTGTTGGTGTTGCTCAGAATTTCACACTTTTTCTCCTCTTACTCTATACATTCTTTCTAGGTGAACTCATCTATTATTGTGTATTGAGTTGCTCATTAATAATTCTCAAATCAGTATTTTAGCCCAAATATCTTACTTAAGATCTAGACATTTATATTCCACTATTGGGCCTGTCAGCAGCTTTTCAATTACCTTCTCTGCTTCGCATCTTTCCAATGTTCTATTCATTCTTCACACTTCTGACAGTGATCAGATCACTGCCCCACTTAAAAGTCTCCCATGACTTCCCACTGCCTTCAGCATGAAAAAATCTGGAGTTCTTAGTCTGCTACAAAAGGGTATTCAATATCTAGTCCCACCTATCTTTCTAAAAGTTACAATGGTCACGTGAACAAGTCCTTCGCTTCTCATGCTGTTATAAACATTGCTCCATATGGAAAACCCTACTTTACCAAGCCTGTTATGGATTAATTCCACCTGTTTCAAAATGAGCTCAGTTGACAATTAAATTCAATTTTTACTGAGAACATATAAACTGCCAGGCACTAGCAATCATGGAGTTTACATCTGTATTTGTTGTGTGTGCGCACAGTCACACACATGTGCGTGCATGCATGTGTTTTGGGGGAAGGGGAAGTTAAATAAATCAATAGTGATAAAGCTTATGATTAAAACAAAACGAGCTGATCTGAAAGTGACTAGATTGCACAGCTAAAGACTTCTCTGAGGAAAGGATGTTTAACCTGAGATCTGCTCTTGGTGCTACCGGCACCCTTCCTCCAACAGCTTATGTCTATCAAAACATTCATCACAGTATTTTTAATTCATATTTTTAATTGTATACTTCCATCCCTCTACATACTCATTTCTTGAAGGGAATGTCTCTTTCTTTTCAATCTGAATGTCTCTCTCATAACACAATACCTGGCACATTGTTGATGTTGAATAAAGGTTGCTAAATGAATAAATCGATGAAATAAACCAGCTCTCACATGACGAGATGAAAAAGGAAAGAGACCAAACAAAACTTTTCAGGACCAAAAAATAATTAACTTCAGATGGAGAGAGCTGATGGCCCAGTGTGCAGCCCACACACTCGAACTTTCAAAGGGAGAAAGTGGGTGGCAGAGCTCATCCAGTCATTTGATATGACGCCTGTATTTACTCTTCCTAAGGTTGTTCTGATGCTTTCTCTCTGGCTATTCTTTCTGTTTTCCCCTCACCCATGGGTTAGTTAATCTTCTTCAAATATTTGACTCCTGCTGCCCTGCTTCTCTCCCCAATGCCTGAGTTAGCCTGAATTTGCTTTCTGGCTTTAACCACAGCTGGTACAATCTTAGCATTTTCTTTGGTGTTCACAACATAATCTAGTGCCTCGTTTTTCTCTACAGTTATGATCTCAACTTTGTTGTTTGGTTTATATAAACGAAGAATGACTCTGAATTACCTACTCAGTCTCATACTACCATTACTCTCCTAAATGAATTCTGCTTTAAATCTTGGCTTTCTCTAATCATAGTATGACCACATAATTTGTCACCAAAACTGGGCCTCTTTTTGAGAATGTAAAAAAAAGGTGCTTTTGATAATTACACACAGCAGGTGGACAGCAGGTTTTGCGGTCACCCTCTCTATCCGGCGGTTTCCTAAAGAGTCTCATCTGCAACAATAACTTGTTCTCAGCTTTCTGTTGTTTGGCAAGGTTGCTGCCTCGCCCTGGAACTTCCACTAGGCTTCAGATTTGCCCCTTTTGGTGCTGAGAAAACTTTCCCAGACTCAACAGTGTCTTGTGTACAGATCCACATGTGGGAACTCTTAGCAAAGGTATTAACACAGCTAACATTTTTACAGACCTCTTATTATAAAACAGACATTGTGGTAAGCGTTTTATATATTTTATTGCATTCTTTTCAAAACCTAATGAACTTTTTTCTATTTTGGAGCTAAAAGAAACAGGGGCTTAAATAGGTCAGTTTTACTTAAGGGCACATATCTAGTACATGCAGAGTTTATACTTATTCCCGCTCTGTCTGCCTGCAAGTGTTCATATTCTTAAGTACTACAATATAATCCCTCCTTATAAAATAACCTTTTAATAGAGAAAATATCTATCACTATAAAAATAAATTCTCAAACCAAATGAGGACAGAATAGGATGAAATATTAAAACTTCTTAGTATTCTTTTTATTTTTTATTTGACAGTATTTTAAATCTACTTGTTCTTAATAACTAAGAGAAAATTATGAACTTAAAAGTAATCTGAAAGAAATGTCATTATCAATTCCCAATGATGAAAATAATTCAAAATCACCAAGAGTCATTTTCTATGCTAACACAGTATCTACAGACTTCCTTTAGTATAATAAGAAAACTCACTTTATTCATCTGCTTCTGATTTACTATACCTCTCTTAATGACAACTATGATAACACTGATCACATAACATATATTTCTGAGACTAATGGGTCCTCAATGTTTGGAGTTGTACACTTTAACAGCAGAAGAGCTTGAGCTTGTACTCCTCAATAAATGTATGTTTAGAAATTATATAAGTAAACCAATGTCATAATAGATGGTATACACTATAGAACACACTCCAAACTAGAAATAAAAGTTATGAAATTCAAAGTAAATGTAAGTTCTAATGATCTTCCTACATTCCAAAGGCTTATCTTGCTTACTCCATGAAAGACCACTCTGTAAACTTGTCATTTAATCTCATGAACCTCAAATGTTGATGTGCATAGGAATGCCTGGGAGATCATGCTTTTAAAACAGATTGATTCACTACGTTTAGAATGAGCCCAAGAGTCAATTTCTAACAAGCTCTCAAGTGATGCTAATGCTGCCCACACACTGAGTAATAAGAATTTAAACAAGAGATCAACGCTTAGCAACCTACATCAAACTCAGGTTGTTATTTTCCATGGGGTAAAATAAATAGTTGATTCTACAATCAATTTTCCATTACCATGAAGATAACTGAAAAAAACGACTTTTTAACCATACAACAATCATTATACACAATAACCAATAACATCAGAGAATAAATCTGAAATGTAAATAATCACTGTGACTGGGTATACACTTGTTAAATTCAAAGTATCATAAACAAACTGATTTTGTTTTCATACAGTTCTTTTCTACACCAAAGCTAGCAGTGAAAAGAAATTAACAAAAGAAAATAAAAACAAAGAACAGAATTGATCAAAACATATCTATTTTTATCTGCTCCCAATGTGAAATCTGTAGGCAGGAAACCTGTGGCTGCCTATTATCAGCTAACATTTATGTTTATATTAACAGAGTCATAACAATCTGGACTTTTGTTTTGTTTTGTTTTAGTTTTTAAATAAATCCAAAGTGAGAATGGCCAAAGTATACTATTTAAAAATCCTGTCTTAAATTTATACAATTTTAAAAGGTCCAAGCAGTTTAAATGGACAGGGCTTTACCTATGAAAACTCAAGCAAATTGAGAATACAGGCAAAATAAAATCAAATCATTTTGGTCTTCTTGTTGGTCTTGCAATTCCCTAAAATAATCCTGAAGTTCTAATACCACCGACTGCATGAGAACATTTCATGATGACTCTCTAGTAATTTCCAACAGTCAAATACACCACAAGAAAACTATCATACCCAAATTGCAATTATTTACCTTGTCAATCATTTTTCTTGCTTCCACTTCCTCACTGTTGGGATTCTCTAACTCAATGGTATAAGTACCCTTGTCACTTTGGTCATCATCATTATCCTTTTCAGAAGTAGCAGAAGTAGCTTGATTTTTTAACATTTTATCCATCTCCTGGCTCGGTCTGTGCCCAAGACTCCCTGAACTTCTTAATAATGCAGTTTGTAGGAAGGGAATTGACACCGATGGCTCCTCTGATTTCTGTTTTAACAATTTCCCATGTGGAACACCATGCCCCCCTCTGTGATGCGCAGAGCTAGTCTGTAAAGACAAAGAAACCACTTTGGCATCTGCTGTTGGAGATTTTGCTTTTTCAAGTTTTGTATGTGGTGTTGAATAAGTAGTTTCCTGACACAAGACTCCGGTACTCTGAGTAAAAGAATATGACCTTCTTTTTCGGGGATTGTCTTCATCAAAGAATGCAATCATAAAAGCGGTTTGACTTACAACAGCTTGATCTTGCTGCTTTTCAGGAGCCGGGGCCTTCTGTAGCTTTTTCTGCTCTGAATGGTGGCGCCTAAGGTGCTCCTCAAGGGCTGCACGTCTGCTACAGCGCCGGTGGGCCCCTGCATTCTCTGAATCGCTTTGTGTGCCATCGTCGTGTTTATTTCCTGGACATAAAAAAAGAAATCGCATAATAGAGAAGGAAAAAATCCCATGTAGGAAATCAGAAACATATACAAAAGTGCTATTTGTTTTGCCCCCTTCCTTTCCAATCCAAAGTCCTATGTTCTTTTCAGTAACAGGCTCTGCAAACTTCCCTCAACTGCAATGCTTACATTCAAATTTGATCAACCAATAATGAGGTCCTTTACAAACAAATGAACAGGATTGTCTTTCTTTCTCCAAATTTTAACTTTACATTGATTTACCAATGTCTTAACAGATAAGCAAGGCTGTATCATCTGTGACAGTTTGTGTTTGTAATATGAAACATCAATCCTGCTTTCAAACCTTATGCCTTACTTGAGCAATCACAAGTTTGTTCCTAGCATTAGAGAGGAAAACAAATAGGAGAAAGGGTGATCCCATGAAATGCTCATTATTACACAGATGCCACAAAAATGTGATGAAACTTAACTTTCGATGATGTACACTACTTCCATAAGTATAGTATACATTTCCTTTCCAATAAAAAGATGCAAATTTATAGTTTTCATGAATTACTGTAAAGTTATTTACAAGTATCTTTCTAGCTATAAGAACTTTTGAAAATTTCATTTGTGCTCTAAACTCTGGTGGCTTCAGAGTTAAATAAAGCATGCCAAAGGCCTATCACGACAAAGCACAGTCTATAAAATCTTATATAAATCTAAGCACCTACTGGGCAAATGATACTGTGGTAAGTATGACCATATTTGTCTTCTCCATAAAGTATAGAGAATCAAGTTAAAATATATTTTAATTTTGAAGTATCTTTCTAACAGAGGCTTTTTGCTACCATTCATAGTTCTATCAGGGATTAAATGAAAACTGTATGAAAATTTTACTTGATTTTTCACTGATTTATAATCTGTTACCTAAATAGTAACATTAGAATAGTCAAATGATTATTATTATTATAGCATAGAATTATTAGAGAGTAAAGTGTTATCTGACGCATGTTTTAGACCAAATCATAAGTGACAGCTTAAATGATGGTTTCTTTACAAGAAAACTATAAATAAATTTAGTCAACCAGGTACATGTTAATGCTTCTGGGACTGAATCTGATTTTTAGATTTTCCTGAGCTACAATTTTAATCTGAATAATCTGCTGAATAAGGTGGCATCAAGTAAGATGATCAGAACTGAAAGACTTAGAGGCTGGGAGGGACAATGAACACACGAGGGCTGTCTGGAAAAAATACAGCCATAATGCCTCTAATTTTCATATTACATGGCTGGATTCTTTCCGGACAGCCCTCGTATGTCCTAGAAAAAAGTTGCATTTCAATGATCCTGGGCTTGTTTCTACTAGGTTAACAATAGATGCTAATGATTTAACATAAGAGGACTGGCCATGAAAATGTGGTACAAAAAAGGCATGAGCAGACTCAGAAGAGAGAAAACCAAGCACACAGAGCATGTGCCCGTTTGGAAAAGAGGCAAGGGAAGCCCAGAAAGCTGATGAGATCAAAATGAGGGGTTTTGCGAAGCACTCCCAGCACAGTGACAGCCCTGTTATAAACCTCAGGTATGACACCAAATCTGAAACTTTCTTCAAATTAGTAACTATTCAAAATGCATTCTGAAAAGGAAAACAATGTGTTTAATTAATGGACTCCCTGCCTCAGGTAATTAAGTGAGGAATTAGGGATAGCAGTTGAAATGCAAAACCACTAGTTCAAATACAAACTCATTAAAACATGACATGTTACAACTTATTCCATTGTAGCACTGCACATATTGAAAAGAAACCAGTTTGTAAGAAGCTAGATATAACTAAACTCCAATATTTTCTGCATAAGAAGACCAATAACCCATTTCTCTCCCCCCCACATTGCGTGTGTGCACATGCACGCACGCACGCACACACACACACACATACACACAGTGAAAAAAACCAATTTTATAGAATTTAGTTCTTTCTTGTATCAACATATAAAATTTGGCATTTAAGCAGTGTTAGGCCTTTCAAGTATCTTTGCTTTGATAAGTTATAGCTTAAAAATTCTATTTTAATTTATAAACTAGCCACTTTCTTTTTTGGAAATTATCCCTTCTTATATTTCCCAGTGTTATACAAGGTGAGACCTCTAATCAGAACTGAATTTCTGTTTTCACTCAACACAAATATCACTAGGAAGCTCTCCTCACCAAGTTTCTTCCCTTCTGTTCTGTCTCTCATTAATCATGCCCACATAAGCTGGAGTTCTTTCAATATTGTTTAGGTTAGCTGTACCAAGTGAGTAGCTGTGGCCAAAAGAAGCTGCAACTCTCCTAAAGGGTAAAAGTGTATGGGCTTTGTGAACATTATTTTCTTCACTGTCCCAAAGCGCGTGCACTTCACTCTTGTAGGAGCAAAGTTTTTTGTTTTTGTTTGCCTACTTCAAGTTTTTGACTGATCTAAACAGTTGTTGATAGTCATTATAAAATTGTTACTGTTTGCTATTACATTTATTTAGTCTAGGTATATTCTGAAGTGTGGAAAATCTCTATCTAATGACAGCAGCTTTGATTTTGGGGGAAAGACAAGTATCATTCATAAATAAATTTGGAAAAATAAAATGCATCTATCTTGGACCAAACTGAATTATATTCACAAAGACATTACAAATTTTGGATGTCTTGTGATACAGTTTGAAGGTAAATCCAAAAGAAAGGTTCTAAGCAATGGCAATATACTAGAACATATGTCTACCTGTAAATCAACTTTGAGGAATGACGATGATCTGATTGTCTAATTTCTGATAAGGTTTTCAAACAGCCACTCATTAAGGTATAAATGCAGTGTGAAAGTGGGCATTAATGCCTCTACTTGGAATTAGTCTTGTACAAGAAGAGACAATGTCTTAAAATGATGGCTTAAAAATAACAGTAAGTATAGAAAACAGTGACAATGACTAAAAATGTTACAATAAAAAGATTTAATGCAGGTATTTTTAAAATTGTAGTTTTTAAAAGGATCTTTTAGCTTACTTTTTATACATTGAGTGGTTTTGAAAAGATGTTATTTCTAAATTTTCAAGTTTTAACTCTATCTTTTATATTAAACTAGTATATCAGTTATTATTTATCCAATTCATAAAAATGGTCAGTTTATAAATGGGTAGCTTTTATTTATAGGTTTTAACCTACACATACATATATAGATCTCAACAATATGTAATTATATAGAAGTAAAAAATAACAATCACACGTCAAAGCATATATGCTAGGTAAATGCTGATGATTATAATTAAACAGTAATAGGCACTAACAAAGAATTAGGTAGTATCACCATCTCACTACCCCGAAATACCCTTACAAGCAAATCGAAAATAGGTATTTCATCATTACTTGATCAGATTCCCAGGGAATAAAGTAAGAGATAAGCCAGGGTCTGTCTTGTCATTGGTAGTGAAATTATTCATTGTTTATTCAAATTAGTGAGTACCTATCACATACTGAATTCCCAGGTGAAGTGTTAGGGATACAAGGAAAGTAATACATAGTCTCTGACCTCAGTGAATAATTTTGTAAAGTTCATTAACTCCTTGAAGAGTAACAGAATGGTCAGATTAACATGTAATCATTCCTTTTACAGACAGCTTATTAAATAAAGAGTAACACAAACTTGTATTCAGTAATTCTAAAGTAAATTTAATTAGCAAAATCAATGGAAAAAATTGATTAGCTAATACCTAACGTACAGATATAACAATTTTGCTAATTTTAGCCAAGTATTAAACTAATTAAGCATATATAAAAACTACTTCATAAATAAGTTCAACTGTGATTTTAATAAAATTCTTCCTATTGAAAAAATTTGATTCCTATTATCTCTAAAATAAAATTTTATTTCATGAGTACCTCTGAGAACAGTTTGAAAGACTCTATCAATAATGTGACTATATTACCAAAGTAAAACTTTTGGCCCATTATCAAATGGCTTAAAATTTCTTTCAAAATCTAGATATTGACATTTCACTTGAAGCATCATAACAGAAAATAGAATAGAATATATCTTTTTCTTAAGTCAAGAAAATGATGAGAACTGTCTTCTAGGGAATTCCACTGGTGAACTAAGTCATTAATTTCCATGGGAAAAAGAGACAAGTTTAATGGCATAAATCTAAATTTACAAAACCAATTGGGTTTTGGTAAGAAAATGAAGGCAGACTATTTTGAGTAAGTTGGACACGAGCAGTACAGCTTGCTTTTAAGATTTAAATCAAATAAGATTTAAATCAAATATAAACCTTGGAAAAGCAGAAGTTTTCTACCACACAATTATTTATCAAATAGTAGTTTGGTAACTGTGAAGACTGAATGTTCTTTATCATAAAATAGGAAGTTCTGAAATGATCAAATCACTTTACCTTTCAACCTTTTCAAGTAAACTGGAACATCACTTTTAATACTTTTGGAATCCTCTTCTGTCCTTTCCCAGATCATCTGAGGAGGGTTGTTCTGTGCTAGCCAGTCAGCTACTTTGTTTTCTGGTGCCATCATTCCCGTCTGAATTCCCGGCAGGTCTTGAGTTCCGGGAGAAGATTTCTTTGATTTGTGGCGCTGCTCAGAAGTAAACTTTGTCACATGGTCTCTAATAGTTACCTTTCCTGGGGTACTGTCATCAAATTCAATGGTAAAAGAAGCATGCCCTGCACCTGCTATATGGGAACTCGGTGTGTCTTTTGTTGGGATTTCATGAATAGTGCTTTCTGTTATTTGGGATGGTTGCTGAAATTCTTTTGTAGGGATTTCAAAATAACTTGGTTCCCTACAGAAAGGAAAAAGTATTTCTTCATTTGCAGCTGCAGACTGTTCGTCAACTTGCTTGGCATCTAAGCTGCACCCTAATGAGAAAAATAAGAGAAAATTCAAAATATTTGGGAGCTTCTAGTATTTGAGGAAGTACAGTAACGGCCATTTGTACTACTTCAAGAGAATCAAAGAGAAGATCATAGTCTGGATGAAAAACAAAGGCAAATGTCAGAGAGAAGGAATAATTTTGATTATAAACATGGCACTTGGTTACCAGGAGGAGATGCAAGATAAGCAGCAGCGATGGCAAAGGAAAGCAAAGTTGTTTGGAGATGGACCTTGAATGGCTAGGTCCATTATTTTTTCCAACCTGGATCTAGAAGTAATCAAGGTACAAAAGAACTAAAATTACATGTGGATGGAGATTTGTGTTCAATGTGTATATATAGCTATCTTGAGTGACAGAAAAAAAAAAAAGAATTTCCTTATCATATAAGGAAGATGAAACAACTTAAATATCTATGAATACAAGTAGAGCCAAAAAGGAGAACCAGGTGCCCAAGTGAGGAAATAAAACATGAAGTCAGCATGAAAGCGATGTTGTAGAAGTAATGATTCTACTTACCACTCTCCACCATCACATTGAGAACTATCACTTTTATAATGACCAAAATAATATTACTGATATGCGATCCTTTGTAAGAAGACAGATATGTTTTATAACGAGTAAGAGTGTTAAAGACAAAACATGTAGTTTGCTTACAGCATTGTAATGCATGTGGCAGTGTGAAAGAAGTAAGGTACAAATAGAAAATTTAGGTGCCAGCCATTGATTCCAGAAGAAAATTCACGTACGTTTCTAAATACAAGAATATGCACAAGTGTCAAACATCCTTGGAGGAAAGCTGAATTATAACTCTCAGATCAACAACAAGAGTTGGCAGAAGAAGTAAGCAACTCTGGAACACTATTTTTATTATTCTGTTGACTCAGAAACAAATATAAAGGCATAAAAATGAACAATTTATACATGAAATATGTAAAGGTATAGAAATGAAAATAACTGGAATGTTTTAAGTGTTATTAGAGGTGCAAATGCAAAGAATGCATATTAAACTATTCTGTTTTTGAGGAAGTAAAAGAACCACGTCTATTATCAAGATGGTAAAGAGTGAGTTCAAATGAAAAATATTTCCTGAAAGTTCAAAAAAGCATTCCTTTAAAAAATACATTGGTAGAAAAACCATTTATTTACAGATAATTTATTAGGGAGAAAGGGCAATACAGGGATAGTAGGCTGCTTCCAATCATTTTATAATTAAGTGAAGTATTTGTCTTTTGAAACATCTTTCGAATATTCAATCTTGATGGGATTCTTCGGGTGCTGTAATTGACTTCTGGGCAGTAGTCTGAATATGAAATAATCAAAACTGTTTGCTTTTAGGTTATAGAAGACTGGGACAGCACTATTTCTGTACTCAAATGTGTGGAAAAGGGTATAAAAGACATCAAACACCATTTCAAAAAGAAAGCAAAAGAATAATCTATACACAAGGTAAACAATATCTAATAAAAACAATTTTCAATGTAAAAGCATTCCTTTTCAAAATGTACTTAGTTTTTCTCACCACTGAAAATGAAAAAAATTGTTATCAAGAAAAACTATATCAAAGCAAAAATTTTACATGCTACTTAATCCAAAGTCACTTTTTAAGGACTATTAAAGAGTTAATTTATCTTTTTTTGGAAGGCAGCTATGCTCACCATTATACCACCAATATTCAACAATTTATTTTTTCTTAATAAAATGTCCACTTGGATTTTCAGTATTTATTCTGAAGGTCTGTCATTTAAAATTGCTATCAGAGTAAAATGCATTACCTACTCCCATATATTAATAAACTTATTAATAAATGTTACTTTTTATACATTGATTTATGTTCAATGTACTGTACTGATCAATTCTATACAGTACAATTTATAAACCGATCCTACCAACATATACTAGGGCTGTCCGGAAAAAATCCAGCCATAAATGCCTCTATTTTTCATATTACGTGACTGGATACTTTCCAGACAGCCCTCCTATACACATGTCAGGGGTTCTAAAAAAATTTATATACATTTTAAAGAGATGTTATCTACGAGGTCAATTTCTGTATATTCATTCATTTCATTCATTCATTCTGCTTTGCTCATCCTTCAGATAACAGAGTAACACTAAGGACAAGGGATGATAGTTTTCTACTAGCTCCACCCAGATACCCATAAAAAATGATGTGGCTGAACTACGAAGCAAAAAATAAAAACAAGTGGTCCAGGGGTATATGATTTGTCATCCACTTGTCACTCAGCATTCAAAGAAATCTTCTCCTCCATTGTGAACGAAAAGTTCCCAGCTAATATTAACATACTTCCAACACGCTTTCACATCGTAAAACGTTAAAACGGGAGAGAGCAACAACTGCACAGCATTCTGTTTTAAGGCTACCATTCCCTTAGTCCTATTTCAAAATCTGCTTTACTTTAAAGACTAGAACCTGGGAGTTACACAAGTTAACACTTACTTTATCCAGAAATAAGTTCTCTTAACAATGCCAAGGAGCACAAAAGAACAGAAAGGCATCATACTATCATTGGATGATTATAACCAGGCAACCTGGTTTTATTGAAAGCAGGGATAAGATTTGAAATCAGATAAATTCTGTCTCTATCAGTCTTTAATTCTCATTTTCCTCATAGTAAAATGGAGAAATAGTAATATCTATCCATAAGATTGTTGTGAATAATTAGTGAGAGTAAATATTAAATGAGAAACTATAATTCACCCAGAACAAAGTCTGACACAAAGTAGGCACAAAAATAAATGTTTCTCTCTTTTCCTCCCTCAAATCTCCAAAACAAGAATTAGGAAAATAAAAAACTAAAACCAAAACTCTAACTCTAAAAAACCTAAGACAGATAATGACAACGCTTCCTCTCTCATATTCATGAACTTTACTAAGAAGGAAATCTTTCACTAAGAGCCTATTTTTATGTGGAAAATCTGGAGCAGGTATAGAAGTGAGGATTAAGGTGAGACATATTACTAAGAAGTGTCAAATGGTAGAGAAAACACTAAAAACAAGAGCAGAGACATGGCTCAAAGACGCACTAGTCCAGAGCCACTCAGTATACAGGGCTTAGACACTGTACTTCAAGGTCTTTCTAGGACATCACTATAATGTATCATAGTTTAATATTTTATTTAATATTCAATAGTCATCATTCATTACTCATAACAATGATTCTGAGTCATAAAGCAAAAATTTTAATGATATTCAGCCTTCTCTGCTTAAGAAGACAGTGACATGGGTAACTCATTTAATATAAACAGAAAAAATGGTTAAACTTTAAAAAAATTGTCTAGTTGTAAAAGTACAGTTCAGTCATCTGGAAAATTCATTTATTTTTTATAAACAGTTTTTTATAAACAGTCACTGAACTGTCTTTCTCTCATCCTATTAAAAAAACTGCAAATAATAAAATTTTCTGGTCAACATGGCATGGTAGGTAAATGCTGTCTCTCCTCTCACCAGCAAAATTACAACTAAACTACAAGACAACCATCACTGATAATTGTCTAAAGTCTACCTGAACAGAAGTCCTATGACTAAGGACATATAGAAGAAGCCACCTTGAGACTGGTAGGAGGAGCACAGATGTGGAACAGGCTGCTTCCCATGTCCACATGTGGCACTTAAAAATTGGGAGGGACATCTTGGCGTGGAGGTCCCACCTGAGGAGCCAGGCAGGGGTTGCAGCCTCACACCAGGCTCCCCAACCACACAGTTCCAGTACCAGGAAGCGAAATCTGCACAACTTCTGGCTGTGAAAACCAGTGAATATTAACACTGAGTGAAACCAGGGCAACTGGAGTCCCAGGTGATACTCTTAAACAGTGGTTCTCAACCTTCCTAATGCTGCGACCCTTTAATACAGTTCCTCATGTTGTGGTGACCCCCATAAAATTATTTTCGTTGCTACTTCATAACTGTCATTTGCTACTGTTATGAATCGTCATGTAAATATGTGATATGTGTTTTCCGATGGTCTTAGGCGACCCCTGTGAAAGGGTCGTTCAACCCCCAAAGGGGTCGCGACCCACAGGTTGAGAACCGCTGCTCTTAAAGGACCCGCACATAAATGCACTTGCTCTGAGCTTCAGTGCTGGGGCAGCAGCTTGAAAGGTGCCAGGGACATATGGAGAGGAACTCAATTGTCTGGCTTCAGGGCGAGGGCTGGAAAGGCAGCGTTCTAGCAGAAAGACATGTTGGCGAAACCCACTATTCCTTTGTTGACCCCTCTCTCAACCCAGCATGCAGACACAGGCAGCCAGCATATTTGACTCTCCATCAACCTGGATAACACAGTTCACCCCACCTTGGTGATTCCCTGAGATCCTACTCCACACAACTTGCAGGTCCACCCAAGCCACTTGCAGTGTGAGTTGCCTACAAGGGAGCTCCCATAAGACTGTCAGCCGATTGCTTAACTTGCAGGTCAGAGGGATTGGCAGGAAGTATTCAAAGAGTTGAAAAGCAAGAACTTACAACCAAGATTACCGTACTCAGCAAAGCTATAATTTAGAATTAAAGGACAGATAAAGAAAACGCTAAAGGGGTTCATCACCACCAAGAGTACTACAAGAAGTGTTGAAGGGACTTCTTAAGAAAGAAAAAGGATAAAAAATATGAATAATAAAATGGCAATAATGAAAATAAATGGATTAAATGCTTCAATCAAAAGACATAGGCTAGTTAAATGGATAAGAAAACAAGATACTTCCATATGCTGCCTACCAGAGACCCACTTCAGATCAAAAGACACACACTGAAACTAAAGGGATAAAAAAAGATACTTCATGAAAATGGAAACAAGCAAACAAAAAAGATGGGGTAGCAATACTTGTAACAGACAAAACAGACTGTAAAACAAAGATTAGCTGGTTGGTTAGCTCAGTTGATTAGAGGGTGAAACTAATAAAACAAAGGCTGTAACAAAAGAAGGAGCCAGTAATCCCACTTCTGGGTATTTAACCAAAGACACCCAGAACGCCACTTCAAAGGGATATATGCACCCCTATGTTCACTGTAGCATTATATACAATAGTCAAGACATGTAGGCAACCTGAGTGCCCATCAATGGATGAATGGATAAAGAAGTCATACATATATACAATCTTTTCATAAAAAAGAACAAAATGTTGCCACCTGCAAGATAAAGATAAACGCCATATGATTTTGCTTATATGAGGTTGTACAATTAATATCACGAACTCATCCTAGAAAAAGTGCTATATACCTCATTGCTGAGTATCACTACAGTCACCTTTGAAGTACTCACTCACCTTGGGAAGCTATGCATGACACCAGTACCTTATCAAGGTTGTGGCACCTTACTGAACTGTTCGTACAGTGCTGCCAATGTCAAGTTCACAAACTTAACTGTCAGATTTCAGGGATGACAACAGCTCTGATAGCCATTCCAGAAAAAGAGTTCCAAAATTGCTTTGAAGGGTGGACAAGGCACTGGGATTGGTGCATAGCTTCCCAATGGGAGTACTGTGAAGGTGATCGTAGTGATATTCAGCAGTGAGGTATATATAGCACTCTTTATAGGATGAGTTCACAAAATTAACTGTCTGACCTTGTATGTGGAATCTAAAGAACAAAATAAATAAAACAGAAACAAATTCGCAGATACAGAGAACATTGTGAGGTTTTTCATGTGGGAGGGGGCTGGAGGGGTGGAAGGATAGGTGGATTCAGAAGTATAAATTGGTAGTTACAAAATAATCATGGGGATATGAAATACAGCATAAGAAATATAGCAGTAATACTGTATGATGTTAGGTACTATATTTATTGGGATGATCACTTCATAAATTATATAAATGTTTAATCACTATGATGTACACCTGAATGTAATATAATATTGTGGGTCAACTGTAATTGAAAAATAAATTGAAAAAATAATAAAAGGACAAATGATAAATCTGAAACAGTAATGTACTAATATAAGAAAGCAAATGAGACTAAGTCTCTTAATCAGCTGACTCTCACAGCATGCTTTAAGCTATTTAACACAATATGTAAATCACTTAATTCCTTCTTACTCAAAAATAATCCCAAGATTAAGAGATAGCTTTTGTCATCTCGAAGAAGTTACACTCAATGAGACAGGCCATAGACACTGACACTCATTTAAGAACTCAGTTTCATTCAAATAGATAAAATCACTGCTGGATGCTTCACAGTTAGAAATTTATTTCATTATGCTGAGGTATGAGGGATCAATTGTTCATACCAATTTGTTTCTGGAGGATTTGTTTAAACCTTTGTACTCCATGAAGCGTACCTTCCTGGAGTGATTATGTGTAGGCAATGGCTGCTGAAATGTTAAATGCTTATGGTGAAGAGCTAAACTGCTGGGGTTCAAATCCCAGCTACACTATTTGCTAGCTGGGTGACCCCAGTAAGTAAATTCACATCACTGAACCTCAGTTTTCCTACCTATAAAATGAGAAAAATAACAGTAACTACTTTAGGTATTGCTCTGAGAATGAAATGATTAAACACATGCGGGTACTTAGAAAGTGTCTGGTTAAGAAAGCACCACTGAAGTGTTAGCTATTATTAATAAATCACGGTTCTTTCTCCAGTACAAAAATTACACATATACTTCATTCTAGAAGTCAGGTACTTTAGATTTCAAAAGTGTGTTTGGGGGTGGGGGGAATCAATTTTTAAAGACCAGATCAAATCACTATCACAATTATTTTCAGAATTTGGCAATAGTTACATTCGGCTGTATTCTTTTAAATTAACCAGTTAATGCTCAGTATATATTTTTTCTCTCTCTACTATGAGTTGCTAGTGCACAGTGATTATATTTAATTCCTGAAGTAAGTAACTTAAGTTTAAATGGGTAGGCATACACATAAAATACTGAATGAAAACAATGTTACACTTTAGCAATACATATATGAGTTTACCATTTAGAATTTTTTATCACCTAATGTATGTGTGTATATATGTCTGTGGGACAAAAGCAGGCAGGAATTAGTATAATTTATGTGGGAATGCATTGGCAGAGAGAGCACTAAAAACAACTGGCAGTATGATAAGGCTCTTTCAGGAAAGTGGGACAAAATTAGAGAGAACTTTAACATAAAATCTATTTGACAGGCAAGCTGTAGTTTGTGAAAAAAAGAAAATGAAACAGTTGAGACTTATTGTGCAAAATGAACTGCAGGAGGGTTGAAACTGGAAGAAGTAATGTCTATTATGACTCAATAAAAAAAAGGGGGGGTGGCACAGAAGTAGGTATTAATTAGACAGGTGAGGGGAAGAGAAGATACAAAGATTTCAAATAATGCAGACATTCTTGACTGCCTTCCATATCCATTTCCTGCCTCCGTCCTAAGGGAACTCTAACATTCCCAGGTGCCCACTGTTCCCTGACACAGCTCACGTGCCTTCAGGATGGGCAAGACTGGTGTAAGAATCATCTTATAACCCTTGTCAGGGACTGGTTCAGAAATGAGCAGGAGGTCTATGAGATGAGAAATGTGTTGAAACTTTTGGGAAAGTTCTTCTTCCAATTGCTGGGGGGTCTCCTAGAAGCAACTTTTGCTATTTTCTGCCTGCAGTGACCAAAGTAGCACATGCCCCCGAGGGGAAACTCCCAGTATGCAGCCACTGTGGACAGAAGGGCTGAGGGACAGAGAGAAACTACCTAGCTGTTGACACTGTACCAATCCTGAAGAGGTTCAGTTACTTAAGCCAATAAATGCCTTTCCTGTTTTGTCTCAGGAAGCATTTCCGTTATTCGCATCTGAAGGTATGCTCACTAAAACTCAGTTTCTGAGCTTGAGCATGAAGAAAACTGCATTCATGGTAGAAACGAGCAAGCTGTGACGGGAATTTACTTGCAAAGCTGACAACTTCAGTTTGGGGCACTGTTAAATCAAGCTGACAGAGCCAGCTTTCTGAGACATGCATCCTGGTAAAATCAGAGCAGTTTTAAAGAACTGCTTATTCTTATTCTCCAGCTAAAAAGTCTTATTTATTTTGAAGAACTAGGGTCACATATAAATAACTCAAAGTGTTCTTAAAGAGTCTATCCGTGACTCAGAGACAGACTTGGTTTTCCAAACGGCTCTCTGCTGCCTGTATTTAACTGCTCCAGGTCAGGATCCTTATCTGCTGACGTCACCGAAATGGGCTGCTCCATCCTTCAATTGATGTCTTTGCTAGGTCCTTACATGACAGACAATTTATACCTCATTCGCTTCCTGGAAATCTTGATTTTCCACCTAATGGACACTTAGTTCACTACTACCACCTTCCAGCAACAGAAGAGTATGTTTCTTGATTATTAATCTGAGAATGTAACCCAGAACTATTTCTTTTTTTTGGCTGCTAAACTCAGCTAATTTTGTTGCTACCATATTCAAACAAACTGTACACACTGAGATTTTAAGTACATTTTAATTTCATATCACAGTTCTAAACATAACAAAAATTATTCATTTAAAAATATGACTATGTGCTTGTGATCTAATGAAAACACACAAAATTACTTTGTACCTGTTTTGGTTTAATTGAAACATTTCAATAATTATTTTCAAATGTCCAATTATATTATTAATCTTTTCCTAACTTTTAACAATATCATAAATAAGCTGAAAAAAATACTTTAAATAAAAGTGATTTACAAAGATATTGGAATTAATAATTAAATGTGAACCATTCAGAATAAATTTAAATAAAAATGGCAATGTCGTAAAACAGTTGTAAGTATTTTTGATCAAATTAAAGAGTAGTAGATACCTTTTTTCAGCATACACACTTTTCGCTTAGATAATAAATTCCTCCTAAAAAGATCCCAAAATCCATAGTCTGAGGTTTTCTTACCTGATGTTCCAATTTCATGATTTTTTTCTTCTGGTTTGCCATTTGACTTGAAAGCTCTTTTTTCATCCACCTCATCATCCCCCCACCATGATGGCTGCCCATATAATGGAGTACCACGGGGCATAGCAGAAGTATCTGGAAAGAGGTGGGAAAAAATCTGTCTAAAGCATATGAAACAGAAGAAAAAAATACACTTTTGCAGAATGCTAGAATTGCCTGGTTGATTTATTAAATGTAAACAAAGTATAGTCAAAATAACTGAAATGTACTCTAAGTTAAATAACTTAGTATTTGTGTAAGACAGGCATGTCCAACCTGCAGCCCACGACAGCTCTGAATAGGGCCCAACACAAATTCTTAAAACATTATGAGATTTTTCTGGCCCAAGACAATTCTTTTTCCAATATGGCCCAAGGAAGCCAAAAGGCTGGACACCTGTGGTGTAAGACCTGATTCAATGTTGGACATGACTAAAATAAATGAAATTTTGCACTGACTAGTATCTAAGTAATGCAAACTGCTATAGTCCAACTGCCTTTTATTAACATATAATCAGTTTTCTGGCGTATATAAATGACTCATTAAGTGTAAATATAAAAGATAAAACAAAAATAAATTTTGGTATGCGTGACTGTTTAGAAAAACTTTTTAAAGCTGTAGAGCACTGAACAGTAAATTTAAACCAGCTGTTAACAGGACTAACAGATTTACATTTGAACAAAATTGGCAATGTTCACCAAATTTAAAAAATTGATTTTGTATGAAAGGGACTTTTATATAAAGCATTTTTTACAGTTCCTGGACCATGATAAATATGGTAATTATGATGAATTAGCATTATTGGCTATTTCCTACTAATTCAGTTCCATTATTATAATTCAAAGAAAAAGCAAACAAACATGAAATAATAAAAATACTGTAAGGTAAATTATATTTACTTCCCTCAAATATTTAAAAACATTAAACATACCTACATACAACTGTCATATAATGTGTCTTACAATGCTGTCTAGTGAAAGCTTTGGCTGCATTAAAACCCACTGTGAAATGGTCATTATTATTATCAAGTATTTTTATATGGACACGGCCAAGTTTTTGAGAACAAAGCATGACACTTCTTCATAAACAAGTATAAATATGGTATTTTTAAAGAGGTGAACTTACCCATGGCTTTCTCCTCCGATTTCAGTGCTTCTGTGGCTTTGTGCTGGACTTCGGTGGCAGGATCTGCTGCCTTTGAATCGATGCTTTTGGCACAAGCAGATTTTGATAATTCTGGTTCTGAAGATTTTTGGGACAACTGAAGCTGAATGGTAAACTTCTCATGCTATAAAACAATTAAAATGCAAGCGAAACAGCCATGGGTGAAATCAACTCCAGTAAATGGGAGGTTTATAAAGAGATGTGTAAATCTTCTTACCTTTAGAGCTTCTTCAGGGACCCTCATTTCTCCTCGCACTACAGTGAAAAGATTTGTATGTAAACGGGGCTAAGGAAGAATACATTGTCAAGTCTATTAATCAAGCTTTAAATGATCAAAGATCATTTAGAAACAGTCTTATTTTAAATAGGTAATTACAGCAGTTATATTTTCCTAAGAGTTAAAGTATGCTCACAAATATAAAAATTTTCTTTCCTTTTTTTTACTCAGCTTCCTGGTTGTGAATATAGTGATAGGCTAGGAGGGTTCATTTTTAAATACTAAAGAAAATCTTAAAATCTAACAAGTAATTCTAAACTTAGGTAATTATGGCCTTTAGGAAGCAAATAACTGGGTAATTAATCAGAGTACAAAAGACATTTTCACTTCTAACAATGAGACTGCAAAGAAGTAAAAGCACCTGGATCAAATTATATTGATAGCTAATCACAAAAATGTAAAAGGAAGTATCTCATCAGTGATTACCCAACAGTAAATTCTGAAGGAATTCGATGACTCAGGCTCCTTAAACCCTGATAAAAATAAAGTTCACTTTGAAAATGCAAAAGAAATGCTATAATTAGGGTCATTACAACAACCACAACCATCTCTTTCCCTAAGGAACTGCAATCAAGGTCAGATTACATTATCAAACAACTAATTCTATACAGATCAGAACCAAGTGCTAGATATAATGAATGCTTTCATTATGATGCCAAAAAGAACAATGCTTCTGTATATTAAAAAGATCGGTCACTAAACAGTAGAGGTCACATTTCCCACCATTACTTAACCCTGTAATGAAAGGACTTTTATAACCATGTATTAAATTCTGCTCTTTACCAATTTAGAATACTCATGACTTCACAGTTAGAAAGCTATAATTATCAAAACTACGGGTGGGGGTTGGGGATGTAAGCCTTCTCATGCATAAGGAGCAGTACACTTGTTAATGAGTAACCTATATTTCTACTCATTAATATAATAAAAATTCATAAATTTTTAGAATTTTAAAAAGTTTTGGGGACTATCCTCTTCAATTCCATTACCCTGGCTTCCTATTCTATAGTTAAGGAACTTCAGAATCGGAGGGGGAACCCAATGACAATAATCTAGTCAACTGTAGTATGTGCTTCCCCATCACTTTATGCTGTTTCCTAAAGTTTTCCTTTTTTGTCATGTACATATGCTGTTAAGTATTTGCTGGTATATACGAAAACATATACTTCATAACTAAGTATATTTATTGAGAAATAAAAAGTTTAGTAATTTTTTTCTATCCTCAAGAAACCCAACAAACTCATCAACAGCTAGAGAAGATCCACAGCATTTTTACATTTTCAATGGGAAATACAACATCTTTAAAAAATTCAAAGCCATTTCTAGTTTTTTTTAATGGGAAACACAAATAATTTCAACCTGCTGTGATAGCTCCTGGAGCTTCCATTTTTAACTCCGGGAGTGCTCAGAGGCTAGTCCCACGTCTCATCTGTAGACGAAGACTCCGTAAAGCAGTGGTTCTCAACCTATGGGTTGCAACCCCTTTGGGGGTTGAATGACCCTTTCACAGGGGTCACCTAAGACCATTGGAAAACACATATCAGATAGTTACATTACAATTCATAACAGTAGCAACATTACAGTTATGAAGTAGCAATGAAAATAATTTTACGGGGGTCACCACAACATGAGTAACTGTATTAAAGGGTCGCGGCATTAGGAAGGTTGAGAACCACTGCTAAAGTCAGGGGAAACTTAAGACAGGCCATACTTCTTAGGTTTAAACACTGTATCTACCAAAAAGTTTCCTGTGTGAAAGACTGAAGAACTCAGGAATCCTCTTGTTTAGTCATGAATTGACCTGAGCACTCTGGTCTATGAGATTTTGAGGTTGTCCTATCCCCAGCTTTTAAGTCCAAAGCTACCATGTTACTAGTGGCACAAACCTAAGTGACTGTTTTTAACTTGCTATGTAAGAAAAATGACAAACTAAGGTATAATTAATTACTCATGATGTCAATAAGGCACAAAATACGCAATACACTATATTAACTATAGTCAGGTCAACTATATCTGAATTTTTAAAAAATCCAAAAAAAAAAAACAAAACAAGTTACAAAAAGTTTAACTGCTTGTTTATTAAAAATCATAATATTTATTGGTTATTTCCCCATTTCCTTACCTAAGATTATGACTGTTATTCTAAATCAGGGGTGTCCAATCTATTAGTTTCTTTAAGCCACTATAGAAGATGAAGATTGTCTTGGACCACACATAAAATACACCAACGATGGCCGATAAGCTAAAGAAAGGGCCGTGCGTAATTTTCCTAATGCTTTAGGAAAGTTTACAAATTTGTGTTGGGCTGCATTCAAAGCTGTACTGAACCATTGCATGCAGTGGGGCCCGTGAGTTCATTTTACAAAGTTTTTGCTTGGTATGAATAGAAATGTTTTTACTCTTCTTCAATCAATCATGTCTCTTCTCTTCACTAGTGATTCTCTACCCTGTCCTAGGTAGAACTCAGTCATGTTCCTGTCTTAGAATCCTATTTTTACACAAAAGTTTTTAAGTACACAGTAAGTGCATAATATACTTAATCAGGAGTGTGGGTCTTAAAAGACATGGGATATTGAATATTTCTAATTCAATAGGCAACAAAAATAGAATAAATAAAATGGAATACAAGTAGGGATGGAAGGAAAGGCAGGATTAAATCCGTACATTCCTCTGGGGCGGCTGATCTGTGCCATTATCATCCAACAAAAAATACCCCTGGGCTGGGCTAATATTAAACACTCCCCTGCGCTCTCCCCAGTTACATTCTTTGATACCCAAATTACATATACAGCAGCACTGCAGGAAGACCTCTGCTGAAACCATATACAGAGAAGGGGGAAAAATAGCTGAGTCCATCAACTTTTCCAGGATTATTTTTAGGAACAGATAGAGTAACAAAAAAATAGATAGTATTATTTTTAAGCATGTATTACATTTTAGCATGGGAAGGCACAGAGATTTCTAGCATGCTATATTGTGAATTTTTATGCCTCAAGAAACATTAATTTTTGCCAGAGTAAAGATTTTTTAATACATTTAATAATACACAAAATCATATAAGGATATCATATCCAAATCTCAGTTTATCTTCAAGTTTCAAGGTGATATAAGTCTGTTCTGGAATCCTTACATCATTCACAAAAGTCTATAAGGAAAAACAAAATGTTAGGTTATATATGAAATATTAAGTATTACATTTCACACGAATAAATACTCAAAACTGATACTTAGAAGTACGTATCATATGGTGGGTAGTACAGACTGTGTGTAAGACGTGTTACGCATCGTACGTGCTGGTAAATGATTTCATACCGAGCCCTTTATCACTACCACTACTAACACACAAAGAACCAGGTCACAGTTCCTCCCAAGTCCACCATGTTGCTGAGACAAATTTCGGCACGTAAAAATGATGCCAAGGAAAGGTCCTAAACTGAAGGAAGCCGGCAAACTGCATGGTGTAAAGTACTTAACTCGCAGTATCATCAGGGTGTACTAAACTCAATTTTAGCTTTTCTGGACAATTCTAATTATTTCTGAGGACTGATGTTTCATTACTTTTATTCCCAGAATTTTTCAAAACAATAAAAAGGAAATTTACTTCTAAAACATTCAATGAAACTCATTCTATTTTACAATTGCCATATGAGTCCTTTGGACTCTGTTATGAATCTAAGATACATATGGCATCTCAGTGATCTTCTTTATTCTGTATCTTGAAACATTCTGCTATTTCATCATTTGTAATTATCTCATTATTGCTCATCAATTATTTCTAACTGTGCTGAAATGACCAAAATAATCAGAAAGCAGGTAATTACTTAAAAGATTGCTAACCAACAGAACTATATTGCAACCCACATGTATACTATTACACTTTCTGGTAGGCACATTAAAATGGTAAAAAGAAGTAAAATTAGTTTTAACTTTTAATTTAATCTATATATCCAAAACAGTACCATTTTAACAAACAGCCAATATAAAAAAAATAACAAGATATTTAATATATTTTTTGTACTTTTTTTTCTTTTCTTTTTTTTTTTTTTTGACCATTCACATTTCAAGTCCTCAATAGCCACATATGGCTAGTGGCTACTGCAGTGAGAAGCAGACATGACAGATGATGCAATCATGAACTAAATCATCATTTATTGCACCAACCTTCAGTTTTCTTACTGTACTGCCCAGAGTATTGCACCATCTTTCCAAGAAGACATCTGGAGACACTATCTTTGCCCTGTTTTTTTAGTTATCAAAGAGCACAACTGAGAACTCAGAAATTTTCATTTAACGTCCGCAAAGTCAAGAAGAAAATAGAAAGATATTTCACAATTATAAGATTAAATACATTCCCAGCCAGGGAGCTACCCACATACCAAAAAGCAAAAAAAAAAAAAAGATTAAATACAAAATGACAGACAGCAGCAAGATGTCAGACTATGAGTCTTCAGATGAAAATAATCCAAAATGAAGTTTTCTCCAAAGTAAGAATTTTCTCTAACGCAAGACAGAGTATCTTTCCAAGGACGAAAGTAATTATATATGTCTGTTTGTGTGTGTGTATGGTACTGTTCACAGTTACAGTCAATAAGAAGAATCATGCAGCATTTTCAACAAAAACCAAAACCATTATGTATTTTAAAAGAAATTTTGACAGTATGCTTTCATTTTTTGATCTCTGTGTTTCAACACTTATTTGATTGAGTTTGTTAGTGGACAAATACTCAAGGAAGGTTATCTACACAAAGGTAACTGGAAGGAAAGAGATGACATAGAAATAAAATTAGTGGACTGATCTTCTATTGCTTATAAACCTAAAAATAAGAAAAGTTTTGCAATTGTGGAAGATAGCCACCCTCTTAATAAAATTTCAAGCTGTCTAAATCTTTAAAATAATGCATTTTGACAATGCAAGAGCAAGAAGAAATAGAAGTAATGATAAACTAGATACCAGCTATTATTCCTGGCATATTGAAAATTAAAGACCTAGAATTTGGAAGATTTATAGAACACAGAACAATGTTATACTTAATTGCTCGGAATGCAGATATCATATAAATACCCAACAAATTTTTTCTCTGATAAACTGAAACTTTAAAAATTACTTTACTCGTTCCTTTTGAATTCTATTTTTTCTTCTTCTGTTTTCCTGGCTTTGAGGGGTACATAATGCTTGGGAAGGGTCCCTCCATGGTGAGAAAATTTAGAGGGGTCTTGAATGATGTACAGTAAAATATATAAGGGGATTATGTTATTATTATGGTCATATTCTCAAATTCATATGCATAACTGGCACTTTGTAATATGTCATAGTTTTTAAGTCTACAAAAAAAATCAGAAGTTGTGATCTTTATTTCAAGCACAGATATTATGGAGAGAGTGGCATAGTGCTCAAACTTGAGATCACACGTCAGTATGATTTATGAGTAATCCTAAATCATGAGCTTTCAACGTGCTTCATAGAAAGACTGAAATGTTAACATAAAGAAAATTCCAAGGTTTCACCCATTTATAAATTCTGATTTCACAATCATTTCCAAACTGAACATTTTAGCATGTTTTAAAACTTACATCTTGAGTTTACCGTAACATTCTATGCATAATTACAAAATAAAAAAGCTGAGAAAAATGATAGAAAAGTGAAGAATAAAAGAAAATTTTAATTATCTGATGTTTGGCAGCAGAAGATAGGTATACTGTGTAAGAGAAATTCCACAGTTCTGAGTCAATTTTAAACTGTCTCAACACAAAATACCGTATTTATTCAAGATGACATGTAAGATCCATTTTAAAGCTTAAAAGTCGCTCAATTCTCATAAATATTAAGCATGTATTGTGTGTTTAACATGTGTACTAGGTATTTTCAGAGATCAAGAAACATGTAATTTTAATATGCTGGCATGTATGACAGAAATATTCCCTAAAGTCTAAAAAGGCTTAGAATACATAAGCCAGACTCAAAGTTTCAGCTCACAAAAATGCAAGTGAAAACATCTGTGGGAAAACAGTCTCCTGAAGGTCTAAAATTATGAAAGAAGAGGAGAAAATCTCAAAGAGAAATACATGCAAAAAATCATTTTATTAAAGCAATTATAAAGCATCTTAATAAATTAAATATGGACAAACAAATTGGTTCTGTTTCTTAAGTCAGTGTCATTTAATCTTACCTCTACCTGGTAGGCAGATCAGTGTAATTTAATTATACCTCCGGAATGCAAATTCAGGTCTGTGAGCTACAAATCTTGTGTTCTCATCACATCAAAGCCTGAGTGCCCAAGCCAGGCTAGCCCCGCAAAATGCCCCATGCAAACCCCTAACCTCACAGAAAGTAACCCAACTATATACCTATTTAATTTACATACAACTAATCACATAACCGACAGGGTAAAATCACGGAATCATCATGTATTACAGTAATGCTCCTGGAAATTTGAGCACCGTGGTCAGGAGGACAACCATTTCAATCACATTGCCAGTGACAAGTCTCCTCCTCTTCTAGAGCCATTCCTTTACATCTCCCCAACTCTATACTACTGGTCTCATGCTGGTCTGAACTCCCTGACCAGGTGACACAGCTGGGGCGGGACTACAAGGAGCTGAGGGGCAGCCTAGAACAAAAAGCGGAGCTGGAATGATGGGAGTGGTACCACACAGAGCCTGGTGCTATCAGAGGGCAGGTGCTCCTGTGGAGGGAGGAGGCAGCTAGAACTGAGGGCAAACCAGAGTTCGCAAGGGGCTGCAGGGAAATGACCCACTCCAACATCAGCCACAGAACCAGCTCCAGCTTACCCAGGCAGAGCGACTACGCTTCTGGGTGCGGTATCATCACTGTAGATCTAAGTCCCTTAGAAGTATATTTTAGGGTACAATGAAAGGGGGAAAAAGCAGTAGTAGTTATAGGTAGAGTTATTTATAAATTGAGTTTAGACTTTAGTTGGTAAGACCTTTAAAATACACACACACACACAGAGTGTATTTATTGAAGAGTATATAGTATATAGGCTATAGGGTGCTAAACTTGTTTTAACAGCTTTTCTTACCATAACAACAAAAATAACTAATACTTATGAATAGTTACTATTTAAAATTAATTTATTTTTCACAACAACCTGAGAGGCCTATTATTTCAATATTTCTATTAAAAAATTGAGGAACAGAAAAATTAAGTAACCTAAGGCTATATTATCACTAGTATGAATTTAAGCTGGGCTCATAACCACTATATGTGTCCCCTTATTTCTGAAATTACTACTTTTAACCTGATGCACACATTTCTAGCATTATAAAAATATTAAGTAGACTGTGAACAATTGTCTACAAATTCTCTTATGAATGTAATGCACAATAGTTCATAGACTTTGGCTACCAAAGTTAATTCTGGCATATTTCCTAGGCTGTTATTGGGTAACAGCACATTTATCATTTGTGTAATGCTTTGAAGTTCTGTAACAGTCACACACCCATATGTATTGTCACACTTAATCCTTGTAAAGTCACAGAGTGGGAATTATCGTTTCACTGTTTTAAAGCTAAAGCAAGGTAACTAAAATTTGCATTGCGTTTTCAAATTGATAAACTTCAACTCATTAAATTTTCACACAACTTTGGGAACTAATAGGAATATATATGAATAAACTGAAGTTCAGAAAAATTAAGTAATATGTCCCAGGTTACACCACTGGTAAATTACACACTGAGATTCAAATCCAGGTCCTGATTTCAAGGTCAAAATGCAGAAGTTGCTCTCTGTGAGTTATTGTATTACATGAAACTATTCAATATAATCAAATTATGAGCAAGCTCACCCTAGAGAAACTAAGAAGTTAGTATTTCACCTTATTTTACATTCAACACCAAGTCGTTTTGTGTTTGACCACAGTCTCTTAAAAATCACACTGTGATATAATTCTCATGTATTATTTCCTAAGATAATAATGTAAAGACAATATTTTGAACAGCATTTTGATCAAGATGAAACTTTTAGGCTTAAAAACAGAATGTAACACTGTTAAAATATTCCACATGCATAAGTATATTAAATGTTTTCTCTGTAAAGTCCTTCGTATAGAAAATTAATTCAATTCCATCCAGAAAAGATTTATTGGGTCCATACACTGTGCAGAGCCCTGAGCTAGGCATGGGGTATAGTTATAGAAGCAAAGAAACATGAACTGTTAGAAGCTCTTAATGCACAGAGACAGACAGTGAAAAGTAGATTTAATCCAGCACCCAAAATAGAGATTAAAACAAAAGTTTATAGGTATGGAGAAGGAGGAGAATAATTCTGGAACTAAAAGCTGTTTACTCATATGCTGCATATTACAACAGTTTCTTCCTAGTCTGCCTATCCCTTTCTACTTTCAACCACTCAAAATGTTAACACCTGCAAGTTAAAATTTCCACATATCTTTTCTGTGCTCCCTTCAGGTAAAAGCATGAATGTGGGTTTTACTTGTAAAAAATAAATATGAATTTTATAAATTATAAGGCAGATGAAAGTACTACACTGAAGAAAATTAGCAAATTCTTTGAAGGAGAGTATTAGGTCAGACAATTAATTCTATGAACTTGTCCTAGAAAAAGTGCTACATACCTCACTGCTGAATATCACTACGGTCACCTTTGACGAATTCCCTGGGGGAAGCTATGCATCGATGCCAGACTCCAGTTCACCCTTCAAAGCAATTTTGGAAGTCTTTTCCTGGAATGGCCATTAGAGCTGTCATTGTCCTAAACTTTGACAATTAAGTTTGCAAACTTGTCACCATGCACTTGCATGGGCAACACTACAAACAAGATGTCATAACCTTGGGTAGACTAGGCGCTGCTGTCGGTGCATAGCTTCCCCCAGGGAACACTTCGAAGGTGGCCACAGTGATAGTCAACAATAAGGTGTGTAGCACTTTTTCTAGGATGAGTTCATGAAATTAACTGTATAGTATGAAACCACTGTTTTGGAGCTATGGCACAGGAAGATGTGATGTAGCAAGAATGTGGAAATGCAGGTGATGCCAAATGTGAGATATTTCCGTTTAAACCTGAAGAATTTAGACTTAGTTTTATGTGCCATGAGAAACAAAATAAAGGCTTAAATAGAACCAACAGAAAAACATGCCTACAAAAGTATCTCAAAGAATAAATATAAAAGTCCTTCAGTAGCAGGCCAATTAGAACAAGAAAAAAAAGTTTTACTTCATTTGTCAAATTTCTGCATATGTTTTTCCATATAATGTTTTAATGCATATTTGGAAAAGCAGTAGCAGTTAGAAGCAGTTGGAATACATTTAATTTCTGTTAAATTCATTTTAAGATATTCAACAACACAGATATGAACAATACTATATTATCTTATGGTAGCAGAGCCATAAGAAAATTGAGAGTAGGGAGTTCCCTGGTGGAGTAGTGGCTAGGCTTCAGCGCTGTCAATGCTGCGGCCTGGGTTTTTTTTAAATTGAGAGTAAGATAAAGTATTCAATACTTCACAGTCTCTTACTATATGGCTAATGATACTTTTCCAATGTTGAAAGACTAGTTGAACAATTAGGGAAAAACTCACTACAGTAACACAAAAAGTATCTTCAAAGTAGCAATTCGAAGAATCAGTAACTAACACTGGCATTTCGATCACACAATCCTATTTTTTAAGGTATATGGATCTATTTCACTTCTTTTGACCTTAGTATGGTAGGTCCTAGGTTCTCCATCATCTGGTACCAAGCCACGTTTCTACCTTATTTTCTAAAGTTAACCTTTCTTTGTCTCCCAAGTGTGCTTTTTTTTACATTCTTACTGTTATGGCTTCCAACTGTTTTCCCACATATAAATTCAAGCCATTCAGTGAGGTCAAGCTTTCAGCTCATCTCCTTAAAGAAGTCGTTTTTTAAGCATTACCTATAACAACCAAGAACATTCAGAGTTTTTGTAAGTATTTACTGCCTATACAGCTTCCTGAGGATAGGGGCTAGTTTCATACTCTATTGTAGGGTCCCCAAAGTACTATGTACCTAGTAAGCACTTAAAAGTAAAATGCAAAGTGAAGAAAAGGAAATACAATATAAAGAGGAAATATAATCTCATTTGTCTTCTTATAACATCAAACTGATATTCAAATAAGACATAAAATAAACTCTTACCCCATTTAGGCTGCCCAAATCTTTCACCAAATGTTCATCCGTAGAGGCATCATAATTGATTACAGCATGCTGCTTATCCACACTACGGGACTGAATGGAATTTTTTTAAGTTACTAAGTATAAGAAAATATCAGAGTAAATAACAAACACAAAGATTTTTGGATATTTTATATTAAGAGGATAATAGATAAATATAGGAAAAAATCAAAGTAAAAGTAGATTAAATGATATTTAAACTGTGTTGCTATACAATGCAAATTTGGCACCATTCCCCTACAAGGAAAGCAGGCATCATTTGAAGACATTCTTTTCTACCAAATCCATACATCCTACTTTAGAGAGAATTTAAATCAGCTGACTTTGTTCAATGTATAAATAAGTTTTTAAATTTCAAGCTGTTATATGGAAATCACTTATTCTCTCTCTTTAAATACAGCCATACTAGTAGATGTGATCTTTCACTGTGGTTTTAATTTGCAATTTCTTAATGACAAATGATGATGTTGAACAACTTTTCATGGGCTCATTAGCCATTTCTGTATCTTCTTTAGAGAAACATCAGGTCAAATCTTTTGTCCCTTTTTAAAGTGGGATGGTTTGTCTTTGTTTTTGAGTTGCAGGAGTTCTTCGCAGACTCTGGATATTAAACTCTTATAAGGTATGTACGATTTCTCCCATTCTCTTGATAGTGTCCATAGATACACAAGTTTTTAATTCCGATGAAGTCCAATTTACCTACTTTTTTTTTTCCTGCTTGTACTGTTGGTATCATATTTAAGAATCTACTGCCAAATCCAAGGTCATGAAAGGTACCCTTATGTTTTCTTCTAAGAGTTTTATATGGCTTAGCTCTGATACTTAGGCCACTGATTCATTTTAATTTTTCTATGTGATGTGAAGTAGGGATATAACTTCGTTCTTCTGCACGTGGAAATCCAGATGTCCAGCTTCACCTCTTAAAGAAACTATTCTTTCTTCCAGTGAATGGACTTGGCACCTTTGTAAAAAATCAGTTGGCCACTCTAGCCCTAGGAATGTCCTAACAAAGTACCAGAAGCTGAGTAGCTTAAAACTACATGTTTATTCTCTCATAGTTCTGCACTCTAGAAGTATGCTGTATACTGTAGGATGTTCACCAGCACCCCAACCTCTTGGCCTCTACCTACTAGATGTCAGTAACAATCACCTCCAACCCCCTGCAACTTCTAACAACCAAAATGTCTTCAGATGTTAGAGAATTTGTATGTGTGGTGGTGAAAGGAGAAAGGCAGGAACCCCCTAGTTGAGAAGAGCTGGGCTAAGAAACATTTGTACTCTAAGTACTTGTTTACAGTTTAGAACCAAAAAACTGGGGGTGGGGCAAGGGAATACAACTTTAGATTGCTGGACCTACTTATTAAAATATCTAAATCTTCAAACATATGAAGATCCATTTTTCTGCTAATTACTTCAAACACTTCTTAAAAATATCTTTTAAAAGTAACTCCTTTATACATAATTTGGTAACTACCAACAATGTTTAATTGTGCTCAAAAGACTGGAAGGTATCATAGCATCTCTAAAAGAAGTAAAACTAGTATCAGTACCACTAAAGTATCCACAATTAAGGTTCAGTTTGACTGCAAGCTATGCTAATTCTATAAATTATTTACAAGTCTTATTTTAAAACTGCATAATGTGATACTTCTTACTTCTTAAGAATAACTTCTCTATTTGAGTTCTCATTTTTCAAAATTTAATCACCAAGACTTGTTTTTAAATGATTCAAGAAGGGAAAAAGTTAATTAATTAAACTGATATCTAGAGCTAAAAGAAAGAGAGCCAGAAAGTTCAAATCTAAGTAGTGTTCTTCTCCAAAGAAATAGGAAAATATTTTAATACCAATTCCAGGTTTGAGTAGACACATACGGAAGACTGATGCAATTACCTGCAACATGAGCTCACAGTCATCTCTCCCAACAAAAATCATTTCTCGTGGCAGCCTATGCCGAGTGCCTCCACTGCTCACCAAAAACCAGGATGTTAAGCTCATTTTCTGCTTAGCTTCTAAGTCTTTGGCAAAACTACGTCATCCTGCAGAGAGATATTCAGAAAAACACACATTCAGATATTTTTAACTTTAGCATTGAATCTCCAAACCCTGTAAGTAGGTCTAAGAACAGAACTGAGTTTAACATTTACCCCTGATTAAACAGTCCACAGGTACCAGGAAATGCCATATCCACCAAATTCTCATTAGTAAAGTAAGTCCAGAGACTCCATTAAGAGTTTAATTAAAAAGAAAGATGGCAACTAAGTTGGTAGTCAACTAATAAACATTTATCATATTCCTGAAAAACTCTGAGCATTATTTATTAAGGTCTAGAATCCTCAAGGAAATGAGAACATTACAATGTTAACCTCAGTAAATACTATTGGTAATGTACAAATAAACGTCTTATATCTGATTTGAGAAAGACAAAATTCAAATGAATATATTTGATATCTGATTAAGAACAATGGAAATCAAAGAAATTGCTTCTTTTTCTACCAAGTGTAGACCACTGAATGCAAATACACAATTTCAATTTCTCCGTCCTCACATGTACTTTACTTTATGCATTTTTTTAGAGCAAAAATTTTTAAACTTTTTGTTCTTGGGACCCTTTTGCATTCTAAAAGGAAGGACTCCAAAGAGCATTTTGTTTAGATGGGTTATATACATTAATGTTTGCCATGCTAGAAATGAAAACTGACAAACCGGTATTGATCAATTTTTTTAAACACAAGCAGTAAATCAGTTTCATGTAAAAGTAACTAACATTTTAATAATAACTAGTTTTCCAAAACAAAACTAGTTTACATTTTAAAACATCTCTTTAATGTCTGGCTTAATAGAAGATTTGCATATCTTTTCTGTGTTCAATCTGTCACCATATATTGTTTAACTTGAAATATTTTAAAAGACCTGGCTTTATTAAGCTAAAAAAGAAATATTTATTTTAACAGTCTTTTCAGATAACTGTAGATAATTGTCTTTGATACTACATTAAAACTTTCTTGAAAGTTATTTACAACACAGAATATGAAACTTTTCATACTACGAGGGGGGACCCCCCAAAAAAAATCCCAGAATTACCTTTGGAGGGCAGGCCCCTTGTAGTACAGGCTTCCCCTGAGTATTCTAGAAACCTGTCTGCATTAGTGTACCAGCTGGCATTGTTGTAAAAGCCTACATTCTGCTTCAGTGAATTTTTTTGGAGACTTTTTCAATGTGTTTGTCCATTTCATGATCGGTGATTCACATGACCAACGTGCGGCACAACAAGGCACCTGTCCACACCATGCTGAGTGATGAGCAGTTCTTAACCCCAAAATGGCATGACTCTTGTGCCCCACAACCCCTATTCACACCGTCTCGCCCGAAGAGACTTTTTTGTTGCCTCGAATGAAAAAAGTCCTCAACGGGAAACGTTTTGCTGATGTGGAAGAAATGAAACAAAAAAATGACAGAAACACCAAAAGGCATCAAAATTGATGAGCTCAAAAACTGTTTAGAGCAGTGGAAAAAGCATCTCGATAAGTGTATTGCATTAAATACAGAGTATTTTGAAGATGACTAAAGTTTAAACATGTAAAAACAAATACACAATATTTTATAAATAAATTCTGGGGTTTTTTGGGTCACCCCTCATATAAGAAAAATCCATCGTCTACTTTAAAGAGATTTTGTAGTATCATGCATTGGTCTCTTGGAAAATATTGATTCCCATATGTTAGGTAAATTGTCATAAATATGTTAAATGATAAATAACTAAGGAAATTAGCAAAATGACTTATGAGAAAAACAAGAGTATCAATAAGGAGATAGAAATTATATAAAATGACAAACTCACTAGAGGGATTCAACAGCATATTTGAGCAGGCAGAAGCAAGTGTCACTAACTTGAAGACAAAGACAAGTGAAATTATCCAGTGTGAGGAACAGAAAGAAAAAAGAATGAAGTAAATTAAGAGTCTGAGGAACCTCTGGGATATCATCAAACGTACCACAGGAGTCACAGAAGACATGAAGAAAAGGAAAGAGAAATATCTGAAGAGATAATGGGAAAAACGTCCCAAATCTAACAAAAGACATAAATACACTCAACCAGAAACCTTCAACAAACTCTAAGCAGATCAGCACACAGATTCACACTGAGACATGTTATATTCAAACTATCAAAATAGAAAAAAGACAGTTTTGAAAACAGCAAGGGAAAAGACTTGTCATGTAGAAGGGCAACTCAGTAAGATTAACAGCTGATTTCTCCCCATAACCCATGAAAGCCAGAAGGCAGTGGGATGGCATATGTAAAGATGTGAAAGAGGGAAAAGAACTGTCAAGCAGGAATTATGTATCTGGGAAACTATCTTTTAAGACTAAATTGCAATTAAGACAATTTCTAGTTAAACAAAAGCTGATAGAATTCACTACCAGTACACTGGCCTACAAGAAATGCAAAAGACTTTCAGGCTGAAATAAAAGAATATTAGATGGTAGCTATAAGCCATTAGAAAAAAAAAGAACATTGGTAAAAATAACTATATAGGTAAATATAAGCCAGTATTATATTCTGTATACTCTTTTGAGATTAAGTTGGTATTATTAAAGCTAGGTTATTAAAAGTTTAAAATGTTAATTTAATCCTCAAGATAATCACTAAGAAAATAATCAAAATGGCACATTATTTTAAAAAATCAACTAAATACAAAAAAAGAGAGACAATAGTAGAGAAATTGGAAAACAAGAGGAAAAAAACAAAATAAATAGATAAAAAGCAAAAATAAACCCTTCAGAAATCACATTAAAAGTAAATGTATTGAACTTTCCCATTAAAGGGCAGAAAAAGGCTGGTTAAATAATAGGATCCATCTATATCTGTCTACAAGGACCTGTAGAGATATAGACACAAAGAAGTTGAAAGTAAAAGAAGGAAAAAAGATATTATTACATGCAAATAGTAACCAAAAGAAAGCTATGTTACTGACAGACAAAATAGAACTTAAATCAAAAAAGGTTAAAAGAGACAAAAGAGGGTATTATGTATTGATAAAGGTTCAATACAGCAAATTGATATATAAATTATAAACATATGTGCACTTAACAAAAGACCCCCCAAAATATATAAAGTAGAAATAAACAAACTCAAAAGGAAATAGATGGTTGAAAAGAATAGCTGAAGATTTCAACACCTCTTTCTACAATGAAAAACCCACCCAGACAAAAGATTAGTAAGGAAATAGGAGAACGTGACAACACCATGAATCAATGTGACCTAACAAACATATGAACAACACTCTACTCAACTGAGCAGAATCACATTCTTTTCATGTGCACATAGAATATTCATTCTCCAGGAGAGACCATTAAGTTAGGCCTAAATATCCAAGTTTCCCACAAAACTGAAAAGTTGGGATTGGGTAACTCTGGTCTTTGCCTATTTTTTGTGAATAAAGTTTTACTGAAACACAGAGAAGGTTTTTGCATCACAACAGACATATATATGGCCTACAAAGCCTAAAATATTTACTTTGTTTCATATTTTCCTACTTTTTACAAGTCAAAACATTGAATACAATATTTAATTCTTTATTTTGGTTGATGATTATCACTATTACCAACAATTATTAAATTGTGCTATCAAATAGTCATTTCTTCAGAACTTATTAAGAAATATGAATGAACTATCCTAATATCTAGTTCTTCTTTTGAGATTCTGTACTCCCACCATTCCTTGTTTTTTTCTGTCTTCTTCCCTTTTATCAGTAGTCATTTTTCACTTTAACAACCTCATTCCCTCCTGCAAGGCCTTAAAAACAACACAAGTATATTTCGATCAGGCTCAAAATGAATAAACACAATCGGAATGAGAGCGTTTGTGAACAAAATACATGGGCTTTCATTTATAGGATCTGAGAATAATTTTGTCATCTGAAGCCTTTGATTAGTTTAATTTTGGATCTTTAGTTGGTAGTAGCAGACTCCTATAGGTGAGATGATATTGTAAGAGCAAGTATCACCTTTCCAAACTAAAGATTAAATAAAGAAAGATTATTAGAGTTCTTTGAATGCAAAGAAAGGATCTGGATACACCTAGGGTACCACTATTTATAATCTGATACGACAGAAGAATTTTATCTAATGAGGAATCCAAGAGACTAAACGATTAGTCCAAAAACTTCTTAATAAAGTTTCAGGGATTAGACCACATGGCATATGTTGACTCATTAATCATGAAACATAATTAACAGCATATGACTAAGGTTTAAATTTAACAAGCTAAACAGATTCAGAGTCCTTGGAGTTTTAGACACAATCTTGAAAAATCAAAGAAACTCTACCTATATGTGTATTTAGGGTATGAGAGAACATGTAAAGGCCTTAATTTCAAATAGTAAAAATTCCAGGAAATGTCACTTAAGAATTACAAACATTAAAACCTATTTTGAGAAATGAATACAAACGTTTTTGCTTATTTAAGCAATTTAAGTTTAACAATTTAACTAAAACGCAACTCAAAACTGTTCATTTCCAATATGAGCAAACCTCACTGTCTTTTCTAACACTGGAGTAACTCATTTTAAAAGCATTAAGACATGCAGACTAGACCTAATATAAAATTTTACTAGTCTCTATCTTCTGTGCTTATTAATTTCAGCAACTGAAAAATTCCAGAGATTGACAAAGTGCAAAAGTAACAGACGTTCCCTTCTCCTAAGTCTTTGTCCATGGCAGAGTACACTATTCTTCTCTGTAGCCCGACAATACTTGGTCCTAACACCTATTATGCTATAATTTAAACTGTAATTTATAGCATTAATGTTATTGCACTGCTACTCTAGCTCACAAGCCACTTGAAGGCAGGAGAGGTCTACCTATACCTCCCCTTTTCTAAGGGTGATGGTGTATTTTCTATTTTTAGGATTTAACCATCTAGTTTGATTTAACAAACTAGTTTTCATTTTAATTTTTTCTTTTTAGTTTCTTTTCCCTCCTACCAGATTTAATGACTCTTGTTTTCTCAAGGTTGCATGCATACCTTAATCTGTTTAATCAGCAGAACACTGACTTGAAAGAAACTTTCTGCCCTTAGACATCTGGACACTGGCAACCAGGCTGCAATTCACTCCCACAACAGAGTCCGAGATAACTTGATCTTAGAATGAACCGGACCTCAGGAGGTGTTTCTCCAGACGTCAGGACCCAGGGATCGTGTGACTAACTCCCCTTTCCTGTTATGCTTCTACTTACATGCTTATAAAACCTTCTGACTGTTCTCAGAACAGGGAAGGTGGTCTTTGCGACAGCAGGCTCCACCTTCCCAGAATGTCAAGCACTTTTCCTTCCACCAACCCTGGTCTCTCGATCATTGGCATGCGAAGGGCAAGCAGCCAAACCTGAGTTCGGTAACACTTATTGATAAATCTACCAAATCAGACACTTTGAGTATTTAGGGTGTACAAAGACAAAACAAGCAAGAAAACCTAGCCAAAAGGAGCTCAGTCCCTAGGGAATGCTGGTCAATTGATGCCAAGACAGAGATAAGACTAAGGTGATACCAGAACAAACAAGTTGTCATTACCCTAGACTGGGACAGGGACACTGGGGGTGGTCCAATTCCACATCAGCACAGAGGTGAAATACAGATGTTTCTTCATCTCTGTATCCTCAGAGCCTAGCCTAATGTTTTATCCGGAGTGACTGTTGGACAAGCCCTTTCTAATAAATGAGTAGCTCTGGGGCTGCTACAAATCTTCCTGAGGTAAGGACAATCTTGAAATCACCAGGAATAAGGGGTTAGAAGTTAATCATTTAATCTTTGTTACAATTAAATTCAGCCATTAAATTCTAGTTACCGCCCCCTTTAGTTGTCTCTTTGTATATACCTTATTTCACCAGGTATAATAATGCGCTCCCACGTTTTTGGCCCAAACTTTCAGGGAAAAATAGCTTGTTTTAGTTTTTTAATTCAAATTTTTAGTTGTCTATATTTAGGAACTTGTTTTTTACATTATGAAGATTTTAGCATTTATTAACATATTATGGTACAAAAATTTTATGTAACAATTACAAAACACAAAAACAGATACAAGGTACAAGAAATTTTATGTATACAGTTTTTTTAATCTAAAAAAGATGATCATACTCTAGGGTATTATTTTGCACACAGGTATCATTATTGATTTCTAGAGTTACACTTAACTCATTAGCATAAATAAAAGAATTAAAAACATTTATATAGATATGGAATTAGTACTGCTCACACATAATGCACATCCTTATTTTTCCCTCATAAATTTGGGCAAAAATGTGCACAACACATACAACAAAACACAGTACTCTTCATCTCCTTTTCATAGGCTTCTTTTGAGCAGCTATCTGACAAAATCCTAAAGCTCTGACATCTGGAGGTCAGATGGATGTAAATACTGAACGGGGATCACTGTCCCCCTACCATGGTCCCAGCAGCTATAGTTAGTTTTAGAAATGGACTCACCTGTTATATCAGAGTTCATTTCATGATCTAATGGACTAAAAATTTAATGTTCAAGCTCTGAATTAAAAAAAAAATTCTGCAGATGTTCATCAGGGCACACAGCTTCACTATACTTTTAAGTTTCAACATTAAATATACTTTGTATTAAAAATTGTTGTTCTAGTCACTCTTAATTCAAACCAAGAACTGATGGCAAGAAGAGTCTGAGTGTTCTTAATTGCTACCCAGAGCTGTGAGATAGGATAGGCAACCAAGATGCACTTGCCTCCGGATAACAACACTACAATACAACTCTGCAATGATACATCGCAGCCCACGACAAAGGACTGTTCACTCAGATTATTAGGTTTGAGGGGGAAATTATATAAATGACGGTCAGTATATGCAATTACTTGAGCTAAAACACATGTTAAGGACAGCCTATCCTTATTCTTCAGCAATTGGGTGGCTGATTCATCACCAGATAGCTTTATAGAAAGTGAACCTTCTCTTACCCCACAGCTCCTGCTAGCGCAGAGGGACAAATAATTTGGCTTCACATTACAACTGCCAATCCACACAGGTGGAAATGCTTTTCTCTAACCCGTGCAAGTCTCATTTTTAATAAATATTATCTATTTATGCATTCATGTGACAATTTTTCTTCTGGTACCAAGACGTATGAAAGGGTGCCAATGATCTCCATGGGCTTGGCCCAGTGCCTAGCTCTGTTTCCTGAATGAATAGTAGGAGAAAGAAGATGTGATTTTCATAATAAATGAAAACTTAAAACAAGGTGGGGGGGAGTGACAATGTTCACCTCCTGGAATTGTCATTTGAAACAGCAGTGAAGCACATGAGTTAAAAGTTACAATGAACTAGGCCCCTGCATCAACTGCCATGTAGGCTTTTACAACTTATCTTTAAATTTTTTTCTTTTAATTAAGACTTTATTATTATTTTTTTTTTAAAGCAGTTTAAGTTTCACGGCAAAAGTGAAGGGGAAGGTACAGAGATTTCCCACATGGATAGCCTCCCCCATTGTCAGGATCCCCCTTCAGAGTGACACAGTCTTAAAAACTGTGAACAGACATCAATGCATCATTATCACCCAGAGTCTATAGTTTATACATTAGGCTTCGCTCTCGGGGCTGTACATTCTATGGTTTGGACAAACGTACGACGGCATGGATCCACCATTACGGTATCACACAGTATTTTCACTGCCCTAAAAATCCTGTGCTTTAGCTATTCAACCTTCCCCCCATCAACTCCTGATCTTTGTACTACTCCACAGGTTTGCCTTTTCCAGAACGTCAGATAGTTGGAATGATACAGTATGTAGCCCTTTGAGATTAGCTGCTTTCACTCAGGAGCATGCATTTAAGTTTCCTACTTGTCCTTTCATGGCTTGAACACTCATTCCGTTTTAGCACCGAGTCATATTCCACCGTCTGGAGGTACCCTAGTTTATGTACCCATTCACTTGCTGAAAGACATCTGATTGTTTCCAAGTTTTTGTAATTATGAATGATGCTGCTATAAATGCCACGTCTTTTTGTCCTATCATACCAAGTACCCAAAAGGTAAGTGAAGAAATTTCAAAGAAATGTATAAATTCAGGACTCATATCTAACATTTCCCCCTTACTAAATCCCTATTACAAAATACCTTAATTCTAAAGTCTCTTCCTTCCAACACTACATACAAGGGTTGACTGGAAAGTATCCAGCCATGTAATATGAAAAATAGAGGCATTTATGGCTGGATTTTTTTCCGGACAGCCCTTGTATTTCTGAAAATGAAAATTAATTAGGGTTGCATTTCGGCCAAGGACTCAAGTACAAATAGACATAATTTTCAATAAGCTTTCACATATAACAGCAGCATTTACTATGTGCCAGACACTGTTCTAAAAAATTCACACACACACACACATATCTTTAAATTACCTACAGAAGTTACATTAAGTTGTAGAAAATGGACATAAACATTATACATCAATTACACAAGACTCCATTTTAGAGAGTACTATAAATGAATTAATCATATTTTCATCATTCATAATATTTAATTACTAACAACTACAGGTAACAGGGAGAGAGTAATGAAAGAAAAAGATCCTGACCTCATAGAAGCAAATACAAACAAACAAGAGCTAAGTAAATAAACAGGACAACTTCAGTGACAATGGGAAGACACACAAAGACAAAGCAAACAGCATGACCCAACAGTTTCAGGGCGGTGCTGTTTAGGCTGGGTGGTCTGGGGAAACATCTCTGAGAAAACAACATACAGTTAGAACATATTAAAAAATTCAGCTCTGCTGTATAATTGGCTTGGGACAGATAATGAAATATACTCTTGGGAAAAAATTATTTCTTTTAAATCCCCACCCCCACTTGAAACTGTAGCTAATCCAAAAAAATAAATCCACAGCTGTGCTTTCTTTGGATACCTACCAAGATACTTGCTCCATGCTCATTTGAACAAACTGTGTACTGGGATAATTTCTGCTTTCATATACTTACAATTATTTTGGAATGAGTGCTCCAAATTTTGCCTTTATCATATATAGATAGATAGATAGATAGATAAATAGATAGATACAGGTAGATGCACAAGAAGTAAAAATCTATTTCTACAGAGTCAGAAAGAAAAAACCATTTCTATTCGTCACCCCAACCAAAACATTTCATCAAATCTAATACTATTAATATCAAGTGGTACCACACTTGGGGACAGAGGGGTAACGACATTCTTACTGTCATTATGTCTTCTATTTTACAGTTTTTACATCTATCCCACTAGTTGTTCGAGGTAGCTGGACTACCACTAGCTTTATTTTATAGATGAAGACACCGAGCTTCTGAAATGTAAGTGACGTGCTAAAATTCACACAATTAACGACTCAGAGGCAGTTTCTGCTAGCAAACTCTTCTCACCAAACAGCACGGCCTGTGGTCAATCAGACCTCCACTGTAACAGCCCCCTCCCCCCGCCCCCGAAACACTAGGGGCCAATTTATGATTAAAACTTTGTTCAGAGTTTTGGATTTAGCAGTTTCTGGGGGACATCCTGTGACTATCCCCAGTGATAAACTAAAATGAAGGGCGATCTAATGAAATTATTTTCTCACAGGCAATTTACGAGGAAAGAAGACGGTACCTGAATTCTTAAGAAATACCTAGGTGAGTAAAGATGATACAGGTGACTGATCACTTCTTACCTGTCAAAATACTTTTCCTTACTTGGCTTCTGGGACACCACACTCATGACCTCACTGACCACTTCTTTTCCATCCTTCTTGACAGCTCCTTCTCTCTTGCAAAGCTTTCACTGTTAATATCAGGTCTCAATTCTTGGAGCTCTTCTCAATCTAATTCATGACCTCTCAACCTGAGGGAGAGTTCTACAAGCTTTACATATAGTCTACTGAGGATGCTTAAAAGTTAAGTATCTTCAGACCGAACCTCTCCTATGAATTCCAGACTAGTACATTCAACTGCCTACTTGATAGCTCCTTGGATGTTTAAAGGGACATTTCAAATTTAGCGCATCCAAAACGCTGCCTCTTTGACCAGATAACCTGCACTACCTCCACCCTATCATCCCTCTAAGTGTAAACCATTAGCATCTCTTAGTCTGGGTCACTCCCATGTTCTCTTAGTTTATCTCTCTATTCCCACTCTTTCCCCCTCCAGTCTATTAGCCACAAACCAGCCAGAACCGTATTTTTTTTTTTGAGGGTAAAACCTAAATAGAACCATATTTTAAGAATATACCCCAATTCTTATGTCACTCCCCTGCTCAAAACCCTCCAATGAAATCCCCGGGCAGTTTAAATACAATCAACCGATACAATTTCTATCCAACCTTATTTCCTCCTCTTTCTCCTTCCTCTTCCTCACTCGCCTCCGGTCATTGGCCTCTGTTTTCTGAATTCACTCAGCCCATTCCTGTCTCAGGACCACTGCGATCTCTAACCAGATTCCTCGACAGCTCACCTCCTTACCTAGTGCAGGTTTCTGCTACCCGTCATCATCTCTGAGGTTTTCCCTGATTACTCTATGAAACAGTAGCTCTCAGGATACAGAATACTGTACAAAGAGCCTATCTTTTACGTAAAAAGGGGTGGATTAAGAATATATACATTGTACTTGTTTAAACTGAAAACAAATTTACTGAAAGGATACACGTAAGACATAAAGAATTACTTAGTGGACTGAGGAAGGGTAACTCAGCAGTTAATACACAGAATAGGAGAACTTTGCATGTAATTTCTTTTTGAAACACTGTGAGCTTTTTTTTAACTATGTGAATGTTCTATTATTTGTATGACTATTTAAAAAGAAATAAAAAATAGCAGTCCTCTGTCACACTCTCTCTCTCTACTCTGATTTCTTTTCCTTCACAGCGCCCATATGCTTACTTGACTTTAGATCATATAACTGTAGAATGATCCATATCCCCCACCAGACTGCAAGCTTCAACCAACATCTTCAATGCTGGAGGATATAATGATTTTTCTCCTTCATTAAAAAAACAAACAAAAATATTCAAATGGTTTTCATTATCTCTGTGCCATCTTTTACCTCCAGCATGTTTTATTTATGTAACGTGGATTCTATTTATAAATCTGCATGGCTTTGTCCTTGGCGCTATCGAGTACATGAGCAGGACGACGACGTAAGAGGGCTGGCTTGTTAAATTTATAAATGTCAAAAGCCAGGAAGGGAAGCTAATCCCTTAGATGACAGAATCAAGATTCAAGATCTCAACCAGGTTTAACTTTGACTACATTCAAGATGATATTTAAAAGGGTTAAAATTAAATATTGCTTCAAAAACATTATGTATGTGTATATACAGACTGGGAGAGATCTTAACATAAAAAAGATGCTGCTTTATGTTGACTACAGCAGTGGTTTCCAGACAAATTTTTCAAAAAACTGAGAAACAACATAAAGCTACCAACTTTTTACTAAGTACACTAAGACAAAATTTAAAAATCCAAGACAAATATCAAAAGAAACTTACCATCTAACACTGTCATTTCATAAAGAAAGATCATTTTAACATCAGAAAAGTAGAAATACAGAATCTCAAAAAATAATTCCTTGAATTACATAAATATAACTTGAAAAGCCACATAACCTTTTCTTATTTTCTGCTTAGTACTGGCAAAGATGTTACTATTCTTCGAGAGTTAACCCAGTTTTATATTGTAAACACAAGTGTAGGGCTTGACTTGAGCCAAGGGATAACTTCACTACACTGCATTCAGACCCTAACTGCAGAATTCAATAGGGAAACCAGATCAAAACAAAAAGAACAGCATTGACAAAACTGACAGAATCTAATTGACAGAAATGAGAAAGGTAAAGGCAACTGTATCATATAAAGTTGTAGGGGGTATAGTACTTAACTTAGAAAAGAGATAACCTAGAAGAGACCCAGTATTTTAAGAAGAACCTTAATGTATCTCATTCAAAGACAGATCTGCAAACAATCCCAAGAAGTTACAGAATACATAGTTAAGCAGACACTAGCTTAATTTAAGTAAGATCTTTCCATACTTTTCAAAGTTAAATGAGCCATCTCTTGCCCGTTTATTCACAGAAATGTTGTTCGTGGATTCAGTAAGATCTCGGATATCAGCAATAAGCAGCAGGTTGTATAACATGATTTCTACAGTCTCCAGTAATTTTAAACTTCTGTGAATCAGAAGGCAATAAATAATTGCCTTTTTAGCTTACTAAAAAAGATGAATGGAAAGAATTTTGGCTCTGGTTGAAAAGATGAAGGTTCTGTTAAGGTTCTACCATTTATAATGTGTGACACAGAGGCAAAATTATTCGCTACCTCTGGGCCTCAAATATTTTCAACTTTAAATGTGTAAAATATCTTACTTACAAGACCGCTGCATGAATTACAGACAGACACACAGCCTGGCACTTATAGGTACTCAACACATGGTAAGTATTATTTATTCAATAAATATCATGTCCCAAAAGGTAGTATTTTCTATATTACTTATTAATTACTAATATACTAATACTTAAATAATGACACTCTCTGCTTTGTCTCATTTTTCATTTTTCAAACCTAAGCAATGTACAAGAGCTGTCCGGAAAGTACCTATCCATGTAATATGAAAAATAGAGGCTGAATTTTCTTCCAGAGAGCCCTTGTATGTTTGGGATTCTTTTCCACATCTATACTTTGTACAAGCCCTATTTCTATGTAAGTGATTTTTGTAGAGTTTTCTTTAACCTTACTTTTGTTGGTTTCCTTTATACCTTTGCTTGACCTGAAAGTAGGCATTACTTTCAGTACATATTGGCTATGTCATTGCTTCTGGCAAAATAGAAATTATATAATAACAACTGTCACACACTCATTTCAACTAACTGGACTATCTATCCAGTTTAATCAACCCTACTCTCAGACAGATGTTTTCTTTTTTTGTTTGTATTACTCATACTGGCTAACATTGCTGAGCACTTTCTTCAAGAAATATATGAGTAAATAAATTAAAACCCATTCCACCAATGATAACTGATTATTAGAAATCTTGGTTATTAACAAAAGCTTATGACCTAAAGATGGTCTGAGGTTTCTCCCCATTAAGAGGAAACCCATTTCTTACTGAAACCCACCATTATTCAATGCTCCAGCCAATATTATTTATCCACCAAGGATTTTTCAGATAATATGTAACTGTTATCTTTTGTTATACTTCCAGTATAATTTGCAACTGTACAGATATTTTAGTTGGCAATTTACTGTCTTGCTGTCTGTTTGATATTTATTAGGATAGTGTTCACCAAAAAGAAAAACACTCATTACAATAGCAAAAATTATTTTTATGAATAGATTTTGTTGAATAAAAACATGTTGACAATTTTAAACATATACAGTATTCAGTACCAGATGAGTGATATTTGATTACTATCAGATGCAGTAAGTTTTTTTTTTTTCAGTGATAAAAGGAAACAAAAAACTGATACTTGGAACAAATAAATCACTATGCACAGAATTTTTTAAAAAGCACCTTGATATCTGCATCAATAGGCATAATGTATGATAATCTTGTAGTACCAATTTCATTATTCTAATGCTAAGATAAAAAAACATGTAGATGGTTATTTCCATACAAAGTCATTTTATAACACCATAAAATTTACCAGTAAAATACATTTCAAGTTTAATATAGTTCCACTCACTGAATTCAATTACAGATTATTTTAGAGTAAGCCGAAACTTAAGAGAAACATTAATAAATTCTTTTTTAAAAGTTTATTAAAGTGCAATAGAGAATATAAGGATAAAAGTTTAAGACTTTATGGCAAAATCAACTGAATAAAAAAGCATACATTTTATTTTGATAAAAAGTTCAAATTTTTTTCAAAAGGTAAATTCTTGTTTAAGTTTAAAATAATATAATTCATTAATCGAAGAAAAGTGAACTTCTTAGGTTCTTGTTGTGTGGCAATTTTATAACAAGAGCTGATCATACTATAAACTAATAAATATCAGGAAATAATATTAAAATATGGTTGCTAATAAACAGTAGGGAAAAAAATTCCAAGTTTCTGTACCATGTTATAGTACCTTTCCCTACATTAGTAAGTTAATTTATAAAACAGTTTCACTTCAGTAGAATTACTATTTTTACATTACAAAGAAACGGATTAGATTAATACAACTGGGGCAGCAATGAACTTGATTGTCACAGACAAGGCAGAGACTCTAGAGACGCTTTCCATAAATGTTCGCAGGGCAGGGGGACTACAGGACATGGAGGCAAGAGCACTCTGCAGAATAGACCTTGGTTTTATTTGGCTCTGCCTTTCATCAGCAGTTTGGCTTGGACAGACATGCCAGTTAACTTTTCAAATTGAGTGTCTTCCTCTGTCTCTGTCGAGCGCATTTATAGACTCTTCAGTACTAAAAACACCAAAACTATGCAATGTCTATTAATATAAAGTTAGGAAGAACTAAAAGCAGCCCTAGTGTAAATTTTTTTAAATGGCGGAAGAATATAAAATGGTTTATGACTTGCAATGTAGTATTTCCAGAGCTGAATGCCTAAATCTTTGAAGCACATCCAGCTTGGACTGCATCAGAGAAGACCTAGATACTGTATTAATAACGTAACTCTCTCCTCTCACATTATTCCTCCACCTGCTCCTCCCCATCCTACTTCATTCTCTTGTTGAAAGCCAGCAAACGGCTGGAAGCCCTGTAAGCTTAAGGATCAAATCATCTTTTAAAAAATGCAGGTTCAATCAACTGTATCAATCATCTGCTTCACATTTCTCTCAGATGGGAGCGAAATTTGTCAAAGGGAATTAAAAATATGAATAAACAAATTCAGAAACAGAAATGTCCCAGGCCAATTTTTTTGTTTGCTTTGATTGCTTAAATAAGCAAAACGGCATGATGTAGCCTAACCTATTCCCATAGGAACGTGAGTGCATTACCCACCCAATGAAAAAACAATTCTGCTGCTTCATCTCCCTGCTTGCCACACAATAGCTTCGTCGTCGGCCCCTTCCCAGTCCAGTCTTCAACCGTCACCTAGTAATTTTATCCTGATCACCTTGGCAATGCTTTCACAGGCACTGTCCCTGTCTTCCAGGGGCTTACATTCTTCAAATAAATAAGTAACACTCGACCGAACACCAAAAAGCAGAGATTCTACAAATCCCACGCCTTCCCGCCCAGTGTTAGGCAGCTAATATTTTTTTTTCTCCACGGGTCACGAAATGAAGGGAACCGTACCAAGACCCCGCATTTGGATCTTAGGACAATGAAGCCGACAGGAAGCCACTCTCTCCTCCCCCGGGTTTACTACGGAGCCAGAGCCTACGCCGGGCGCAGTCGCCTGGCTGGGTGCGTGACACCACGTCTTCCACGCCCTCCAAGCGCGTCCAAAAGGCTCCTCGCCCGACCTCCCGCCAACCACCCCACATCCCAGAACCGACCACAAAAAAAGGATCGGCACTGTTAGCTGCTCCACGCCGGGAAAAACCACCTCCCCGGCGGCAGCGCAGCCATTCCCTCCAACGCCCGGCCCGCGCCCCTCGCACGGCTACGGCGGAGGGGGGAGGGCTGCACAAAGCCGGGAAAGCGCTGAAATGATTCAATACGTCCCGGCGAAGGGGCGGGGGCGGCCAGGGGCCGGGAAAGCCGAGGCCCGAGCGCCGAAGGGCCGGCGGGTGGGGGTGGGGGTGGGGTTCGGTGGAGAAGGGAGGCGCGGCCCCGCCGAGCCCCCGATCGGGTGCGTGGGGGTGGCGGCGCCGCGCGAGCATCCGGGAGGCGCCCCCGGCCCCGCACCCCGGCCCCGCCGCAGACCGCGGCCCGAGCCCCCGCTGCACACCCGAGGAAGAGGATGTGGAGAAGTCGGGGCGGCGGCATCGGCAGCGCCTAACCCCAGCAGCTGAGCGCATCACTTACCCCCTCACCGTTAAGAGAGGGACCGGACGGGGGAGGCGGGGCGCGTCGCGTCCCGTGAGTCTCTCGCACGCCGTCCTCCCCCCACCCTGTCGTCGTCGTCGCCGCTGTCGTCGTCGTCGCTACCGCTGTGGTCGAAATCCCGGGCGCTCAGCTCCGCTGGGCACTAACGTTATTCCACACACGCCTCACACATAGCGGTAACGGCGAAGAGCGGCCGCCTAGTGCGCAGGCGCCTGGGGAAAGGGCGAGGAGCCCGACCCTACCCGCTTCCCGGCTCAATCCCAACGCTCTCTTACTGCGCAGGCGCCAGAAACAGACAATGAAAAGGGGCTGTGCAGAGGGTCTCCCCGCAGGCTTTTCCAGCTGCTTAGTGCGCAGGCGTGCCTCAAAGATAACTTGAACAATGAGGAGGACCCCGGCCTTAGCCGGGACCTCTACTAACAAGGACTACAGTTCCCAGTGGGCAGTGCGCCAACTACAAGGGTCGAGTTGCTGGGCATGCTAGGATATGTAGTGTCAGCCGCCTTTCACAATCTGGCTCTTTGGAAGATTTTTAGAGTTTATTTCCCTTGAGGATTTATTTGGCTGTTTTGGCAGATGTCCTGGCTGAAGAGTGTGGAGCTTCTTATTTGCGTCCTTAAGAAGCTTCAAGGATCGACTGCATACTAGCAAATTTAGAAGAGTCAAGGCCTTTAGTGAGCCTGGTCAGTTGGGTGGTCCAAACAGCAAGATGGGATGAAGGCAGGATTAAACCAGGAAAAGGGCGGAGTCTCAAACCAGTTTCTCGGCAACCGGTTTTGGCAACCAAACTGCCGAAGCTTGCGCTGAGAGCGCGGTGCCATTGGGGAACTGTAGTGTAGTTGGAAGGGCTCTTAGGAACTTAGAGACTGCAGGCCTGGAGTCTGCAAACCACAACTCCCGTCAGCCATCAGGAGGGTTAGTAGGTGGGAAGAGCCCCCGCGAGCTCCGTCCAGGCTTCCATGCTCCCCATTGACTGCAGCACCAGGAAGCGGCCTGATACTTCAGGGGTGCTAAGCCTTGATCTCAGAGGGGAGAACTCTGGACCTTTCCCCACGTAACTCCCATCTCTGGGCCCCGAGTCTGTACATGGAGAAGTCCCCGGAGAACTCTACCCTGGAGGAGATTCTGGGGCATTATCGACGGAGTCTCCGGGGTGAGTTACTCCGAACCTCCGAGCCATAGCCCCTTGGTACCAGGGCCTAGTGGGCGGGAGCTGACTGTGCGTTTCCTATCACCTCAGTTCGGCCCCAGCCAGGATGCAGAGGAAGAAGATGGATGTTGCTGTGGAAGGATGTTTTTGAGAAAGGATGAAATAGTTTGTGTTTGTTTTCACTGTTAGCCAATAGTGTTTTCACTGTTAGCCAATAGTGTTTCCCCAATTTCTTTAGTTACCCGATCCAACTCTCTGATCTTCTTTTGGGCATCTTTCTCACCCAGCGCCAGGAGAAACTGTTGAATGGCTCTGCCACTTTTGCACAGTTCCCATACTTTGCTGTTTAATAAATTCCTGATGCATGCTTTTACACATTCAAATTATGGTGTCGTCTGGGGTGCCCAACCTTTTAGCTTCCCTGGGCCACATTGGAAGAAGAATTGTCCTGGGCGACATATAAAATACACTAACACTAAAGATAGTTGATGAGCCAAAAAAAAAAAAAAAAAAAGGGTCCATGCATAATTTTTGGCAATGTTTTAAGAAAGTTTACGAATTTGCGTTGGGCCGCATTCAAAGCCGTCCTGGGCTGCATGCAGCCCATGGGCCGCAGGTTGGACAAGCTTGGTGTAGTGGATTGAATGATTTATTGGACCAGGAAAAAAAAAAAAAAAACACTGATAATTATTTTAATCACACAGCTCTATTTAGTGGTGTAGGCTATTTACATTATATCATTTAAAACTTAAAACAGCCTTCTGAATATTTGTATTTTACACATGGAGAAATTGAGGTACAAAGAAGAGAAATTAGGACAAAGCCCACACAATTGCTTTGTGGCAGAGCCAGTTAGTAAATTCAGTCAGGCCTGCCTTAAAAGCCAGTTTTTCTTCATTAACTGTGTCACAAATACTATTTCTGAAATCTTTAGTGAATTCAGATTTTCTCAATATGGTACCATACGAGTGAGCATCTATAGAAGTGAAGTCTGTACTTGTAGATAGCTCTGTCCTCTTGAACATATATAACATTTAGAAATCTGTTATTTTAAAGTAGAAATTACGGTGTTGTCTACAGGGTTATTATGAGGAGCAAATGAAATAATCCATGTAAAACAGTAATTTTCACACTATTTTTTTTTTACTGTTATCCATCAGTAAGAATTACATTTTATGTGGGACATACACATGTAAACGAAAAGAAAAATTTCATTAAAGAATATTTGTTCTACAATATATATTACACTCTATTTTTTCTTCTATTGCATTTTCTTCACCCTCTAGGTCAGCAGTCCCCAACCTTTTTTGGCATCAGGGACCAGTTTTGTGGAAGACAGTTTTTCCACAGATGAGTTTGGGGTAGGCGTGGGGGGTGGGATGGATGGTTTTGGGATAATTCAAGTGCATTACATTTATTGTGCACTCTATTTCTATTATTATTGTTATTATTATTATATTGTAATATATAATGAAATAATTACACAACTCACTTGCCAGTATAAAGCCTGCCACCAGATGCAGCTTAATTGTCACATGCCACTCACTGATAGGGTTTTGATATGTGTGCAAGCAATTGATTTCTTGTGGTCTCTGTGCAGTCAAACCTCTCTGCTAATGCTAATCTGTATTTGCAGCCACTCCCCAGCGCTAGCATCAGCGCCTCAGCACCACCTCAGATCATCACGAATTAGATTCTCACAAGGAGCAAGCGTGCAGCTTAGATCCCTCACATGCACTGTTCACAATAGAATTCAAGCTCCCATGAGAATCTGATGCCACTGCTGATCTGACAGCAGGCAGAGCTCAGACCCTAATGCCAGCGTTGGGGATCGACTATAAATACAGATGAAGCTTCGCTTACTCATCAGTTAGCTGCTCACCTCCTGCTGTGCTTCCTGGTTCCTTGCAGGCCACAGAACCAATTCTGGTCCGTTTCCCATGGATTGCAGACCCCTGCTCTAGGTCATGACCAATAGTTTTAAAAAATTACTTAAAGCAAGTCACTGACTCATTTATAAATTGAGCACCTACTATATATTAGGCATACTGGGTGTTGGGGATATGTAAGGAACTAACTAGGCAACAAAGCCCCTGTCCCTTGGGAGCCTCTGGATTAGTGGGGGAGAAAGACGATAAACAAAATAATTACAGATTACTATGAAAGAAAATAAGGGTAAAGATCAGTGCTTGGCACATAAGAAGCACTCATTAAATGTTAGCTGCTATTTTTAATTGGTACCTACAGCAAAGGAAGATTTTTCAAGGAGATTAGAAAGTTTGTTTTCAAGCGACTCTAGATTTTGTAAGAGTTATTGTTTATTGTTCCCATTTGTCAACAGTGTTACAGACTGTCAATGTTCTCAGAATTCAAACTGCACGAGTGAAATAATTGGTCTTAATGAATAACTTCATCAGCCTAGTGATGTTGCAAGAACTTAGATACAGAAATAACCACTTCTAGCTTTCATTTGAAAGCAAGAAAAATACTGAGTACAATGATAATATGAGTGATTTTGTTTAATATTTTGGAGTTGGCAAAAATATTTTTGTTTTCCATTGTAATTGTTTCCTGATGTTTCTCCTTCTTTGACTTTATTTTGAACTTTTATGTAAGTATTAGAGGCCATTTAATATTAGGCATTTTGATACAGTGGTTAATTTCAAACTAATGTTATAGTATTATGTTTAATACCCATGATAATGCTTTCGGTAATTATAAAGTGAAGAGTTTTTATTCAAAGTGAATATATTTTAAAATAAGTTCTAAATTTAGTGTGCTAACCATATGAGACAGGGAAAACATTTATAACCAAGAGCAGACAAAGCAGAGAAAAAAGTTAACTTGAAAATTTTTTTGTGTGTGTTAGTTTTAACAATGAATCAAGAAATGGAACCTGATTTTTCATGGATTTCCAGGGCTTAGTTTATTATTTACTTAATAGCATTTTATTTTTACATTTATTTAGTTTATATAACAGCTCATGGAAGGAAACAAAACAGCTAACTGTGAAGTAGAACAGTCAGAAGTTCTTTACTTCATACACATAAATTATTCCTTTTAAATAGGCTAATTCCCTTAAAGTCAACATTTGTGTTTCAGAATAAACAGAGTGTGGTGACGTCGTTTTATATGTGGCGCTCCATTATTTTGAAAGTCTGTGCCTGATAACTTGAGAATCATGTTACTCTGCAATCAGATAAAATGCAATTTCAAGTTCTTTGCTTTGGTTGGTTTGGTTGGTTTTGTCTACTTGCCGTTACTTCCACAAAGGACCCTGCCTAGTTCATGCTTAGAGAAGAGGTTGATCGGCCCATAGTCTTTCCTCACAAGTTACTCCTCTGGTTTTTAAATTATTGTACATGTAATCATTACTAATATCCCTGTATTTCTATTCAGCTAGCAAGTAGCCACATAAAAATGCAAAATGCTTTCACAATTTTCCATGGTAGTTTCCCAACTTGTTCTCACTTCTTCACTTTAAATATGATTTTTGGTATTTTTATAGTGTATTAAGAGTTTGAAGTTCTGATGTGAAAAGTGGAGTCAAAGTTCACTTTCTTGCTTTTACAACCTGAGTGGAGGTCTTGCCTCTCCTTGACTCTGATGATCCTAGAGCAGCCCTCACCTCTCATCTTTTCCCTTAGCACTTTTCAAATATGGTCACTGTTTGTCCCCTCTGAGGACAGCTCCTGATTTTGGTTGTCTGTGCCCCCCCTGCAAGAAATGGGACAGGTTTAGTGACATTCCTTCAAAGTTGGAGTTGTGGCATAAAAACTAAGACGTCAGTCATTGCCTCACAAATCTATAACACTATCCCTACCCAGGAGATGACATGCAAGTTTCCAGTGTGGTAAAAAGTGACCACATCCCAGGTATCCTGAGAGTCATCAAGTTTAATGTAGAAATGGAAGTGACTCGGAAGGTATCCTAGCAGTGTAGTTAGGTGTCCATTCACTCCATAGGAAACTGTAATTCAAGACCCACAGGATGGCTGAGAACTACATTGATAACTGGGGAGAATAGCAAATGCCCTTCCTCTAATTTAAATTCAGCACATCCATTGCACAAGGCCACGAGGTATAAAATAAACAAATTTGTAGCTAAGAAAGGGTCAGCAAACCAGAGTAATGGGCAACCCAAGCTGTTTTAAGTTCTGTACGCTTGAATGTAGGGATATGATATTATAAAGAAGAGAACTTGCTAGAAATGCAGTGTCCCAGCCTTAACAGAGTCATGCCGTCCATTGCTGCAGTGTTAGCTGTGGATACAGTTTTATCAACACCTGAAGACATGACTCACCTATTCACCTAGTTCCTAGCCACGTTTCGTTGGGTGGGCATAAAGAAATACGAAACAAACTTGTACAGTGATAGGAGTACATCATTTATTTTCTAGGTACATTTTATGTGCTGGTTCACCCTTTCTGTTTCAGCATTTTGGGGTTTCAGGCTCTAGACTGAGTTTGTGGGAGGGTATGATGGAGAAGAGAATGTGGAACTAGGAGCCCGGACCCTGAACTCTTCCTGTTGCATTGCTGCTAACCATCTGTTACCTCAGGCAAATCAACAAACTGTTCTTGGAGTTTTGGTCTTCATCTGTAAAAATGAAGTTCAGACTAGGCTTGGGAATGATTGCTTTTAGGAGCCAAACAGATGACAGAATGTGTGATAGAGTTAGTGGGAGACACCAGGGAAGGGTGAGGCTTCTGGCCAAATTGGGCAGTTTATGGTTTTGCTAAAAAATAGCCCAGTTTCTTCCTTGCGTCCTCCCTCTTCCCTTCCTTCCCCACCTTGTATTCTCCCTGCCTCCCACACTGTGCTGGCCAAGCAAAACACACATTAAGGGCCTGGTCCTCACTCCAGGCCTGACTCTCAGACCCCTGGGTCTCTGATGTCTCTTCCATCAACACTGGATTGGACCACGTGAATGATAAAAGGTTATGTTTTTGGCTCATGAAAATAAAAGCCAGGAGTAGAACCAGTTCATAGAAAGGGAAAGGTTGAAAAAGGAATAAGACACATAATTTGGGGATGATCCTTTTCTTTGTAAATTGATCTAGTTTGAGAAAACCAAAGATAATGTTGATGTTCTGTGTTTTACTTGTATTATAATGATTGACACATCGCAGAAGATCCCACAAAGCAGGTTTTTCCTCCCAGGGAAGGGCTCACATCTGCAGAATCTTACTAGCCAGTAACGTGGTCACTGAATTAGCCAGCAGTGATATCATCGGGACCTTTGGCAAACTTGCAAAAGCGTGTGTAACTTAAGTTAAAAGTTCTTTTTCTCAGGTTTACTCATCAAACTTGTATTTCTTCTTTTTTTTCCACCCCCCTTCCTCCCCTCCTCCCCCTCCAACTCCTCCTCCTTTGCTCCTTTTTTGCTTAAATGTTTCCTGAATGTTTTTTATGTTCTTTGCCTTCTATAGTCAGCAGCTAATGTTTGCTTATTTGTTTGTTTTATTATTGACCTCATTGAGATGAAGAGAGGCAACAATATAATAAAGCCTCTGGAAACATTTGTTATGAAATGACAAAATTATTTTGGAATTTCAGTGCAGACTGAAACATTGTCTAAAATTTGAAGAAATGGAATGTTTGGCTATTAAGGAATAGGGATTGGTGATGTAAATAAAACTTGTAAACATCTGAGTTCATTTTTTGGCTCATAAAATTTAAATCACATATACTCATTTTTTGCTTTTCTATACTCATATGGCTTTTTTAGTAGTTTTAAGATCACTTCTTTTACCAGCATAAGAAAATGCCAGAATTCCAGGTTCCCTTCCCTGCTACCGATGCAGTAAAATACGCAAAAGACAGGACTTAACAGCCCAAAAAAGGGTGATTTGCCAATGACTAGTCACCCGTGGGGTTCCCTACAACCAAACAGTGGTTCAGGGTTAGGAAATTATAAGGGCATTTTCACATGTTCTTGGACAGAAAAAGAGGTTTAGTTCTCAAGTTATTGAGATACTGAGAATAATTATATTCTATCTCGGGATGTTTAGAAGACTTATGCTCTGAGCCCTTAAATCAGTTCGTGCTAAGGTTTTTTTACCTTTTCACTTAATGATACTCCTTTTAGGGTTGAAAGGTAGAGAAAGCGTGACATGCACTTGTGCACTTGACAAAGCAACCTTGACGATGGTGGAACTTCATCAAAGCCCACTGGAGTATGCAAAGGCATCGTCGTCACCCAAGGAAGCTCTGAAAAGTGGCCTTAGAGCAGCTGTCCCCAACCTTTTTTGGCATCAGGGATCAGTTTTGTGAAAGAATTTTTCCACAGAGTGGGGGTTGGGAGGTGGTTTCAAAATGATTCAAGCACATTACACTGATTGTGTACTTTATTTCTATTATTATTATTATAATATACCACGAAATAATTCATGCAACTAATCCAGTGCTCCCGCTGATCTGACAGGAGGCGGAGCTCAGGCAGTAACGTGAGCGATGGGGAGCTCCCTCCCCTTCTACTCACCTCGGTCTGTGGCCCGGGGTTTGAGGACCCCTGCCTTAGAGTATAACTACTGCTTCATATGTTAGTCCTGAAAACAAAATGAAGCTAAATATGAATTGCCAGTTTTTGATTCCAGTGGGTGGAGATACAACCCGTTCTCTTGAGAGCTGGATCAGAAGTGCCCCAACACCACAAGTCTGCCAGAGTAGCTCCTGTCCTGCCCACTTTCGTATCAAGAGACAGCTGCAATTACAATGTAGTAACATAGTAGGTGTGTTGTGAAGTCTCTCTTCAAGACTGAATGCTAGGTATCTTGTTTAATTGATCTAAACCAATGGTTCTCAAGTACGGCGATTTTTCTGCATTTGGAAATGTCTAATAGAAACGTTTCTGTTTGTCAGGCTTGGGAGAGGGAGAGTTCTGCTGGCATCTAATGGGTAGAGGCCAGAGCTGATGCTAAGTGCATGCAACACAGTCCCTTAAAACAAAGAATAATCAGGTCCACATGTCAATAGTGCTGAGGTTGAAAAACCCTGTTTCCAAACTAGCAAGGCTTTGCTCACAGCCCTTGCTCTGCTAGAATCATACTTGAGAGTAATTATAATTAAGGATACAGATTGCATTGGCTGGTGATTTTGCCTGTGTTCTGCCAGCCTGGATAGGATTACGTCTTTATCAATGGAAAGTGACAGGTGCATAAGTCCTCTCAGTGGTTGCCAAAGAAAAACCAGGTGTATCCCTCATAATGCATCTAGCCAATCTCCTTGATTTCCAACATTCGTACATCATTCATGATCTTCAGACACTGCTTTCTTAAGATGTTTACATTCTTGTTCGTATTCTCTTTCCCTCCTGGCGCCGACCACTTCAGCACATTTGTCAGCTATTAAGAATCTTGTGGTAGTATAGTCTTTGAGCTTTTTTTTTTTAGTTTCTGCATACTGCTTTTAATCTCTTTCGCTATTGTCATCGCCATTTACAAAGCCAGCTTTGTCTGACTTCGGATTACACTGTTTGATCTCGGTCGTACTACTGTCAGTCCCCTAGTAAACGGGACAGCAATCTTCTGAACTGGGCTGAGGCCCAGTCAAGTGTGGACAAACACATGTATCTCTTATCTCACTGTGGTCTCATTTTTCTGCTTGTCTGCCTTAGTCGAAGCTTGTTTTGAGAACTGTGGTGCATCTTGGGTCTCAGCCGAGGGAGGTCTGGTTGATTACATGTTTTCTCAGAGACAGCTGGGCGCTTCACAGGGTGTGGTCCCCCCTCCCTGTCACCAGGATAATTCTCCTTCACATCTCCTAGTACAGATGGAGAATGTAGAAATGAATAATGCACCGTATGTGTACACGTGATGATCCTTCCTGGACTGCAACGTATTTTCCTTTTGTTCAAAAACATCTTGATGAAGAGAGACCCAATGGTGAGCTAGGCGTTAAAGCAGAGAAACCGGATGGTGAAATGGATGAGGCAGACTTAAATCATCAGCCATCAGTGTTCATTGTACTGGTTGATGTTTGGATAGTGGACTCATAGAAATATTACTCACTTACACTTATTCATGTGATTTTGTAGGACCCAGAGGTCCTCTTTGTGCTGGTACCTCATAATTAAGTTTATATTCAGCCCGTGGTTGGTGCTGGGGAGAAGAAATCAGGATGCGTTGTGAAACACCCTTTCTGCCCTCTCAGGAGAGAAGAGGAAATGAGCATTCATTCTTTCTGTCTGTCTCTTCCTTATAGGCAGATAAAGCTTTACCCGTTAGCCGTGAGATAGGAAATAGCTGGAACCTCCCGTCTAATCTGGTTTCCTTATGTGCGAGCAGCAGATAGCTGCATCTGGGAAGTGGTATTATTAATAATGGTTATGGGGTCCTCAGTTGCAATGGCTCCAGTTGAAGAGCAATTTGTCTTGAATCATCTGAGCATTGTTATTCTCCAGGATTAACTCTGTTTGTCTGTTAAGTATATAACACATGTTTTGAAATGACTTAAAAATACCACTTACCAAAAAAGAAAAAATATACCACTTACCCCTTAGTTTTAGTTTCAGGACACAGTTCTTGCAAATTTCTTCTCTTCCTCTCTGATCCTAGTAAGTGAAGTCATTGGTTGCAAAGAAAAGGGGGTGGGGGAACAGGGAACCCTCCCCCAAGCCTTATGTGTCACTTTTCTTTGGGGTAGCTGTGGAATTCAGTATCTCACTATTCACATAGTACTTTTTCATCATGCAATTTAACACATCATCTTCGAATATTATAAATTCCAAAAGATTGAACGAGAGCATTAGAAAAGGGATTAACTGGGCTCATAAAGCTCTGCCATCATTGTAATCTGATGAAAGAACTCTACCTATAGGGATTTTCAACTCTGCAATTTTTTTCTGATTTTCTTCATTTTTCCTAATATAACTTATTAGCTTTTAGTCAGATTGGGGATAAATAAATAATTATCCTTTGTCTCAGAGGTGGAGTCATTTGATAGCTCCACTGAGCACACTTTTAATGTTAGTCAGACCCTCGGTTTCCTCTCTGATGGATGCAATAAAGATAAGTGCTTTAATCATAGACTGAAGCGCATGCATCTATGGCTCTGAACTGAATCGCTTACCATATAACACTTTGCTTTCTTTTTCCATTAACAAGTTTTAAATTATTGGAGAAGTATTGCTGCTGCTTATTTTGCTCAAATCAGGAATGGATCTTCTCTGGATGATTCTTAAACTTAGGATGAGTAAGAGGAGACCAGGCTTGGTTAGTAATCAGCACGGAACTCCTGTTAGAGGAACTAGGGTTGGTGGGGAGAAAAATGTAGGGATAAACTCACTGGGTTTCCTGTGTAAATGAGTAACAGAATTTCATTCTATCAGCATTGAACCTTGACCTAAAAGACCTGTTCTTAGTTTAATCAAGATAGAAAATGAGTTACTCTAAGTGAAGGACCTATATTGGCTATTTTGTAATATAGGGTATATTTTCTTTTTCTGTTCCATATGTTGAAATTAATGAGCTTAGAGAAAATAGAATCTGTTTTTCAAGGTCCTGTAGGGTATATGTTTGTAAATATATTCCCAGGGATGACTGACTGGAAATGAAAACATAGGTGTTTTATAGCATTTTTTGGGTTCCCATATAGGTAGCAAGGAATAGGAGATTTTACTCCTGAGGACACAGGAAGAAACAGGTCTAAATTGTCAAAGAAAGGCCTAGATCAGAAGAAAGTAGAACTCCATTGCCATCATCATGGTGAGTGGCTCTATCTTAGGGCAAGTGCCATCTCCTCTGAAGAACCAAGAATTGTTTAGGTTGAATCCTTTTGAAATAGTTAGATAATAGCTCTACATGAGCTTGTGTGGGAATTCATCTTTTTCTAACATAAATTTGTAATATATATATATATATATATATATATATATATATATATATATGTATGTTAGGTAAATGAATGTGTTAAAAATTAACTTTCAAGTACAGAAGTCAAAATTTGAAAATGGTGACTGAAATCTGCCCCAGTTTTCTGGATTGGAACCAGTGAATTTAATCATGAGATTAGAAGAAACAAGAGGTTTAAACCTGAAAAACCAACTGGACCTTAATTAATGGAATTATAAATCATCTACCTGGTTCTCTCATTGTTACACATGTAAAAATATCCATAGAGTAGGGTAGAATTATTAGTAATGTCATCACTAGTGTCATTAACATAGTTCTGTTATTAATGTAAGACTTGGATCCTTTGCTGAAAGTGTTTTTGGGTTTGTATTTCCCTGAATAATTATTTCAGTTATCTATTGCTACATAACAAACTACCCCCAAATTTGTTGGCTGAAAGCAACAGCTAAATGCATTTTAGAATTGTTCACAGGTCTGTGGGTTGACTGGACTCAGCTGGGTGGTTCTTCGGGTGTCTTTCATGCTACTGCAGTTAGATGGCCTCTGGTGCTGGGGTGACCTGGAGGCTCCGCTGGGGTGTTAGCTGGGCTCCTCCGTCTCAGGGCCTTTCCTTTCCGCATGGCCTCTTCACAGTATCTCCAGCAGGTTAGCCAGACTTCCTACTTAGTGGCTTAGGACTCACAAAAACAATCATCCCAAGAGGGAGGAAGCAGAACCTACCAGACATTTTGAAGATGAGCCCTGATCTGGTATGGTCTAACTTGCACTGCATGTTATTGGTTCATGCCTACTCAGTTGCAACCTAGGAGAGAGGACGAAGGCATGAAACTTTGTTCCTTGGGACTATTTTTAGAGATGAACTACTGCAGTAGTATGGCTTAAAATACTTCATTTTAGACTATTTATGTTAAGTATGTGCTGGTGAGTTTAAGCTTCAATTCTAGAGTTAGTCAGTTGCGCTAACCAAGAATTTCTACATGAGATATGAAGGGCTCTACTACCGAGGCTGCGACCGGAAGCACGTTAGTGACTCAGATCTTGGTAAAAACTAGGCCAGGCAGCTGGATGTCTCTTGCTGGGGGAGGGACATCAGGCCCACAGGAATAAGGGGGCTTCCCTGGGCTAGAGCTTGGTGTGGTGGAGTCCCTCTTATGGGTTCTGCCTACCCACCCCAGTGTGCCCAGGTGGAATGCGGGGTGGTCTTAGGCTTTCAGGGAAGGAGAGCACTTCCCCTGGTTGGTTATTGTTTGAAGGTCTGGATAGGCATAATGCTCTCCCATTCAATGCTTCTTGCTGATCGTGCTATATATGGTGACTATCAAGCACTGAGGTATCAGGGACCTTAGAGATCAAGTCTAACTTCTGATCTTCTCTTGCTTCCTCTAGCGTGTTCCTTAGCAAGTAGAAACGGAACTCGACATTTTTGTCCATTAAGTATCAGAAATTATTGCTTCTCCTGCAGAAACTGATTTGAGTAGATACGTGGTTGCCCAGATTTCACAGGCCTCACTGTCCTCATATTGTTGTATTAATAGAACGTGCGAATAGAAGCATTCACCAACTGAAATGTGCCCTGAAAGACGGCAACGTCCCTGTTGGAGAAGATGCACTGGATCCTTCTTATAACACTAGTGAAGGCAATGAAGATACCGGCATGGACTGGCGTGAACTGCAGCACAGCTATGCAGGTGAGCCTCACCTGGATGACCCACAGTGGCTTCTTTCAACTCCACACACTAATGGTTGCAGTCCACTCTCCACTCTATTGCTCAGATTTTATTCCTGAAACACAAATCAGCTAATGTAATTCCCTTGCTTAATAGTTTTTCTTTGACTTCCCAATGCCTATAAGGCCGAAGTCCAACATTCTTAGTGTCATAGCAATATTTCCTTAAGGTGGATCGAGGCTATCTCTCCAGCCTCATTTTTCTGTCCTCCTCCCAACCATCTGTCTTGCCATGTTCTTGTCTGGCCAATCTACTGGCCATGCTCCTATGCTTTTGCTCGTGCCATGTGTTCTGCTAGAATTTTTCTCACCCTTTTCTGTTTAGTGACCTTCTATTTAAACTTCACTGTGTTATCTCCTCTGCAAAACAGGCTGATTAGGTGCATCCTCTTCTCATAGCACTATGTGTGGCTCTAGGTCTACATGCAAACTTGTTATAATGTCTATTAACATATTACTCTTGCTCAGTGAATTTAACTCTAAGTGGTAGAGATTTTCTCATCTTTGTCTTTGCTTCCCCAGTCAATAGCATAGTTTTTGATGTATGATATGTGTGTAAACAGTATTTGTTAGATGGATGGAAGTGTGGATGGGTAATGATAAACCATGAATCTCAAACAAGGTTAATAAACCCATTGCTTTTGCCCTATAGTAAATCAACTCAAAGCCTTGTTGCACCAACAAGCAACTAAGGAAAGTGAGGTATCTCCATCAAGAAGACGAAAAATGTCCCCTTTGGTACGTATCAACATTTGCAACCTGACAAAAGCAATATTTTTCTAACTATGTTTTAACTTTGCAGTGTCATGTTATAGACCAATTCTGAGCAGGGCATTCCAATAGTGTAAAGCATTAAAAAAAATGACCTTCTCTCTGATTGTTTTGGCTCAAGAAGAGAGATTTCTATGGCAGAGGGAAACCTGATGTTTAAATTTCTTCTCACTTGAAAAATGTGAGGGAGGAAATAGTTTGCAGAATTTGCTTTGCAACTGTTACCAAATATAAAAAAGGAACAAAATATGGAAAATATTTTTACAGTTATATTTTTAGAATTTTACTTAATTATATAATTCTAGCTGTCCTTTTTAATACTCATTATGAATGTCAAAACCAAAGTATGTATTCTTATTCTACATTTAAAAATTGTATGACACAAGATTACACTCTCTTTCTTTTGAAGTTGTTTTTATTGCTATTGCTTTGACAGAGTATATTATTCCTGGTTGAAGCAATGTGATCTGCTAGAGGCTAAGGTGTGAAGGAAAGATAAGTATAAGGAGAGGTAAGAGGGAAGGATTTGGCCAGGTTTAAATGGCCAAAGTAATAGGGCTTAGGTTTATAGGGTATATCACATACTCTCTAGAACAGCAGTTCTCAACCTGTGGGTCGTGACCCCTTTGGGGGTCGAACGACCCTTTCACAGGGGTCGCCAAAGACCATCAGAAAACACATATCAGATACTTACATTACGATTCATAACAGTAGCAAAATGACAGTTATGAAGTAGCAACAAAAATAATTTTATGGGGGTCACCACACCATGAGGAACTGTATTAAAGGGTCACGGCATTAGGAAGGTTGAGAACCACTGCTCTAGAAGGATATTATACTTATCTCACAGGGTTTTTGTAATAATAAGATTATGTGTTTAAAATTCTTTGGAAACCTATGAACTATGACATAAATATAGCATGTCATAGCAACAGTAACCACCTTGCATTTTCCATGTGTGACGGTTGGATACCAAAGCTATACGCTGGTTAAAACCATGGAAACATGTCACTTCACTTTACTCACAGCTGAGATGTTGTGACAGTACACCCATATTAGCACTTCATTCCTGCCTGACACCTACTTCGTGCTTATTTCCCATTTTAGAGAAATGTACTTCGTACCCCTGTTTCATATTTATAGGTATAAATTATAATTTTAATAAAGTCTTTTATCATTCAGTGAATTTATTACCCTTGACACCTAGTGTTTAGAATGCTCTTAAGCACACACTGGGTAGAGTACTTTTAAATCTATTAGATGCAGTTGCTCAGACATGCTTACTAATGTTTTAAAGATAAAACTGAGCAGTGATATTACGGAGCTGATTGAATCTGGATCGGCAGGAAGACCTGCATCAACAGCGTCTTTTCAGTATCTACTTTACAGATACCCAGGTCTGCTGATGCGGAGCTATGTGAAAGAATTGGAACTTAGACTCCAATGGGTACAACCTACATCTAATGATTGTAAGTCATGATGATAGTAAGTAGCTCTTGAAGGCTGTGCACTTTAGAATACACTTTCCATAGCCAGTCTAACATATCAGAAATATGTGGCTGTTTTGAGAGTGCAAGTGAGGCACTGTTAACCCTTTCACTGTGCTAATTGATGTCAATTTCTTTTTTCCAAAATGTGTCAAAAAGCCACAAGAAATAAAAAGTTGGTATTTTTGACTATTTTATGTATTTAATAACAACATTTTGATAGATAAATCAAAATGCTTTGTAGATAAATCACATGTTTATTTTAAATTTTTTGTTATATGGTAATAAATTTACCATTATTTAATTTTAGCAAAAAATTACTCAAAACATACTAAGTGGTATCAATTAGATTTAAGTATAAATTAGAATCGAATGGCATTGATGACATAAAATATTTCGAACAAAATGTTACAGAATATGGCACAAAACATCTTTGTTGTTGATAGTGCAAGCCACAGGAAAACATTTCTAAAAATCTTGTAAATGGAGAAAAGTCCTTGAAATAGTTTCACATTGAATAACAATTTTACAATAATTACAGTATTTATATTTTTAAGTAAATACAGTTAAGGTGGTAGATTTTATTAAAATAAATGATTAAAGTATAAAATTTCCTATTATTCATTCTTGAAAACACAAAAACATAGAAAAATGTACATATAGTAGAGGGAAAAGTTTTTTTGAGCTCATAGGGTAAACTCAAATGCCACAGTCAATAGATGGAAGTATTCATTCGGATATATCCAAACATCGCAGCAAAAGAGTTAAGATAGAAACTATTATCACAATTTGGGGTGCAGAGAGCTTCCAGGTGGGTGAATACTCCACATACCAGGAGGGTGACACACCCCAACTACACGAGGACAGAAGCTCCTGTGCTCAGGACCCTCCCAGATCTCACCCGTGTATCTTTTCATCTGGCTGTTCATTCCTATCTTCTATCATGTCCTTTAATAAACTGGCAAACTTAAGTATTTCCCTGAGTTCTGTCAGCTGCTCTAGCAAATTAATCAAACCTGAGAAGGAGGTCATGGGAACCTCAGATTTATAGCCAATCAGGGAGAAGCACAGCTGACAACATGGACTTGCTACAGGTATCTGAAGCAGGGGTGAAAGCCATCGTGTGGGACTGTTAATGAACAGAAACCTGGGGTCCCACTGCCCGTGCTCACATGCAGATTTTAGAGGCAGAGGGTTGATGAAAATAGGAAAGGAGCCTTTATTTTAAAAGCTGCATAATTTCTAAACACCCAAAGAAAAGTAATCCCATCATTCTCTATCCAACGAAACCAGTGTCAGGTTGCACTGGGAGTTGTCTCTCCCTTTTAACAGTACCTTTGGGAAACAGACAACTGAAGCCCTGTCCTCCACGTGGAGCCCTCCGGCCACGAAGAGAGCCTGGAGCACTCCTAGCACTGGGCGTGCATGCATGCACCCCTCATTCCTGCCCATGGTGCCCCTCTTCCCCCGCCACCAGGCCCCAGGCTTCAGGCACTGGAGCCAGTCTGCTACCACCCACCCTCCCTGGCTGTTCCCAGATCCCAGGGAGTGAGAGCGAGCTAGTTTCCATCCTTCTTCCTTTTAAATTCCCCGCCTGTGCTTTCATGTGCACCTGGAAGGTTCAGCTTTCCAGCCAATCCCTGCCCTAGGCTGTCTGATTGGCATCCTCCCCGGCTGGCAGAGCCCCACCAGGGAGTAGAAGGGTCTTTTCCTCCATCAGTCATATTCTTGCCCAAGGCAGTTTATTGCCTTCGTGCCTGGTGGGCCAGCCCAGGGTGTTCCCGTGGGGGAGGGGAGACAAGATCCCTCACACCTGCCTCGGCCATTTACAGTTGCCCAGGCAACTCCCTCCCATCAGCCCCTCCTTCATGCTGGTAACAGGACTAAGCACTTAACCTGTGAGGTCTGGTAATATCTCCAGGTGGATAGTGTCAGATTCGAGTCAAATTGTAGGACAGCCAGCTGATGTCACAGAAAATTGCTTGATGTGGGGGAAAATCCCCACACGTTTGGTGACCAGAAGTGTCAGAAGTGTTTTGTGTGAAAGTAAAGGATATATACACAGGATAGAAAGACTAGGTTTTCCTACTCAGAGCCTTTGAAGATAGAATTTTACTCTTTGACACACACTTGGCATCAAACACTTGTCTTAAAGTATCACTTCATGGGGGAGCAGTTCTGTGGCTTTAGGTAGGACGACTCCTCCATGGCACCTCATTGAGAAGAGTTGTCCCTTTATCTCAGTATTACTGACTAGGATGTCATGTTTTCAGGTGGTTCAAATAGGCAGTTCATCCAAAGCTCATTATACTACCCCAGCATTTTTCCATTTGCTGTGTGCTTTTTATAACCTCTTTCACTTTAAAAAATTATGTTCAATGTCAACTGTAATTGAAAAAAAATAGTCACAGGGATGTAAAGTATAGTATAGGGAATGTAGGCAATAATATTGTCATTACTATGTATGGTGCCAGATGGGTAGCACAGTTTTGGGGGTGATCACTTTTTGAGGTATTTAAATCTCTAATCACTATGTTGTTTTGTACACCTGAAACTAATATAATATATGTCAATAGTAAAAATAAAAATGATGCTCCTATCCCTGAACCTTACCTATTTGTGGAATTTATAGGATAGAGAAGTAAATACTATTAACCACGTTGTGATCTAGTCTTATGTTTTTATGGCATCAAGGCTAAACTGAGTATGGAGATGATATGAATTGATTTGCCACATCCAAACCTGCTTCATTTGTTGTTGTTTTTTCCTTAGGGGTCATCAGAATGTGAGGAAACTGACATGCCTGCTGTACATAACCTTGTCCCTATCATTGATGACCAGTCTCAATACATCCATCATTTAGAGGCAGAAGTCAAGTTCTGCAAAGTAAGTTTCTTATTAAACATTTAAACCTACCTAAATTAAAGTTGATATGAATGATGCCTTGTATGAAATTTGCTATGATTAGTCTTCATGTTTGTAGCCATACCTTAACAGTTGCCATGCTTATATGCCATTTCTGACTGCTTAATTTCCCAGTAGTCCATAACTAAACCGTGTCTAATATTTTGATAATATGATTTCATATTTCAGAATCTTTTCTTTCCACCCCATTTACTTTAGCCCCTCTGATGGTGGATGCTTTGGAATTGTTAATACCATCATTGTCCCACATTTGTCGACTTATTGAAGCTAAGGGTGCAGCAAGCATGGATTCTAAGCTACTAGACTAATTCTGCTCCATTGTCAGTTTGAAAGTTCTTACCGTAACTTTGAATGATAAGAATGGCCCATGGTGTACTGGTAATAATGATCAAGAAACCAGATGCCCCACTGACAGCGTATAATGCTAGACAGCTATATTGCTCGAATCAGTGGAGTTCAGTAATTGTCATTAATGCCATTGGAGCCTTTCTGACTTCCCAAAGTATGTTAATGTTTTAGCTTTTCTTTCATTTTTCAATATTAATGCATCAGATCATGTAATATTTTTATAGTAGTTACTGATATCTTTTTGTATTACGTCCTTGTCCCATTTGGTGGTGTCAGTATTTTAGACTGTTGAGGTATGTACTAGTATCTCATTATTTTAATTTTAATTATCTGGGCACACAGAATGTCGAACTTTTCTCATATGCTTATTTCTATTTATATACCCCCTTTGATGAGGTATCTGCTCAGGTCTTTTGCTTACTTTTTAATCAGGTTGTTCATGTTCTTACTGTTGAGTTTTAAGAGTTCCTTTTAATTTTGGATACCAGTCATTTATCAGATACATCTTTCACAATTCTTTTCTCCCATTGTGTGGCTTGTCTTTTGACTCTCTTAATAGTGTCTTTCATAGAGCAGAAGTTTTTAATTTTAATCAAGTCAAACTTAAAAATTATTTTCTTTCATTGATTGTGCCTTTGGTGTTATATCTAAAAATCATTACCAAAACCAAGGTCACCAATCTTTGCTCTCTTCTTCTTCTCAGTGTTTTATAATTTTGTATTTTACATTTGGGACAATGCTCCATTTTGAGTTTGTTTTTACATAAGGTGTAAAATCTGTATTTAGATTAAATTTTTTTTTTTGCATGTGAATGTCCACTTGTTCCAGGACCATGTGTTGAAAGACTGTGTCCATTGAATTGCCTTTACTCCTTTGTCAAAGATCAGTTGACTATATTTGTGAGTCTATTTCTGGGCTATTATTCTGTTTCATTGATCTATTTGTTGAGTCTTTCACAAATACCATGGCTCTGTTTCCATAGTGTAGTGGTTATCACGTTTGCCTCACACAAATACCATGCTGTCTTGATTGTTGGAGCTTTACAGTAAGTCTTAAAGTCAGGTAGTGTCAATCCTCCAACTTCAGTCTTCTCCTCAGTATTGTGTTAGCTATTCTGGGTCTTTTGCCTCTCTATATAAACTTTAAAATCAATTTGTCAATATCCACAAAATAATATGCTGGGGTTTTGAATGGAATTGTGTTAAATCTAGAGATAAAATTGGGAGGAACTGACATCTTGACAATATTGAGCCTTCCTATCCATGAACATGGAAATATTTCTACACTTATTTAGATATACCTTGCTTTCCTCATCAGAGTTTTGTAGTTTTCCTCATACAGATCTTTTACATATTCTGTGAGATTTATACCTAAATACTTCATAATTTTTGGTGTCCATGTAAATGGCATTGTGGTTTTAATTTCAAATTTCAATTTTTTATTGCTAACATGAGAAAACAATTGACTTTATATATACTCATACTATTTAACCTTGTAATCTGCAACAATCACTTATTAATCTGCTATAATCACTTATTAGTTCTAGCAGTATTTTTGGTTCTTTGGGATTTTCTTCATGGATAGTCGTGGCATCTGTGAATAGACATATGTCTTTATTATTATTATTTCTTTCATTCATTCTTTCTTTGGAGATGTCCAGTCTCCTAATGAGCCCATCAAGGCATTCTTCATTTCTATCACAATGAAGCATTTCCTTTTGATTCTTTCTTTGAGGTTCCATTTCTCTACTTACATTACCCATCTATTCTTGCATGTTGTCTATTTTTTCCACTAGACTCATTAGTATCTTAATCAAAATGGTTTGAACTCCCAATCTGGCAATTCCAGTATCTCTGCCATATCCAGGTCTGGTTCTATGCTTGCTTAGTCTCTTTAAACTATGGTTTAAGACTTTTGGTATGCCTTCTAATTTTTTGTTGAATGCTGGATGCGATGTACTGGGTAAAAGGAACCGAGGGAAATAAGCGTTTAGTGTAAGGTTTTCTGTTTATCTGGCTAGGAATTGGGCTGTGTTTACTGTTTGCTGTTGCCATAGGTGTCAGAGGCTAAGATTTCCTCTAGTGTTCTGGTTTTGGTCTCCCCTGCTGTCTTTGGGCTTGCCTCGGGAATTCTTCTCAAATATGGTATAAGATGAGCAATTATTTTCCTATGATTGTAGAGGCGCCCTTTAGATGTGGTGGTAAGGTGTGTGAGCAGGACAAGCACTCCCTAGTCTTGTGATTGGGTCTCCTCCATCTTTTAGGCAGCCTCTGCCTCTTGGCCGTAATCTTCAGAGGTGTTTTTCAATCTTTCCCTTCCTTTAAGTGAGACCCGAGTTGGGAAGACTAGGGGGAACTACAGTTGGGTATCTCCCTTCCCTCGGGTCAGTTAGGATCTGAAAAAACCCAGTTACTTCTGCTCTGGTAAAATAGTTTCTCCCAAGGCAGGCCTCATTAAGAAGAACAGAAGGCTTTGGGCATATTTCAAAATGTCTACTTTTCCTCTCCTTCTGGTGGAAGCATGCGGGGATTTTTCTCTGGTCTTTGCTGCTAAAACCTGGTGTCCTAGAGATAAAACTCACAAAAATGTAGGATCCCCCCAGCACTGGGTCCCTCTGGAGTTTTTAGCTCTCACACTTGTCTACACTGAGCATTTCATCTTCCTACCTCAGCACTCATTCCCCCAGGAGGTTCTGCTCATGTGTTTCTTCTCTCTGCTCAGCTGTGATTCTCAGCAACACTGGTCCCTCTCTGCAGTTTTGGGGATAACAGATTTCTCTGCGGGATCTAGGAAGAGTTGGTTGATTTTTCAGTTTGTTTAGCTTTCTTCTTGTTGTGAACAGGGGGGTGATATCCTCTAAGCTCATTATATGTCAGACCAAAAATTGGAAGTCTGCAATGTTTTTTAAATCGCAGCTTTCAATTATCGCTTTGGGGTGTTTATTCCTGGTTAAATTAATTGAATGGAATTTGCATATATTGCCCAGCAGTTTCTGGTTACACTACTAAGTTAAGTATTGTACCATCACTAACTACATCAATATTTTTGGCATTTTTCAGAGGATGAGATGCCACTCAATAGCTGTTGTAACTGTTACTTACCCACAAATCCTACATTACACCCTGCAAGGCCAAGAAAGTGTCAGAATTCTCCATCAACTATTTCACTCCTAATTTCTCTCCATCCAGCTACCAGTTCATAGATAATTGCTATAACTTTCCAGGCCTTTATATCTCAGAGTCTTCTGTTACCTATTTAGTCCTGGGTCAGTTTTCAATAACTTATTGGTACTTCAGCATGATTAATAATATATCTTACCATAGTTTTTAGCCATCTACCTCATTTTTATAAGTCTTTTAGATAACCCTTTTAATTAAAGCCTTTCTATAAGCCTTAATCCCCTCGGAGATAAAAAGAAATGTCAGAGATCACACATTTCTGCACAGAGGCCTTTAGCTGGCCCTCTGCTGCACACCTCCAGCCTTCTCTCTGTTTGTAAACTAATGTTTCAGTTGCTTTGTTTGCCTAAATATAATCATAGTACTTCAGAAAATGGATAGAGAGCATAAGTCTTCCATGCTTTATGTCATGTTGGATTTCCTAGTAATCAACAAATAAAAGCCCTGCTTAAAAATGCTTGACGTACGAGTTATTTGGTATCTGTTTCTGCTTTTTATAGGAAGAACTCTCTGGAATGAAAAGTAGGATACAAGTACTTATGCTTGACAAGGAACGGATCCAGCAAGAGTTGAAATCTCAAAGACAAGAGGAAGCAATGAGGGAACAAACACTTCTAGATGAGTCGGTGAGCATTTTTTAAAACCAGAATTGGATTTTAGTCTAAATATTCCCTCCTGCCCTCTCCCCCAGCCTCCGATTCTATTCTTTAAGGTTGGCAAAAGTACCATGCTGGTATTTGCTTGGGGTCTCAAATGTTAAAATTCACTGTGGTGGAGTGAATCCTCAAATGAAATGATGAAGTGATGCCTAATATCTACTCCGGTGTCCTCTTCAGCATACCATGTAGAAAGAACAGGTCTGAAAGCAGGAAGTGTTATTACATAGGGAGGACTTCGTTAAATCCAGAAATTGTTACACACTGTGGCTTACATGTCTGTTGTAGTTCTCTAAGATTTCCTTGAGCTCTAAATTGCAATTAAGTCTATCTAATTAGCAGCATGGTATAGTAGAAAGAACACTGGCCTAAAAGTCCAAGAAGAATCAAAATGTTAGCCCTACCATTGTCCCTAATAAGCTGTGTGGTCAGCAAGTACTGTAATCTTATAAGGCTTTCAAATATGGTTTAACCTGAGGGGCCCTAAGTTTGTTTATTGGCAATTTCAGAAGATTCACTAATATTATTAGTTCTTAATCTTTAATGTAAATAGCAATCACTGGGGATACTTGTTGACAGTGCAGATTCCTAAGGTTCTTTCCCTGAGAGTCTGATTCCGTGGGTCTGGGATGAGTCCTTGAGTTAAAAATATGAAATTTTAACAAGTTGCCTAAGTGCTTCTAATTTCAGTGGACCACATTTTGAACAACAGTTGATTAAAATGATCTCTGTAATTCTTGTGATGATATTTAAATAATGTTTAAACTTAGTATCTCCTTAGGACTTGTCAGAGATATGTTTGCCTTGAAAATGTTTTTCACTCTTGCAATAAGATATAGTTATTCACAGCTTGTTCTGTTTTTTGAGACACGTTCAACTTGCCATCGGGAAATTTTAATATTATACTTGCCTGTTGCTGCTTTACTTTGTAAGGAACTTCAGTGGTTTGGACAGAGTTGTCATTAGTAAATCACTTCTGTTAAAAAATATGTGTCTTAATGTTTTACCTAGGTGTCCTCTAATTTTTATTTTATTATTATTTTTTTCTTTTTGTTTTTTGTTTGTTATGTGGGTATTTCCCTGGCTGGGAATCAAACCCAGGCTGCAGCGCTCACAGCGCCAGAGCCTTAGCCACTACACCACCAGGGAACTCCCTCTAATTTTTATTTTTGAAGTTTTTTTTATTTACTTGGCCTGATGTTTGATTTGTAATCCTTGAGTTCTGTGTGTTAGAATTTGCTGTTTAGAAGAAACTGATCATGTTAATTTTGAATAATGAAGTGGCCTAATTAGTATTTCAGTTCATTTTTCTGCAGTTGCATTTCAGTTTGCTATCAGCTATTTTCCCTTGCTCTATGATTTTTTCTGAATATTTACAGTGTTATGTTATTAACATTAGTAGTGAAAAATTCCATCTTAGTGGCTTATTATTTTCATGTCAATTTGAAGATGACACAGCCGTACGAAAAGTTCTGGGAAGTAGCTCACTTTTAAAACAAATAAATTCTTTCGCTTTTCTTCCAAATATGCAGTCACTGAGCCAAGAGTGACTCCATTTTTTCAGTCTCCAATATTTATACAATGGCAAAGTAGAAGAAGAGGAAGTGAAGTGAGAAAGGAACTTAGGCAAACAAGTGAATCAGAGGGCAAGAGAAGTGAGTAATGCAAAAGGGGAAGGAAGACGTGGTAAATCACATGCTTTGCAAGGGACAGAGGAAACACGCTGAAGAAAACTACAGCCATTATTGTAGAAAGAACAACATCGCAGACTGTCTCTTTTTTAAACATTCCCGTGAGCTAAAATACAATGCAGATATTGAAACGATAGTTGCAGACGTGTTGGGTGACTTTGATATCTACTTTAATGTTAGTCTTCTGGGTTATTTTGTTGATACACAGTTGTCATCCCCACTTTTTACTTGTAGAGGCGAATTGAGGGATTTCAGGACATTATGCATGGGGCTGTATGGAGAGTTTTAATGTAAATGAAACTTTTTAGAATATCTTACATATAAGAAGATCAAAACATAGTATCTTTCTTTCTTTGTCTCAGCTCTTTTGAAGGAATCTGTTGCCATGTTGATGGTGGATCTTGCCAAAGCTATTGGTGAATTTGAATATAGATTTTTCAGTATTTCTTAAGGTTATTTTTCAAAAATAGTTTAAATATACAGGAATAATTATATTATATAGTTACTGTATATTAATTATATAATAGTTAATATTTACTGTGATGTCATTCTTATGATGTTCCAGGCACTGTATCAAGCACTTTATTTACATTATATTATTGCAGTTTTATAATAACCACACATGGTACTGTTATAATGCCTATTTCCAGGTGACTAAATTAAGGCATACAGTGGTTAAGTAACCAAAGTAACTGGTATAATGTCACAAAGCTAGAAAATGGCAAACCCAGGACTCAAACAAGGGTCTTTTTGACCCCAGATCCATCCACCCAGCCTGGAATGATACTGCCTTTCTGCCTAAATTACAAATAGCTTGTCAGTAATGAACCAAACCATCTTTGTTTGCCCTGGGATGAACGATTCTTTTCAGAAGAGGGGAGAAGAGCCTCCTCTTTATTGTTTCTGAATTCTAGCCTTGGACTTGGATGGTAGCCTGCATGACTTTTAGCTTTTAGCCTAGTTTATGACCTGGCACTTGAAGAAGCCAGCAGATTATTTTTTAAAAACTAAAAACATTTAAAGAATATTTCATTTCCATCTTCATTTTTCATGACTTCTCCTTACACCATGTTCCTCATAGAGAGCTTTTCTCAAGAGTTTTTTCTCAAGAAACTTACAAATATGAAAATATGCCATTTATTAGAAATTTTGGCATGTCTACTCATTCAGAGATCTAGGAGATTTTTTTTTTTAAGTAGCAAATTTCTGAGCTCTGTTTTCCATATCTCTGCTCGTCTCCTCCACTACCAACCAGTCTCCTCAACTGGGAAATCAAAGGTTTTCAGTAATCTCTGGGGATTTAAATATAATTAGATTTTTAAAATCTTGGTGAAATGCCATCCAAGTTTTTAAAAGCTATCTGTGAAAGAGAAAGTATCAATGAGGCTAGCACTTCTTTCCTAAGGATGACAATATTTTATATCATAAGTCAGCGATCTGAGGTCTATGTGCCTTCTCCAATTTCTCCAAAGACAATTAGGACCTCCCCCTTTCACTGCTCTCTAAGGCAGTTTTGAATGCAATCCAGCCTTGGGAGATTTGTCCCTATCTACAGAATCAAGTTCAAATGTATTACGCCATACTTTACTAGACCCTTATTTGACTCTCTAATGTCATGTTCTGACACCATTCCTTGTGCTCCGGCCTCTAGTAATACTGAGTTGCCTGGGTCCCCTGCCACCACCAGCCTCTTACACACCTCTGTGACTTTTTTCATGATGGCCTCTCTTCCTGGCATGCCCTTCCCACCCAGCTGGCTCTTACTTACCCTTCAAGATATCGCACCAGATATTCTCCAGAAAATCTCCCTTGAATTCCCCGTTGCTCATACTGTCCCTCCTCTGTTGTGGCCTAACACCTCATTAAATTGAAATGACCTGCTTAGGCATTTGTTTCCCTCATTAAATGCCTTGAGGATACGATTGGTCTTGCTCACTTTTACCCTTAGCTCTTAGCATGGTGTCTGAACGTAGCAGGATTATACAGAAATGTTTGCAGTAAACTGGACTTTCGGAAGACTATGGAAAAGAATCTCAGAATTCTATTTTGCACGAATGTGGTTTACCACGTTCTACCATGCCCTGACACTGAGGTATGCATTTCTGTGTTTGGGGGCCTCTCCTCTCTTGGAGTACTGCTGGAACCTTTGGCCCTCAGCAAGAGCTCAATAATTATTTATTGCTTTAATGTATTGATAAGTATTATAGTCCTTGTTGCTCACATAAATTAGCCAGATCTTTGGGCTGCTTCTATCATTGAACGTTGAGAGGGTGCCACGGGGGCAAACTGACGGTGGGTCCACTGACTTCCATCTGTAGACCTGTTTTGTTTGTTTGATAAACTTTGAACCCGTGTTTAGCAGTGTTTCAAATGAAGTGCCATTTATCTGGCTTAACTTTTTTAAAAAAATCAAAAGATTTGGTAACAGGAGTTTGCGTTCAGATACGGCAGCAATGGACTGCAACTGAGTCGTGGCTGCTGCTTTTGGGTGGTTTCTCAGGGTCCCTGCCACTCCTTTTTCAATCCCTGACAGGTAGGCTGCATGTCACTTCTGTTTATCACCATGCACTTTTTCTTAGAGATGGTTCATACTTTTCTGGAAAGGCAGAGAGCATCGTGAGTTAGGACTTGGACTCTGGAGTCAGATGGCCAGGGTTCAGATCCTAGATCCTAGCTATGCCACCTCTTAGCCACTTCCTACCTCTGTGACTCTTAGCAAGTTACTCTGTGGCTCAGTTTCCTCCTCTATAAAATGGAAACAACAGTGAAACTTATAGGGTTGTTCTGGTGATTAAACTAATATATGTGAAACACATAAACAGTGTCTGGCACGTAGTAAATACCATGTATATTAACAATTATTATTATTAGTCATGCCTGTATGCAATATGGCAAATGGAAGAGAAACCAAGAGACAGCTATGTGTTTTAAGAGTATCTATCTTCTAGAGAAGTGAGAGAGGAGTTCATTTGTTGAATACCCTAGCATACTGCCCTCTTCCCTCATTTACGTTATTGGCTGTATCCATAGGAATTTGAGTCTGTAACACTTGTTGTGGAATATGACCCTAGTAGCCAAAAAATGGAAAATCATTCTTGATTTGTAATTTAGAAGCATCTGCTTTCTGATTCTTTCATCACAGGTCAGAATCAGTATTCCATCTGCAAAGCATGCATGTTGATTTGAAGTTAAATGTCGATTGCAATTTCTGGCATTATTTCATTTTAGGGAAACATGCAGAATTCTTGGATTACAACAGGTGAAGATTCCAGGGTGGAAGAAGCTGCCGAGAGATTATTTTCCCATGGCAGTGCAGATGTTTTCAAACCTACGTCCGCTGGTGAGGCCAAGAAATGGAAGCTAGAACTGGTGAGTGTTGGGGTGCTTTTCTCTTATGCATCTGCTTTTTTTTTTTAACTTCTTTACTCTGATAAATATACATAACATAAAATTTAACATTGTAAACTTTTACTACTTTGCCATTTTAAGTGTATACATCATTTGCATTAAGTACATTCACAATGTTGTGAAACCATCACCACCATCCATTTCTAGAACTTTTTCATCATCTCAAACAAAAACTCTGGACCCATTAAGCAATAGCTCCCTTTCCACAGGTCCTGGTAACCTCTCGTACTCTCCCACATTAGAATTCGTTTCTCTTTTATATCTGTTCTTAGTGTTGTGTTTAGAACTGTTATGGATTCGTTTTCTTCTAGTTATGCCCAAGGTCATTCCCTGGCATCTGTGTGCTCTGTTTTCCAAATCTTTCAATTTTTTCAAGCGTTTTACTTTTGCACTTATTTTCTCTTGCTCTTTTATCTTTTATCCCACTTTGTTGCATTATTCTCAACAGCATATATGCCATACTAGCACTCATCTTAAAGTAAACAAATGCAAAATATATTCTCTTGACCCTACATTCCTTTCCAACTATCACCCAACTGTAATTCCCCTTCATATCAAAACTTTTCCAACAGTTGACTTTATTCGCAGCTCCATTCCTCGCCATCCATTGATCCCTCTTCAGCATACTTCATTCACATGAGCTTCTACCACCTATATTGCCCTGAATCTTTTTTTTTTCTAGGATTTTAATTACCTCCACATACCAGTCCTCATCTTCTGACCCTTGCAGCAACATTCTATAATGTTGACATTGGTTGATCATGCCATCCTCCTTTAACTTTTCTAATGACCCAGTTTAACATACATTCAGGAAAGTGCACAAAGCAATTTATAGCTTAATGATTTATCTCTTAATGAACACCCATGTAATCGTCACCTGTAAGCTGTGTCACATTGCCTTGTCCCAGAAGCCCTTTTCCTGCCCATTCCCAATCACTGCCTCTTAGTCCCTTAAAGCTAATCACTATCTTGACTTTTATGAAAATTATCTAAGCATGATCCTTACACATACCAGTTGATTTCTCCTCATTTTTTTAAACATTGGACATGGATATTTTGGAACCTCTTTATATATTTGGGTACAAATATATAAAGCCCTTTGTTGGTTGTATCTATTGTAAACACATTTTCCCATTCTGTGGCTTGCCTTTTAACTCTCCTGATAGTTTTCTGTCTTCCTTTTCTTTCCTTTTCCTTCCCTCCTCTCCCCTTTTCCTTGCCCTTCCCCTCCCGTCCTCTCATTTTCCAAGTCCTCATTGAGTATTTTGACTCACTCCCACTTTCTTCTGCTTAGTGTTATTAGCATGGCATATTTTTTTCACCCTTTTACTTTTAACATAATTGTGTTGTCATATTTAATGTGCATTTCTTGTGGATGACATATAGCTAAATTTTGCTTTTTTATCCAACCTAACACTATCTACCTTTTAAACGTGATTATTTATACACCAGGATTTAAATCCACTATGTTTCTATTTGCCCCTCATCTATTATTTTGTTCCCCATTTTCTCTATTTCTGCTTTCTTTTGAATTAGTTGAATATTTTTATGATCCCATTTTACCTCCCTTACTTGGTCTGAAAATCTCTTTAGCACCCACATTCACTGGCCTTCTCCATTCAGAAACCCAGGATTATTTTTAATGCCTTTTTCTCCCCAATATCTATTCAATTGTAAAATTCTGTCAATTTTTCTTTTATATAGCTCTATACTAAATTCTTTCTTTTCTACACTTACCGCTTTATTAACTCGTATGCATGTGCTTATCTCTCACTTACGTATTGTGTGACCTTCTTGGTCTCCCTTCTTCCATTCTTCAGGGGTATTTAAGATTCCAATCTGATAAAAAGTTTTCAGTGTACTTTCAAGGCCTCTACTGTATGGAGACTACATGAGCTGTCTCAATAGGGGTGTTCATATTTATTTTCTTTTCCGTGGCCCAACCTTACGTCCTTAACCTATCGCTGTCTGCTTTTACCCCTAGCATTTTACACCTCCAGCCTCCGTGCCTTTTCTCTATTGCAAAGTATCCCTTAAGCCTCAGCACCTCCTCCGTGATGCTTTCGTGCCTTCTCTTTGGCTGAATTACAAATTCCTGCCTCTCTGATTTCCTTTTACCTTCTATGGACCTTCCTAGTATGAATTACATGTCGTTGAATGTTCAGCTGCCTTTCCATTCCTTCCTAGAATCTAAGTGCTTTGAAGTTAGGCATCATCATCTTAGATACCCAATAAATACTTGTTGAATGAAAGGATAAACTGCATACCAGCAGAGGCTTATAGATAGTTTCGTGTGATTTATAACTTCCCTTTTACCATGCATCCAGTTGTATGTCACACATACATTTCGTATGTATGTTTATTGTATGTCAAACATACAGCCATCACAAGAGGGGATTACAGTAGGATTTGATCTTTGCCCTCATTAACCTTGTAGGTTATAGTTGATTTTTCCCAGATCACACTTTTTAAACTACGGCCTGATTTAGACAGTTTTGAAAAACAAATCTGTCAGTTATCGTCATTTTAGGACTCTGTAGTTCCTTGTAGGTATTCAGCCAGTAACTATAGAAATTTTGGGGTGGACAAGAGGGAAGGGTCCTGAGAGGACACGTCATTTTTCTGCTTGGCTAGAAAGAAAAAAAAAATATTGAGCTTAATTAAAATTCGCTTATAAAACACAGGACATGGAAGAAATGAACTTTTTTTTTTCTTTTCTAAAGGAGAAGCTGAAGCTTATTTACGAGGAAAAGAGTGAAATCCTGGAATCTCAGTTGAAGTTATTGAGGTAAAGTATTATCATACATTTAAAGTCATCGTGAAAGTATAATGATCTTAAAATCTATTTGAATGTTTGCGGAAATCCCAGTTTTAGTGCATATAAGAATTATTTGATGACATTTTCTTTGCAATATAAAACATTTCCTCATATTCTGAAGGGATAAGGGGGCATACAATTGTTAAGTCCTTTTCCAAATCTTATTTCAAAGAACTGTGAATGAAATACTAAATGTTGTTCTTTTATTAGTTGTAAAATATTAGTGTTTTCCAATAGAAATAAGAATCACTAGCTGTTCTTATAGAAATTATACTTTTAAAATAAATAGTGAAAATAAAGCACTCTAGTTTTCAAATTACATCCAAGTGTTTTTTTATCTAATTTTATGATTGCCACGATAATATAATAATTTGAGTATTTTTGTATACATGAATTTAAGTATCCATAGTTTTCATGTACTTCTGATGTTTCCAAAAACCCCAATAAAACCTATATAATATTGATTAACTATTAGTGATTTATTCTGCTTTAGTAGTCCAAGAAATTAAGGGCAATAAAACCTATATAGTATTACAGATTAACCATTAGTGATTTTTTTTTTTTTTTGGTATGTGGGTAGTTCCCTGGCTGGGAATCAAACCCAGGCTGCAGCGCTGACAGCGCCAGCGCCGAAGCCTTAAGCCACTACACCACCAGGGAACTCCCCATTAGTGATTTATTATGCATTAGTAGTCCAAGAATTTAAGAAATATAAAACCTATGTATTATAGATAAACAGTTAGTGATTTATTATGTATTTGTAGTCCAAGAAATTAAGGTCAACATGCTCCTTTTTGAGCTAACAAGGTCTTTTAATACAAAGCTATACTAGGAATTATTGTTTTTATGTTAAAGGTTATTTTAAATAATAGTAATGAAATATTTTCAAATCCAATAAATTTTAAAATACTACTTATGATATTATTTTAATAAGCCCAATTTGAAATAAATTTAAAATCATCAGGCCATGTATTATCTAGAGACATTCAGGGTAACACTAAAAACCAGAACTCTTGGCCTTCACTGCACATGTGATCATTGACCTATTTTAATATGCTCTTATGCTTTTTATACCTTATCCTTATTCATTTTAGGATTTCTATAGAGATTTTTACTTTTTCATTAAGAAACCTAACATTAAAAATATTTTAATTATTGCTTTCTTGCTTTTTATCTTTGTTATATTTCAATATCTATTGTGTTTTATTCTTTGATTTTTAAAGTAATATATTTCTAGCCCTTTGCAGTTATAGTAATGTGGTTCATTTTGTCTCATTCAGAATTCAAATATGCCATCTTTAATTACATTAAAATACCACCTTACAAAGCACTAGACTTTGCTCCTTGCATTCTTCTGTTTCTTCGTTTCCTTTTAATATCACTTAAGACTATTGAAAGAGACTTTTTCCTAAAGAAAGAAACAAAATCACTATTCTCAGAAACTCTGGCTTTATGGTTATTATTTCTTTCTTCCTTCCTTTCTTTCTTTTTTTTTTTACTTTTTTGCCATTTCAAGTAACCAGAGCTACATGAGTGTTTTCAATCTGCACCTGACAGAAATAGTCATGGAGACCCTCTGACTTTGGAATGAGCTTCCAAAGTTCTTTTTACAAAGCCTTTGAAAGTCAATTTTTTTTTCTGTGTGATAGTAAAACTCATTAGGTTGGAGATACTGTCTTGGGAGTAGGGCATGTTTTTTCAACTTCAGGCTGTCATTAGATTAGCTTTCTTAACCTTTTGATTGCCTGTGGGTCTCCCACCACCCTCAGGCGGCCTGAAGGCTCCCGGGATCCCAGGAGTTGAGGTGATGTGTGACAGCCAGGTGTCTTACTGGCTTTTCCTCTGGGACAGTGAGCAAGTTAGGATAGCTCTAGGTCTCAGAGTATAATAGAAACTGACAACAGAGCACAGGCTGAGCCAAAGCTAAAGTGCCTGCCTTCAGCAGTCCAAGAACTTACGGGCAACCTTCTCCTTTGGGAGCTAGGAAGGTTTTCTTTGTACAATAGGGAAAGGGATGTATGTCTATGGAAGGAAGCCCAGTTGCCCAACTTGACTTTGCCAAAACTTGGAGGAATACCTCACCTAAGGACTAGTCCAAAAAGTAAAAATGAACAAACCAACCACACACACACACACACACACACACACCCAATTTCATAGCCTGATTTTTAACAAGTCTTGTATTTCCAGCTAATAGCTGTCACTTAGGAAATCTTAAGACTGGCAAGTTCCCTATCACTTCTTTCTGTAGCCCATTCTCTTTTGGAATAGTTTTTAAATGTTTTTTTTTCCTTTTGAAAAAAAAGGGGGCTCAATAATAAATAAGTCATTAATAAAATCCATACCCTTTAGGTGGTGATCCTTTAAGGTACTCTATAAATGCTAAGGGGTTAACAATTGAAATTGGATATTTTCCTCAATTTAAGAATGTTGTGTTATGTCACCCCACCCTTTTATTAAGCAAAATTATTTAGAATTTTATTCTGGAATTTTATTTCTGTTTTGTGGGTAATACCATGTCACGGAGATGGGACCCTGTGAAGAGAGCCAATATTATAAGCTAATTTGAGGCTAATTAGTTAATATACTCAAGACTCATTTTATTCCAAGTGTCAATTAGGACAGTCACAGCTACAGTTTAGGGCTGTGGTAAGAATGAATAAGGCATCGTCTGTAAAGCACCTCGTCAGGTAAACACTTATAAATAATAGTAATCGTTACCACTCTGAGAAATCACGGGGAGTAGTGGACTTTTACCTGACCATTCACTGGATATTTCCCCTCTTCTTTTTAGGAAAGATTTAGCTGAAAGTCAGAAAAACTGTGAAGATCTTAAAGAACGACTAAAGCACAAAGAGTCCCTTCTGGCTGCTAAAGTTACCAACCGAGTTGGGGGTCTTTGTTTGAAATGTGCTCAGCACGAAGCTGTTCTTTCCCAAACCCATAATAACGTTCACGTGCAGACCATTGAGAGCTTGACGAAGTAAGTGTGCTTCTTAGTTCGGGGTCTTCGGCAACACAGACATTGTCTTTAAAGGGGCATTGTACTCTTTTGTGCCCATGCTAAATCACATGGGATGAATGTGAAGCTTCAGATATAATAGATTTTAAAGGGTTCCTTCATGTGGCTTTCTTGAAGACAGAATAGGTGAGTTCTGCCAACTGTGGGTAACATGCCACCTTGGACATGTAAGTTCCTCTCTCTTAATTTCAGTCTCATCTTGAACTGAGAAAATTGACATAGATAATCTTGACAATTCTGTTCATTTCCTTGACTCTATAAAAAGTCCAGCAGTATTCCTAACACAAGTGCATTAGAGAAGAATTGTTTTTTCATTTTGCTGTATCTTGGATTTCCCTGCTGTAGTTTAGTTAGAGTGAGTTGTTAGTGTATCTTCATTGCGTGCTTGTTGTGGCGAATATGGTGAGTGCGTTGGAAGAAGGCCCTGCTGTATCCCAGCATTAATTAATATTCAAGGATCGCCTGGGGACAAGTAACAAATGTGCTTTTATGTAGTCAAAGTTTCCTTCTCAGCTGAAGTACTGCAGTTCTCTGTGTACATCTGCTTTGTTCTGTCTTCACTATTCCAGAGGAAGCCTTTTCCTGTGAAAATTTTATTCTGCGAAAGTTGGGAATGATTATTTAATGTGTTATCCAATGATGATTTATAGTGTGTGTTCTCCCATGCCCCTGATTTTTCCGCATGCTCAGGGTCACCTCTTTCTGTCTGTTTGGGCTCATTTGAATACCCAAACATCACTTCCTCCTAGAAGTATTCCCCCACTAGCCTTGCCCCATTTGTTCCTCAACTGACCGAAGCTCCTTTCTTCCATGATAGTATGATGTAGGAGCACTACCTGGAACATGCCTCTAGTCTTCATGGTATATGGCTGGATACTTTCCAGGCAGCCCTTGTATTCTGTATACTTGGAGGCAACAACTGTGTTTTGTTTATCTTTGTATCCTGGGCTTCTAGCAGAGGACCTAGGGTCAACAGTAAGAGTTTACAGCTCACATGACAAGGCATTTTGGCATTTACTGCTTAACAACCAGAGATCCTCTTGTTGGACCTCGTACGGAGGATGGAAAGTCTGTGGTCATCAGAGTCAGACCAGTTTTGCCATATGTTTTGACCTTTGACCAAATTACTTCACTTCTCTAAGTACAGAATCTTCTGTTGTTTGGAGGATAGCGCCCACCTCCTGGGATTTACTGAGCCAGCTTAGCCTGTGCCTAGCTGAGCACTAGCTTTCGAGTCAGACAACCTGGAATCATATTCTGGTTCTACTGCTAACTTGCAACGTAACCTCTTGAAAGGTCCTTAGCCCGTTGTGTTTCAATTTCCCCATTTTTAAAATGGAGATAAAAGTTCCTAACTAGTAGTGTAATTTGGGGGGGGGTCATTGAGAGAATACCCATATAATGCTTAAAACAGTTTCTGCTATTTTTGCCATGTATAATGCACACTTTTTTGCCCAAATTTGTGAGGGGAAAAATAGGGATTCGCATTATACATGGGTAGGACTAATTCCGTATTTATATAAATGGTTTTCATTCTATTATTTATGCTTCTGTATTAAAAGTGTAACTCTAAAAATCAATAACAATATCTGTATGCAAAATGATACCCTAGAATATAATGGGGTAGTTTATATAAAAAAATTTTATACATAAAATTTCTTGTTCCTTGTATCTATTCTTGTGTTTTGTAATTATTTGTTACATAAAATCGCTTGTACCATACTACATTAAAAAAAATAAGTGCTAAAATTTCTTTATAATACAAAAAATGAGTACCTAAATATAAACAAATAAAAATTTGAATTCAAAAACTAAAATAAAAGATTGTTTTCCCCTGAAAGTTTGGGCCAGAAACGTGGGTGCACATTATACACGGGAGTGCATCATACACAGTGAAATAAGGTATTTGCTCTGTACATATTAAAACCCTCCTGTACCTCCCATGCTGCAAGAGTAACCAAACCGTCTGGAAGCCCTGCTTTCCATACGTGACTAACCTGTTGGTTGTTAGACAGACACTGAATGGGACTGACGGGAAGTTGTTAGGATCAGCAGGGATGGTCCTATTTGTTAAATATTAATTGTTAAATGTATTATTGAGTTATTTATAGATTCATTATAACTGTGAGATTTATTCAATATATTTTCAGATCCAACTACCATGGAGTGAACATTTCTTATATGCCTAGGCGTGCCAGGCAATTTAAAAATAGAACCTCTTTTAATCTGAGTAAAGCATTTGTGAGGTAAATGTTCTTACCTCCATTTCCCAGCTTGTTTACATTTGAGGGGGAAATAACAATAGAATCACACCTCGCAAAAATAAATTCAAGATAGTTTAAAGTCCCAGATATCATTCTAACTATAGCAGTATTAGAAGAAAATATAGAAAATATCTTTATGGCTTTGGGCTCCTTCAAGTCGTGAGCATGGCGCAAAGAATGAAAATCATCAGGGAGAAAAATGATGCATTTGACTCCATTAAAAAAAACTTTCTTATGATACAACATTACAAATTAAATAAAAAGTCTGGAAAATATTTATGTCTTATGTAACAAAAAATGGGTATGATATATAAAGAATGTCCTTTGAAACCAGCGCAAAGGTCATGCGGCCCAGTTGCAGAGTGGAGAAAGAACAGGAGTTGGTGAGCAGTAAAAGAGGAAGATATCAATACACAAGAAGGTGTTCATTCTGCTACTATTCAAGGAAATACAATTTTTAGTAGAACCAACTCACCAAATTGGTGAAAATTAAAGAAGACTGATAATCACACAGATTGGTGAGGCCCTGATTAGGCAAGCACCTTCATACCCTGCTGGTGGAACTATAAATTGGTACTACTTTGGAGGGTAATTTAACACTATTAATATTTATAATAAATTGTGTATTGCACATTTCAGAATTACCCTAGAGAACTTAGGTATGTACACAATGGGCCATCTGTAGAGAATGCAGCATTATTTGTAATGACGTGATATTGTGATATAAAAAATACATATTTTGGTCTTCATCTCAGAGCAATAGGAACATCTTTTGTAGTAATAATTTGGTTTTTGTCCCCTGCTCCTGAAATAGCTCCAGAGCACAAAGGGAAGGAACATTCTTTTTCTTAACAGGCCCCTTTCAACCATAACTGAGTTTATGTTAAGGGGATGACTTTTGGAAACCCACTAAGGATGGGGGACTGGTAGCCAGGGAGGGAAACCATCTTTATGATTAGGACTCACTCCTCAACCTCTGCGGAGGGGAGAGGGGCTAGAAATGGAGTTCAGTCACCAATGACCAGTGATTTAATTAATTATGCCTGTGAATCCTCCATAAAAACCCTGCCTTAAGGGTTTTGGAGAGCCTCTGGGTTGGTGCACACATGGAGGTGCTGGGAGGGTGTCGTGCCTAGAAAGGACATGGAAGTCCACACCCTTCCCACATACCTTGCTCTATGCATCTCTTCCATTTAGCTGTCCTTTGGTTATATCCATTATTTAAAAAAAAATGGGGAATAATAAGTAAGGCACTTCCCTGAGTTCTTTAAGATGTTCTAGCAAATTATCAAACACAAGGGAGGGGTCGTGGCAACCCCAGATTTATGGCCATTTTGTCAGACACAGGGGTGACAACCTGGGACTTGCAATTGGCATCTAAAGTTGGGGACAGTCTTGTGAGACTGAGCCTTAACCTGTGGGTCTGTGCTGAGCCTTAACCTGTGGGTCTGTGCTAACTCCAGGCTGTTAGTGTCAAAATTGAGTTTGTATCTGCCCAGAATCAGAAAACTGCTTGGTGTGGGAAAAGCCACCCATTTGGTGTCAGAAGTGTGATACAGAAACTGATGGTAGAAGAAAATAAGAGGTTTCTCTTTTAGGTGTGAATAACAGAAATATCCTTCAAAGGAGAATAACTAAACTGTGGTTTAGATAAACTATGACATTGTATGCACAATTAAAAGAAAGAATGAAATAGATCTATATGTACTAATATGGAACTAAGCTCCAAAATATATTTTTGAAAGAAAAAAAATTAAACAAAACAAGGTGAGAAAGATATACCTGGTATGAAACCATCTGTATTTTTTTTAAAGTCCATAAACAACCATATTATAATACATATACATATTTTCTCTAGGTTCAAACATATGCATAGAAAAAGATTTGAAAGGATAAACACTGAATATTTAACAGTGATTATCACTGAAGAGGTGGAAGAAGGCATTGAAATTAAATGTATGAGTCACATAGGTCTTTAACTATGTTGGTCATTTTACAAAGAGAATGTAATGAAAAAATTAAAGACAAAAAATATATATTCAAAGTCACCCATAAAAGGAGGCAGAGTTTAAAACTACATAGTCTAGCAAAGTCAACCAACAAATCAAAAACAGGGTCCCCCCCACCTCCGCTTCTATATTGCCTTTCATATTGTCCTTGTAGATCAGGAGAAAAATATTTTAAAAGGAAGCTACAGTGTTTGCATTGATTCTAAGTCTGGCAGTCATTTAGAAATTAGATACTTGCTCAGCTATGGATTCTTTTGTCTCTACTTCTCCTAACTCTCAGCCTCTTAAAATAAATGTCAGCCTTCTCAGTTCAATATTCTGCTTTATGAGCATGTTATTGGCTCATGTTCTACTTTAATAACAGAATACAGTGGAAGGTTTCTGCTTTTATTATCAATGAAAATCTTTGTGTATATGATTCCCTTGGCCTAAACTAGTGTTCGACTTCTTTCAACTTATTCATGCAGAATGTGTAATATTGAGTGTTATGCTGACTTTGAAATGTGGCCAACACTTTTTAGGTTTGCATTTCCAGTTTTATGCATAATTAGAAGCCCAACCCTTCAAATGAGCGGTCTCACAGTATTTCCTGCATGACTTGAACATGAAATTTGAAAAAGTTAAATCCCATATACGATCAATCCAAAGAGTGTCCCTGGCCTCTCTTAGAAACCTGGGATTTTGACAGCAGACCTAAGCTCCTCTGTGGATCTTCTGGCATATAGTGTATTGAGTAAATGACTGAGAAAGACCTGGGCACTTGAAAAAGAGGGGATCAGGCATGACTTGGAGACTAGACCACCCATGCGTTTGTGGTGTTTTGTTAGGACCTTAGGGCCTTTTTGGAGAGTACATTTAACTGCTGATGGCACTGATATCTTTTAAAAGTTGATTTGGAATCCTGAGTGTTTCTGAACTTCTGCCTTTCACTCAGGCCTCATTATGCCACGAGGCAGGTAAGAGCAACAGTAACCTCTCTTTCTTGTGTTATGATCAAATTACCTTTGAATCAAGACACAACTGCTTTATATTAAATTCCTTTCTGTCGTGCCTAATGTCTCAGAGAAGTTTCAGGCTCCTGAAACTGTCAGAAAGGAGAAATGATGACTACTCTGCTATCCTGGGACTTTAGGTTGTGATGTGGGGGTGGGTCATTGGCAGTGTTCTGCAGAATTAGTTGGCTTTGAAAGACTGGCAGGAACTTCCCAGAAATGAGGAACAAGGAAATGTTATAGTCAGCCTTTTAGACTTTCTTTTTAAAATAAACAGTGATAATACTTATTAATAATGCTGAAAACTGGACTTAGAAAGGAAAGGCATTGCTTAGGCACTCTACATTTCAAGGTGAATTGTCAGACCAAGTGTCTCTTTTCCTTATTTTAAACTTTTGGCCAACATTGTTCAGGGACTTTCTCAGTCCTTTTTGCGCTAATTGTCACATTAAGTTTCTTACATCCTACCTGCTCTTTAATGAGTCCATCCCAGAACTCACACCCACACTCCTTACCCGACTCTCTGCCCTAGCGACTCTATTATCTGGGCCCTGGAATGTTGCAGGAATCATGCTGATTGGCTTGCTCTGTTTCAAAAACCTCCTTGCCACATTCCTGAACACATTTACACGGTGTTTGCACTCATAGCATTTTTGCCACGGAAGGGGGTGATTTGGAGAACCGCCCTCTCGCTCTCACCTTGAGTGTCATGTATCATCTGTACAACTTCACACTGTGACAGGCTCACTCAACTTGGCTTGAGGCTGGACTAGGAGCTCTGGAGCAGGACAACCACTGACTGGGTCGTCACCCCAAATGGCTGGAATTGGCTGTTTCTGACAGGCACATAAGTAGGAGTGTGGGGCTGACAAACGGCAGCTAAATCCAGAAGGTGACAGCCATATGAACAGAGGAATGCGACAGGACTCAAGACCTGGTGCCAAGGACAGGGCTAAACCACCCAGGCCCGGTTTTGTTGTTATTTGTTTGTTTGTTTGTTTATTGTTGTTTTGAGCACTTTTGCTATTTGACATATGGGCTGCCTAAGGTGAAATAAAACAAAACCTAACAAGTCAAAACCAACCATGTGGCGACTGAGCAGATAATCCTAAGTTGCCAAAATGGTGGCCTGCACTGTAAGTACATGTCCAGCGTAGGTATCTCTGCTGATGGCCCCCGTAAAGCATATAGTCCATTTGTTTCTCTTACACAGAATCGCAGTGTGACAATCCTACACAGATCGTTTGGATAATCATTCTGTGGTCTCATTAAATGAAGACGTCAGTGTTTGGGGTTTTTTTCTTGGATGATTTTCTGTGGTTCAATAGTCAGAAGTTGATAGTCTGAAAAATGTTTGAACCACCACAATTAAATTCTTTAGTCTCCAATTCTAAATAGTCTGGTGACTTAAAATTTGGATAAAAAATATTAGAACTTGGAAGAAGTTTTACTTCACCTCTTTCGATGTCCCCCTGGAGCCAAGTCATTATTCATTATTTTGTTCTCCTGTCACTGATTTCATTAAGCATCTACTGTGTGGGAAAATAACTCTTACCAAGAAGACATAACTAAAAAGAGATTAAATGAATTAAACATGAGAAACAAATGTGTTAGATTTTGATGCTGTTGTGGTCTGTTCACATACTTATAAACACACACCTTTTTTTGTTAATTCTTTTAACTTGGAGTTTTGGCTTTAAAGATGGCATGGCACCAAGGACAGATAAGGATATCATTGAATAGTAACTGGTTTTTCAGTAGGTGTTAGGACTTTAAGAAAGGTGATTGTATAATACCTATATTGACTTACTATCCTTAAGGGTGACTTTTTATTTTCTTGTAGAATTATAGGTTTTCATGAAGCTAGTCCCCTTTTATGCGAGAGCTTATTTTCAAATGCAAATAAATATAAACTCAGTTTTGCTGGCATTTCATTTATTTATTACATAGGTAGAATAATTTGTTTTGTTTCTTCCACTTTTCACACAATCGTTGTGTTTGGTTATGTTTCCTAAAAATAAGTAACTCCTTTTTTAAAAATTTTTCATTAGAACAAAAGAATTAAACAAAGCAAATTATATTTCTCAATTTAAAACAAACACATCAGGAAATTCTAAAATAAAGGTTACCATGGTCCCATGAGTCTTAAGATATTTACAGCAATTTCTTCTTTTTTTTTTTTTAACAAAAAGAGCTTTCATGAAACTGCTAATAATTGTAACTTTGTTCACTATTACATATTTCTTAAAATATGGCCGCTTTCCAAATACCACAAATAGTTTCAATCATTTTATCTTTAAAGAGATTTTTTTTTTTTTTTAGTAGAGTCATGGGTTAATTCTGAAAGCAAATGAAACTCAGAGGTTATAATCTTTTAAATTTTAACTCCTTAAAGGTTGTTCAATTAAAAAACGTCACAGTTGTCATTTTTTTTCTGATAGCTTAGGCCTTGGCAATGAAAAGGAAACTGCAAGCAGTGACTTCAGCTGGATTTGAAACCAGTTTAAACTTGAGCTCTTTAGCAAAGCACGGAATGGCACCCAGAACAGTCCAACTTACTCTTTTTTTCTTCTTCGTGTGTATGAAAAGTTTCCCACCTCACTTTCTCGGGTTTACTGGTCATTTTTGTCCAGTGGATAAATTCCAAACATCCTGGGATCTTTTACATGGGGTTTATTTAAACCCCTGAGATTGGATTCTTGCTGTTTTACATACCAAAGCATTTTGGCACTGGGGTCGCTCCTCTCCCTGGGAAATAGCTTAGTTTAGGGTAGTCGTGGACCCTGCGGCGGAGGGGGCGGGGCTAGGCAGTGACCAGGCCCAGTGGGGTAAGACTGTGGTAACTCACTGGGCATTGCATGTGTGACTAGGGCATTTGAAGGATGCAACAGTACCGCCTGCTGAAAGAAGTCGTGTGTTCCCAAGTAGGTGACAGAATTCAACTGAAAAAGGGGATTGAGGAAAGGATGTGCGCGCTTTGTTCAAGTAAATGAGAATCAGCAGTAAACCAAGCCTTCCTGGGCCTTCCTGAGCATGTTTACGTCTCCTTTGGGGTACAGACCCTACCTTCCCGACCTTGGTGCTTTTTTTGCTTTCGGCAATCTCCTCCCCGCCCCCACCCCCACCCCACCCCCACCCCGCGCTTTATTTTTAAACTAATTTCCTTTTTTCTGGGCGTGAATCTGCAGCCCTCCGTGTGCCAGTGCGCTCCACAATAGGTGACTGTCCCCGCAGATGCAGCCTTGTCACGACGCTCGCAGGCTTCCTGGGGGCTCGGCCAGCCCCTCGGCGAGTGCGCACGGAGGGGCTTTCTCTGGCGCGCGCCGTGACGTGCGCCGCCTGCTTTGGCCTTCCTCGCCTGCGAGTCCACGCTCGGGTGGTCGTTTCCGTGTTCTGAATGTTCTTTTTGTGCCGACAGAGAAAGGGATGACTTAATGTCGGCCCTAGTTTCCGCGAGGAGCAGCTTAACAGACGCGCAGCGAGGAGAAGCCAGTGCCCGCGAGCGGGTGAAGCAGGCCGCGCTAGTGACGGAGGAGGCCCACTTTGAGAAAACAAAGGCAAGTCCAGTAAGGTCCCAGTCAGGGCACGCCACGACCTTTTTTTTTTTTTTTTTTTCCCCTCTCCTTATGCTTTCCTAAGTCAACTCTTTTTTTTTTTTTTCCTCCCAACACACAACGTGAATACCAACCTGTTCAAATTGACTTTGCGAAATTAAACATATTTGCTCTTTGGAGAGTGCGTATTCCTCTGCAAATACTCCGGGGATGGTACAATGCGCTCAAGTACTCTGGGAGACTTGGGTGCTGAATCTTTTTATTTGCTGATGACTTTTACTGCTGTGACAATCTCACACCCAGATGGATGTGTTTGTTCATGTGTGATGACGGACAAATGCTTCTCCTCTATACACGGGAAATTATGAGAACTTCCCAATATGGCACAACTAATAACTATTTAATAGCTTCTTGAGCTAGGAGTCTGGATCCATGTATGCTAAATAGGCTGACCACACGTACTGTTTGAAATGGGACAGAAAACAATGGTACTGTCCCGTTTCAAATGGTACGTGTGGTCAGCCTACTGACACCTTGAATTTAGCCCAGTGAGACTAGGCTGACCATATGTACCACTTGAAACAGGACAGTGCTGTGGTTGTCTGTCCTGTTTAAAACAGTACGTCTGGTCAGCCTAATGCTAAATTAAACATGTTCAAGGATAATGATCATCATGGTAATAGTTAACACTTAGTGATCAGGCAATGTACTAGGCCCTTTGAGTAATAGGAGGTTACTCTTGGTTCATTGCTGGGTTTGGGGGCCACACCTTAATCCAATAAAGTTGTTATGTATTTTCCCTAGACTTACTAGCCACACTTTAAGTGCTTCCTAGCCACCTGGCTAGTGATTATTGTATGGGACAGCACAGAGATAGAACCTTTCTATCATCACAGAAGGTTCTACTGGTTAGCTTTGGTCTCAGCCATAGAGCGGCACCAATGTAACCCTGGACCATGCCACAGCACGCCTCTTTTCAGTGATTGTTGTATCCATTTGTGCCTGTCCAGGTCACCCACAGCTCTTCCCGGACCTCTTGACCATCCCTGTTTTTCAAACTCATGCCCTATGTGTGCCAAAATTTACGTTCAGTTCACACCAGACTCCCTAGCGTACTTGGCTGTTTCCTTCCACTCCCCTATGTCTCCATTTGTACTGAAGTCCAGTTGCCCTGTGCTCACACTGTGACTCTCAGAACCTCCAGCGAAGGGCCTCTCACCGCGTCACATCGGCTGCAATGGCAGAATCATCGGTCCTGTCACCCCTGACTCCCATTTCGTGGCCCTTGTTTTGGCGCCTGCTGGCCCACCCCTCTTTCAAATTGTTGTTGTCACTCCTCTCCCTCATTTTACTGAATATAAATTCTCCATCTAGAGGACACTTGTGACACTTTTCTTGTAAAAGAAATTCACCCATTTTATGACTTGGGTTTTTAAAATAGTTGTGACATCTTTGACACTTTTTAAGAGCTTTAGCATCAGACCCTTTTCTCCCTTGTCTTTGTCTGTCCAGGCTGCTATAACAAAAACACCATAGATGCGGGGGAGGGGGGGGGAGGCATGAAACAACAAACATGTATTTCTCACGATTCTGGGAGCTGGGAAGTCCAAGGTCAAGATCCCAGTAGATTCAGTGCCTGGTAAGAGCCACATTCAAAAATAGCCGTCTTCTCTCTGTGTCCCCACATGGTGGGAGGGATGAGGGATCTCTCTGGGGTCCCTTTTATAAGGGCACCTGATCCCATTTATGAGGACTCCACCCTCATGACCTAATAATCTCCTAAAGGCCCCGCCTCCTAATACCATCACCTTGGGGGCTGGGTTTCAACATACGAATTTTGGAGGGACACAAAACATTCTGTCTATAGTAGTCATTCCCAACTTTCTCCCATTTCTAAAAATTGTACCTCGTATTTTTAAAACAGCTGTTTTTAAATACTGACACATTTGTTCAGTGCCTGTCTTCATGTAAAATAGCAAAAATGAGGTAATAAGTTAGGGAAGAAAAATTACTGCACTAAAAGAGCAAATCACAGATTTAATTTTACAGTATTCGTAACAGTTATGTATTGAAAATGATCAAGTATTTAAACACGAAATAAACTACGTGAAAAGAATCATGATTAAAGACAATACACTTTTACTCAGTCAATAACTAAACTGATCCAACAGTCTGGCTACAGGTGTATTTATATGTTTGGGGAAGTTCTAGAAACATCCCAAATGGATTGCTCTGAAACTGTGCATAATGACTGGTAGAAGAGCGGTTTGGGGGAGGGTTCGTAGCCACGCCCTCACCCGTCATCATTCACTAATGTGATCTAATTCTGAAGTGTCTCTATTCAGAGTGATTCAAACTTAACATTTATTGTTCCATAACTAAAGTTTTGTATTTTTTTTACTGTACTTGTTTTTTCACCATTACTATTATTTTTCGGGTACCCCTGAACAGCCCAGCACGTACCCCAGGGGATAGTCGGACCACCACTTGAGAACCGATGGCTGTGGCATCCTCCTTACCTCCTCTCATCATACTTACAGGTTTCAACATCCATGCACTCTTGGTCCCGACGTACTTTGGCCTCCTTGACTCTGGCATTTTCTGTAACTCCCACGTGAGCTGAAGTGCCCACGAGGTCTCAAATTCTGAAACTGCCCTCTCTGACCAGAGCCTGTTCTCTGCCTCCCTGTCCCCGTTAAATCGATCCACCCAGTGTGTCCTCATTCCTGCCTGTCCTCAGCCTCCGCCGCTCCGTCTCCGCGTATCTGCTGTCTCCAGGCTGGTCCTCTTCCCTTCCCACTTAAACACGAATTTTACAACTCCTTCCCCCCCAACTGAATGACACCTTTGTCCACTAACGTGCCCTGACCGGAAACCTGGGCGTCCGTCCTCCTCGCCTCCATGCCTGACTTCCGACAATCACTAAGCACAAATCTTAGTTTCTGAAGTTTTCTATGAGTTCTTCCCCCCGTCACCGTTCTTGTTCAGGCTGCTCTAATATCTGTGTTTGTGAATTACAAAGGCCTCATGTCCCTTTCTTCACGCCATTTCCTGCATTGCAGCCAGACGTGGTCTTTCTTCAAAGCCAGTTTGATCGTGTGACTGCCCTGGTCACAACCCTTCAGCGATTTCCCACTGCCCTCAGGACAGTCTCTGAACTCCTTTGGTGTCTATGAGGTCTGTCTTAATGTGCTTCCTTTTAGCCCTTCGTTGTCACTCCACAGACTCAGCCACTGTCAGCTTCGAAGGGCAGTAGAGTTTAGAGGTTGGGCCTGGTCCTGCTGGAGTTAGCCAGACCCAGACTCACCTTCTGGCCCCACCGCTCACTAGCCATGTGACTTAGGCCGGTTATTTATTATTAGTTCTGTGTGCCTCAGTTTTTCCTCATCTGTAAAATGGAAATATTACCTGGGATTGTCATAGGGTTGTCCAGGAGGACTGCATTTTAAAAGGTACATCGGTTCTTTTGCAGAAGCTCTGGCCCAGAACACTTCCTGCGTGGGTAGTGGTAGCGCTGCGGCGTGGGGATGGCCGTTAAGCCGCCGGACCATGCTCTGCTTTCTCCAGCCTCCGGGTCTTTGTACCTGCCACGCGAATTCGTCTTCTCCCCAGTGCTTGGGTATCTATCTTCTCCATCCTGCAGGTCTCGGCTCACGTGCCACTCTCCCTAGAAAATCTCTGTACCCCCAGGTCCAGATGCGATGTGGTAGGGCTTCTCAGCCTTGGCACTGTTGACATTTTGGGCTACATAATTCTTGGTTTTGGAGAATGTCCCACCATTGTAATGTGTTTAGCAGTGTCTCTGGGCTCTACTCGCCAGATGCCAGTAGCACATCCCTCTCCCCCAAGTTCTGACAACCAAAAATGTCACCAGACATTGTCAACCACTCCCCATTACAGCATTTATCGTAATGTATAATATTAATATTGCTTATTTGGCTGTATCCCTCACCGAACATTACAATCTCTAGCAAGAAGAAAGGCATCCATCTTGTTCACTGTTAAATCCCTAGCATCTTGCATAGTGCTTAGCACATAGTAGGTACTCAGTAAATACCCACTAAGGGAATTGTAATACGTTCTCCCTAACACCAAAGAATTTCTTTATTCTTATCTTTCTAGTTCACCTACTCTGCCAGTGCCAGTGAAAGTTAAGCCCAATCACATTTTTTTTCTATTACTACTTTCAGCCTTTTGATAAAGCCATTTACGAAAGCCACGGAATGACTCGCACAGGAGAGTAATACTGATTACCTTCCGTGCTTATCAGTTCTGCTTAACAATCCTACTCTTTGCCGCTGATGGCCTTACACACTTTGGACAGGAATTTCAGTGTCTTCATTTCCCAACTCCACGCTTAACACCTCAGCCTCCGTAGATGACCCACTTCACCCAGATCATGACCATCTGACAAGAGCCTCGTCAACCAAATGATTACTTCTCTCCACCTTTCTGCCCACTGTTTCTTGTCCTTCTACCATTTTCGTTATTATCTTCTCAAAATAATGGCATTGCTATCTTCCCAATAGCCATGGCCTGCGTCCTTTAAAGTATCTTGGCTCCCCTGCCCCCCAATTCCTCACTCTCGACACCTCATCATCACCAAGCTCTCACTCTCTCCTCTGAGTCCTGTACTGAGCTGTGCCCGACCTTCTGTCCCCATACCCTGCCCTGGTTCAGCTCTTCCCGCACCCTTATGCCATCTACGCAGACGATTGCAGTCGCCTTCTAAACTGGTCTCCTTCCGGCCTCTTCGTTTTCCATTGTCATCATTCACAGTGCTGCCCAAGTCTTCCTGAATTGTCGACCTCCCTGTTTGGGTAACTCCCCTCCTGCAGTGCAACGAAAGACAGATTCCTTAGCGTGACTTTGCAGATCTTGCACAACATGGTCCCGCTCTAACTTTTCTATCCTTATCTTTTACTAAATATTAAAAGACCTGCAAATGACCACGTCCATGGATTTGTGCACGCTCTGCATTTCTGGGCTGCGCTCAAATGTGAGAAAGCGATTTAACCTCGAAGACTGCACCCAGATAGCAGTCTTTCCCCCCAGTTTTCCCAGGCCCCTCTCATTCGAATAAATCTCTTCCTCCCCTGTACTCCTGTTGATGCTGCGTATAATTCTGGTAGCTGTTTACATACTCTGTCCACGAGAAGACCTTAAAAGACAGGTCTGTGACATCCGTCATTGTAATTCCTCACAGCCATTTATGTATGTATTGTACAAAAATATTCGTTGCATTGAATTAAAGTCAATTGTTAGCATCAAATATTAATATAAATTTTTAAACTCGTACTTTCAAAAATTGAACAGATAAAAACTACAGAGGCTATTATGTATTGTGAATCTATACCATTTTTCACTGAATTATTAATAATGCCAAGATTGATTTCTAAGCAGTTTACGACATCCAGTGCAAGTCTACTAGTTTTACTTCTAAGATATGTTAAAAAAAATAACAAAAAACCTCAGAATTTTGCTTTCTGAGAGAAAAAAGTGAGGTGGCATGTATTTTAATTTTAAAACCTACTACGCATGCTTTACTGAGGTACGAAATGGTTTCTTTGGCATTTGGTGCCATCTAGTGTCTCATTTTGCATATTGCATGCTAAGTAAGTAGAATGAATTATTTTCTGTATTTGCATTTATAGTGGCAGTGAAAACAACTAAGGATTTTGTAAGAAAGTAAATCTATAACACAAGAAGATTATACTTCCATGCATAGATTCGGTTGTGGAACTACTTTGATCAAAATCCCTACTCAGCCACTTTCTAGGTCTGTGATCTTGGGCAAGTTACTTAATGTTTCAAAAGCCTCAGTTTCTTCAACTGATTAAGAACCACTTAAAATTTAGTGACTGATTTAAATAAATTAATCCATATAAGCCATATAGCAAAGTATCTGGCACATAGTAAGTGCTCAATAAATGTTTTTAGTTTTCTTTGAAAATTGCAAGTCATTACACCAAGGGATGATTTTAAAACAACAAAATAATCTGGGTAGAAAAGTAGAGGTTTTTGTGGTGATGCCTAGATGAAGCTACAAGATGAAAATGTTAATAACCAGGCCCTAGACCTGCCTGCTTCTGTTCAGAGGGAAATTGTTGGTTTTGGCATGAAGTTATCATGAGCATATCCAAATGAGATAACCTTTTAAAGAAATATTTTTTCAAAAACATCAACTCAATAGGTTGAATAAGTGTCCCAAAAACTCTTTTTTGTTCTTTTCAAGGATCCAAATTATTCTTTCTCCTGGACTATAGCAGAATCAGAAAGGCAGACATTAGAAACCTGAATAAAAATAAAAACAGAAGAGCACTGAGCATTTGATTACAGGCACAGGCATAGAAAATAATACTTCTCGATATAGTATCTGTCACAAAACAAAAACAAATTGTAAATATCTTGAAAATGGGATATAGAGATAAGACTGATAGGTTTCTAGTAGCAAGAGTTTATAAATTAAATGTCAAGAGTTAGCATTATTCATAAGTTCAGTGTTTAAAATGTGTTAATTATTTTTATTTTGTGGGCTCTATTCCCTAAAAATAAAAACATTTTCATAAATTTGAAGTTTACAGATATGAAATCTGAATTTCTCGTAAGATCTTTAATTCTTTAATTATGAATTCTATCACAGGGATTTCTGGTAGCCTAACCCTTGCAGCTGGGAAGGACTTTTATACATTCTAAAATAGGTTTTCTATTTTAAACATTGGGTAGACTAGATATAAATCTGTTTTAGAAGATGTTTTGACACCATTAGGATAGTAATACATGCTCTTTGGTTTAATCAAGTAGGACTGGGAATATCAAGTCCAAGAAATTGTGTTTTGAAAAATGTGTTAACGTGGCCCACATAGAATGACCACAGATAAAGAGATTTCCCAGAAGAGAAAAGTTCCCCTGAGGATTGAGTCTACCGGGTGAGGGGAAAGTATCATTTCCGAACTCCTCCAGACGTACTGCCATTTCCGCCATTTCCAGGGCTTTCCTTTAGGGAAAGAGAGAAGGCAGCACCTAGGGACCTACCAGGAGGAATGACAGCTGCGGGCCCGAAGTTGACTCGGTCACCTGTGAACATCTGTCAGTTTATCTTAATTGCCTGTTTACTGAGCGAGCCTGTGAAAACTCAGTTACGCCCTTACTGGGTGCTTAGATTTATAGTCAGGGAGATCCACCTCAGCTGGGATTCTGAAAACTAGGAGCAGGAGGCTTAGAATGAAAAGATTTAATGGAAATAGGGCATAAATATTTGTTTAGTAGAACCAAATCTTTCTGGTATCGTGAGGTCCATTGTAAGATAGATATCTTTAGAAATATTAAATTACTTCTCTAATTCCAAGCGTAATTAAAGCTCTAATCTTTTCTTCCTTGTGACTGGGCATATCTATTAAAATCAAAACACATAAAAGTAAATACTACATATCATAACATGGAATCGTTGGTTACACACCAAAAGTTGTTGATAACCAGTTTTTCATCTCATACTTTTATTCACTTTTGTTAGCTGTTTTCCTACTTCCTCATGATGACATTAGTGGTGGCAGGTCCCAATAGAGAGAAGGCCAATAGACTGGGCCTTCAGCAATGGTTCTGTGTAAGTGATTTTCAGATTTCTGCTTTATGCTTTTTGCTTTGTGTCATCTCACCTCAGCATGAGGCCTCTTACTTTGTCAGGATCATTCACTGTTCCTTGTTTTTGAATTGATTGAATTCTTTTCTTTGATTCTTTTACTCTGCCAGTTAGATCTTTCATATCCCTGTTGCTGTACTTAATTATCTTGACTCCTGAGTTTTTAGTTCAATTAAAAACCTTCTCATTGGTTTTAGTCGAGGATAATTTTATTCTTTCATACCAGTAGTATATATTCATTATATTAGCAGGAGTTAGAAACATTTTTGTTAGGTTCATATAAAATATTTTTCATAAGAGCGATTATGTTCTGAAGCACAAAAGTCTCTAAACTCACGCACCAAGGGCTTCAATTTTGGAAAAATGCCTTTTCATTTCTCCTAAAATCTAATTTAAAACTTGCCTTTCAAAACATTCTCAACTGGAATTGGACTTGGGACTAACTAACTCCCTAGGAGAAAGGAGAATTGTATTTTCAGCCATTGTATTTGTGTATCAGTTCATCGGAGACAATTTAACGTTAACCTCATCCTTTATGTAGGAGTACGGAAACTTTTCAGAAGCGTTTGAAAGAAATCGGAATTTTAATACTTTCCAGATGAAAACAGGAAAATTCAAATATCCTAGATATATTGTATGTATTCCAGCTTTCACCAGAGAGAAGCATAGCTATGCATAAAACTTACAGTCAGTGCTTACTGAGACCATATCCACCTCCCTTAACGACTGTGACTGCCAGCTCTATAATCATGTAGCATGTAAGTCATATAATATTACTGCTTTGGCTCGCTTTCTTTCCTAGTCAAGGGAAACTAGAGGATGGGTGAGATGAATAGTGTGAAGAAGAGCCATTGGGGTGAGGCCAAAAATATCCATAGAATGACTCGGGTTTTTTATGCTAAGCATCTTAATTTTATAGGGATTTTTTTAAATTGGAATTTTAAAGCCATAGTTTGTTATTGGATATTATATGTAAATATAATATAAATGTAGCTAAAAGGAAGCCACAGAATTGTTACTTCTGGAAATGCAGAGTGGGAAATTTAGAAAAGTGGACAATTAAGGATTTTTAAATGATTAACAATGGAAGATGACAGTTCTCATTTGATAAGACTAAGTCGTAAATGCTGTTTTCAGTTTTCTGTATCTTGTGATTACTGCCTAATTTTTACTGTAATTACGTGCATAAGGGTAGTGAACTAAATTTTATCTTCGTTCTCTTTAAAGAAACTGGATGATTATATAAGGTTAAACATAGATGCCTGGGTGTAATGATAAATACAAAACCTCATTTTAAAATTTGTATCTTTTTTTTTTAATTCATTTTTATTGTTGGACTTATTGGGGTGACATCTGTTAGCAAGGATTACATAGGTTTCAGGCATACAATTCCACAGTGCATTGTCAACTTGATGCATAATAAGTTTAAAATTTGTATCTGTTTATTATTTGAAGTACTCAAAAATTTTTTACCATGAGCAAATGAAAAATCAGTTAAATTGGGTACTTACGTATTTCACATAATATACACATGGTATATAATTGAAAATACTAGAACATTTTATTTTTCTGATCCCCCTTTTCAGAATTCTAACTCATCAGTAGCCCTCATCAAGGTCCATTACCTGAATTTTGTTAGTTGACAAGTTAATATAGCTTTAATTATGCAAATTGAAATCTGTGAATAAATGTAACATTCAAATACCATTTTATCAGTAAGTTGTCCTGGCAAACAATAGAAAGTCTTTTTTCCAATTGACTTGATAGTGTGTTTTAACTATTGTAAATAAAAGTAAAGTGTTTCATTGTCTCATTCTCTCCCTTATTTTCTTCCCAAATCCTAAGCTCCTGTTTTACTGTGTCTAATTCTGGCAGGCTTTGATCCAGTGTGAACAGCTGAGGAGTGAACTGGAGAGGCAGGCAGAACGACTTCAAAAAGAACTGTCATCTCAGCAGGAGAAAAGGGCCATTGAGAAAGAGACGCTGAGAAAAGAAATAGCAAAAGAGAGGGCGGACATGAATTCGAAGGTACTCGCGGATCCAGTTTGTCACCCACACTGAGGAAGAACTGTTTGTGGTGATGTCACTGATGGTAGTATACGCTGCGACTCTTAAATGAAGTTTCAATTTTAAAACCTTGTCAGGAGTCAAATTTCTCATAACTTCAGGTCATACGATTTTTGTGTTTTTCCATGTATTTCTCCGTGGAGGTTATTATTCTCTGACCTTTCCTAATGGAATAATCCACTTGATTCTATCCTATGAAATGATGAAGTTTATTTTAGTCCTGCCATTCTGTATGGTTCCCTCTCTCATGTGTGTCAGGGGACAGCAGGTGCTTTTCAAATACTCAGATTTTGTTTTCACTTTGACTGAATCAAAGAGAGGCGACTACCCCCACTTCATCCTCACCCAAAACCAACCTTGTGGAAGATAAAGCATGTGTAAGAAGCTGAGTAACCGAGAGAGAAGCAATGGTGTACACTGAGCAAAATAGATTCTAACCAATTACATGATGAATAATGACCACAGCCTAATGAATAATTGGAAGGGAGAAATTAAAGGCAGAAAGAAGAGAGAGCATGAAATGGGCAGGGTTTGAAAAATAGTAATAAATTGAAATACAGAGTTGAGTGGAACCTAGCTTTGAAGTTGCTACAACAGAGTAAAATTGAGCAAGATGTGACCGATGAGGTAACTATAAAACAGCTGTTACATGCTTTGTCTTTAAAAGTAGAATCACAGTTTGTACCCTACACGTGGTGGTATAATGTCCCAACGTGTGATAATGAACTCACACAGCAAATGTCTATTGAGTATCTGCTGTGTGCACGGCAATGTGAAGCCCGAGGAAATTTGAAAACACATATTCTGCCTTGTAAGTTTTTTTTTTAATTCATTTTTATTGTTAGACTTATTGGAGCCTTGTAAGTTTTAAGTCTTACGGGTAACCAAGGTGTTTGCCATCAACTCCCTTGTCTTCTTATCCTTTTCTAAGGATTGTGCCGTCCAAACAGAACGACAGGTCAGTCTAACTGTCTACCTTCTTCCTGGATTGGTGACATCAGCCCGTGAAAATGCCACAGCCTTGCATATGGCATCAGTGCACACTCAGGGCTTTCAGTGTTTTCCACACAGTGTCCGCGGCTCTTCCGGTACTTTCTAGCAGTCCTACTGTGCGTACCACTTTCTCCATTTATTCATCATTTAACAGATACTGATTGGAGGGGCTAGGATTTCGGGAGTCACAGGACCAATGCAATCCTCTCAACCAAGCTTACAGACCAGTGGGAGAGGCAGAGGTTAAACACGTGTTTCTGTAACTGGGTCTCTAATTACCACTGTGATAAAGGCCTGAAGGTGTAGTGTGGGGAGCCGTGAACATGTAGAGCAGCTCAATAGGACCTTGTTTAGGCAGTCACGGAAGACTTCCTTAAGAAAGAGATTTTGAACATGAGACTCAAAAGGTCAAGGACGCATGGTCAGGCCAAGAGTTGAGGGGAAGAGAGTTTCAGGTCCAGGAAACCCCCCAAGACTGAAGCTAGAAAGCATTACACTGCCTAGGTGTTTAGAGAAGGGCCCGGTGGCTGCAGCATAGGACGTGAGGGACAGAGGAGTGCGACACGAGTTTGGACGTGCATGCCGGGACCAAATCAGGAATGGCCTTAAAGGTCCATGGGAGGGATTTCAAATTTTATCCAAAAAGGGATGGAAAGCCGTGGCGTGGCTTTAGATCAGGCAGTGCCATGATGCCACCGAGAAAAGTCGTGCTTGTCTGCGGATTGGCAGGAGAACCGGGAGTCACGCCTGGAGATGAGGGAGGAGGTGCAGTAACTGGGGTAGTGGGCTGGGAGGCGACCCATTTTGCCAAGGACGATTTCAAGTTACTTCTAAACTCTGTACCGTGCCAGCTTGTCCCTCACCCACGGCAGAGAGCCTCACTTACCGAGGAACCCTGAAGCCCCCAGCTATTAACCTAACACAACTACTAACCTTCCCCCGTCACCTCTTTCACCTGCACCCCAGTTCTGTCGGAGCGGGACAGGCTCCATCCTCACCCTTTCCCCATCGTCTGCCACCACCCCCGGGACCTCATTGCTCGTGGCCCACTCTCTGCTAAATCTTTACCCTTTTGTAAAAATTTTTTTATTCCAGCCTCTTCCTTATCATCAGGAAATAACTCTCAAGTTGCCCTTCGCTGTTGAAAGAAAACAGTCTTCTTATCTAGTGGTCCTCAGTCTTGGCTACACAGAAATTCTAAAAACCTCACCGCCCAACCTGCCTTCCGAACCAGTCGCATCTGAACAACCCAGGGCAGGATCGGGGCGTCAGAACTGTGGCCTGTTGTCCAGGCGACGCCACTGTGCAGGCAGGGTGGGAAGCCAGCTCAGTGACTCCGTCCCCCTCCCCGCGCTCCTCCTCACAGTCAAGTTTCTTTAAATGTGTGTCCATTGATCACAGACGGTCTTCACTTGCTCCCCTGCCCTGCACGCTGGCGCCCACAGCATTTCGGCTTCGGTGCCCCCAGCCAACGGACCGGTCATGGCTGTGTGTCCCCAGACCTTCGCGTGCTGCTGTTAGCGAACGTTTCTTTTAGCTCTGAGTCTCCTTACAAGGTTCTCTGGCCTTGCTTTCTCTGAATCTGCGTCCCTGTTGGGAGAGCATGCTGTGTGCCTCTTGGGTTACTCTGAAGTAAAGTGCCTTTGAGACCACGAAGGTGACGCATCCAGAAAGCGGCTTCAGAGAGGGAACTAGAATCCAGCAGAGACTCTAGATTTCGGCATCGTTGGCCCCGCTGTGTGTCTATGTGCGGATTTAGGAATCTTGAGCTCTCTGTTGAGCTCCCACACCGGCCTCCTTGCCTTCTTTCCTTTTCCTAGTGGAACCCCTGCTCTCCCAGTGGCCCCCCTCAACCACCTTGCCGTCGCCCTGTCCCACCCTGCGTGTCATCACGTCCCGACGTCACAGAGCTTCGGGCCCCTTAGGAGTTTGGCATCGCCCGGGCTCTCCATCCCCCCGCCGCTCGTGTCTCCTCCGTGGGTGGTTCTTACAGCCCCGGGGCGCTCCTTGCTTCCGGTCTGCCCTCCTTCCCAGCTGTCACCCCGACCCCAGCCGGGTGATCTTTTCAAAGTGTGCATCACAAGACTTGCTTTAGAATTCTCTCATGTCCTCCTGCCACCCCTTGGCCAAAGCTTGGGGTCCTTTCGCAGAGCAGCAGGATGCTGTGGTTTTCTCCCCCCGGTGGCCCCCCGGTCTCCCCGCCCTCTGCTTTCCTTTCCTGCGTTGCCACCACCCCGACCTGTCCACCTGCTCTTCCTGCGGGCGTGCCAGTCTGCCACGCTGTGTTCCCATCTCAGGACCCCGCGTGGGTTTGCCCCCTGCCCAGGGGAGCCTTCCTCTGCCCTCTCTGACGGATCTCTCCAAGTTCTTCTTAGTACCACCCCTTCCCACAGCCTCCCGGAGATGAATCGGGGCCCCTCCTGTGGGCCCCCATAACTCCATTTATGGCAAATTCTCCTTGAATCCTTTGTCCCCCCTCGTTTACTGTGAGTCCCTTGACTGTGTGGTCTGTTAACATCCCCATTGCTCGGTGCACTCCCCTTAGGTGAAGCCGCTCAGTATGTGTTTGTTGAATGCATGGGTGTGATATTGTACAAGAGGAAGCAGAAAGGCCCCAAGCCATTGGAAAGGTGCGACCGAAATGCTGAGAGTTCAGAGGGTCAGAACAGCCCCCTGTCTGCAAGAGATCCTGGAAGTCTCAGTGGAGGAGGTGGCGTTTATTAGACTGGGCTTTGAAGAACAGAGAGGGTTTAGCGACGCAGAGAGTATGGGAAGGAGTAGTGGCTGTAACCAACATGAACAAGGTATGGAGGCGCTACAACAGTGAACTGAGGGCTGCGTGTCAGAGAGAGAAGGCCATCCGTGTTAGATCGTTCACACTTAGGAGACTGTTCTTTCTGGGTGTTCCGTGGAAACCTTGTGCATTGCTGCGTAGTTCTGCTGTATAAAATGTATTGATGGGAATTCAAAGGACAGAGGAAGGCTGAGATGTGCCAGGTGCTCTCGACGGTCACAGCGTCTTATTCATACTGACAATGATTTCGTGAATAAACGTGACCACGGAAGGCAATGCATCGCTGAGTCTCAGTCCTTTGTTTTGCCCCCGGTAAGTCTTGGTTGGCGTTTGCTCTCAAGTCCTGCTCTAATGTTTGAACGCAGCGTGAAAGCAGTCTGAGCCTGGCTTTGGAGTAAAAGGCTTTAGGGTTGCATCTGATTTGACCTTTCTGTGACCTTGAACAGTTCTCCAGATTTCAAAGGAATAAATAATGGAGCTGATCTACTCAAGGAATTGATTGGATTAATAAACAATGTTTTGAGGCTGCTTAATATAATACCTGGCTTAGAGTGGATATTTAATAAATTTTAGCTTGTGGCTATTACCGTTCTTGCTCCGACGGTGTCTTACTGGATGGATTTCTTGGATCGTCATGTGAGCAAAAGCCAAGATATTTGAATAGAAAGCCCGGTTTTACTTGTTACTTATTAGCATGAATGAGCTTGGGCAAATTACTTAATTTATTGAATCTCATTTTTTCAATTGAAAATTAATCCAATAGAATTCTTTCTCCAAGGGGATTAAAAGAGCGAATGTATATCATACTGCCTAGCACGGGAAGGTAATCTAATAGGGAGACTGAACAATTAATCATAATGTTGTGAGTGCTCTGCTTAGTACTAGAGCAGGCGTCGCTGCCTTTCTGTCTGGAAGGAATGCTTGCAAGACTTTTAGGTTTTCTTTCTTTCTTTTCATTCGTTTCCTTCTCCCTTTTAAAAATTGCATTTGTGTGGGAACCTCTAGGAGAACAGATGCCGTCTACCTAGACAGGTCTGGAGTCATCCCCTCATGAAAGGTACTTGCTGTGAGTTTGTTGTCCTCAGCGATGGTTCTTGGTTGCACTGAGCCGCTTGGGTTGGGTAGTTCTATCAGTCATTCATCATCCGTTTATGGAGCTCCCTCTGTGGCCCACGCATTTTTCTCAGCCGGTTCCCTTGATAATAGCCCTTGGCTGGCTAGAAGCCTTATTTCTTGTGCTTTTTGTATAGGGAGTACCACTTTACTCCATGTCCAGTACAGTGGGGGCCGCTTTAGTGTAGAAACTGTCAGCCTCTCCCAACCTGGGTGTCCTTGTCGCTTGCTTGCCCCTGTCAAAGTTTAAAGGACTTACCTGATGTCAGCGCCCCGGACACCCAGCTGTGTCGCAGCTGTCTGTGTTCCTCCTGTCTTTGCAGCAGCTGTGGACAGAGAGGCTCCTGCAGTGTAACGTTGGCTTCCAGATGGTGGGCGTGGGGGAAAAGGAGGTGTGACAACAGGAGTGGAGGCCTCGGGAAGTGGGTGACAGGAGGGAGCAGACAGGTCATGAGCAGAGGAAAGAAGTGACGGGTGGCAGAGGGAGGGGGCCCTGTGGAAGGGTGTGATTTGTTAGATGCCTCATGACAGAAACGGACTCAGGATTTGCAGTCTGTGGTTCTGCTGAGATGTCCGCAAATTTATTTCAAAAACCCTCTTGGTGATGAACACATAACGCAGCACAGGGATGAGGCACTGTAGAATTGCACACCTAGAACCTATGTAATTTTTACTAACCAATGTCACCCCAGTAAATTTAACAATAAAAAAATAGATATATATTATAAATCCCTCATCTCAAAAAAACAACGAAAAACAAAAACTGCACACTCTTAATATGTGTACCGTAAGATATATCTCCACATACGTAAGTAATACGTGATTTTTAGTGACTGGTAATTCAAGTTTGTGGCTGCTGTTAAGGTTCCAGAAAAGCTACAGTCACACATACATAATGTGGATATTCATGAACTTGAAATTTGAAATGAAAGGAATTAAATCAATTTGTTACATTTACGTTCTTTGGACCTTGAATTTTAGGTTCAGATTGGCACATGCATAAGCATGGGTTGTAGGTTGGTGTTAGTAAAAGTAATTGTATGTGCAACTTGGATTTTTAGCCAGTCTTTGTGTGTGTGTGTGTGTGTGGGTAGTTCCCTGGCTGGGAATCGAACCCAGGCCGCAGCATTGACAGCGCCGAGGCCTTAGCCACTACTCCACCAGGGAACTCCCCTAGTCAGTCTTTTTGATGATAAGAAGGACATATAAACAACTACGTGTTAAATATACAATTCTCCACAATCCCCAGGAAAATGAATACGTCCCCTGTCTACATTGGCAAATGGCTATAGGGTTCATTATTTTCATATGTGTCACCTTCAGTTAGACATTGATTTCAAAGGCTATCTTGATTTTTATCACAAAACGTTAGTTACTGATTTCATTTACAAAACTGAATTCACCCCCACGTCAGTGTACAGTGGTGGATTTCAAATGTTATTATTTCAAATTCACGACCAGTTCTTGTTTTAACAGTTGAGAAACTGATAGCTAGCCCTCTGGGTTTTGCTGTGGGGTAAGACAGCCTTTCTTCTTCATTTTAAAAGTGCTAATACAAATCAGAAGTGCAGAGCCTAGAAAGTGTTCACTTGCTGGATCAGAGTAAAATGTGATTGCAAACAGAAAACTACAAAGATTAAATCTAAGATCTAAAAAGCATTCCTAAGCCCGAGAAGAAAAGCTAAGAACCCAATTTCCATGGAGTCCCTCAGGAGAGCTACTTAGCGCTATTCATCTCTTCATCAAACATTTGGGGCCTCCGGAGGCACACGCCCTTGAGGAAACTAACAGACGACGAAAAGCAGTGTGGGAAGGACTGTGCCAGAGGAGTGTAGAGGTTGGGGTGCACAGAGGTCTCCTGAGGTGGTTGTAGGAGCACGTGGCAGCGTGGTCGTCAAAACAGGACGGCAGGCGAGGACGGATGCCAGCCGCGCACGATGGGCACGGCTGTCCCAGGGCACATCCGCTGCGTATCAGCCCTGAGCATGGGGGTGGCGTCCATGTTTGTGCTGGGAGCCGGAGGTCGAAGAAGGCTTCCTGGAGGGGAGGAGATGGTGGCCGGCCGAGTGGACTGTGCAGGAGGAACGGGCATAACTGATGGGAAGGCTGAGGGTGATCACCCAGAGGGAGCTGCAGGGAGCCTCCTCTTCATTGGTGTGCGGAGAGGGGCGTAGGGTATCTCTCTAAGGGTATCTGTCTCTCTAGCTCTCCCAGTCAATCCTTTGATGCCCTCCACGTAGGAAATGGGTTGCGTTGTCTGATGCCTTGACTATCTCCTGGGAAATTCTTTCATGTCAATCTCTTCTGTAACTTACACGGGTATCAGCTGTCACCTTAGAGTTTCTACCCCAACTTTGATTTTATCTTGTTACGTGTTTCCCAAAATGAGGGTGGGGGCCAGGGAATGAATAGGAGGCAAGTACACATTTATGTGGAGGAATAGAGGAGTGAAAAAGGTGGAGAAACAGACATGACCAGTGCACAGAGCAATGATTGGCAGAGAGAGCTCAGGGGCTATGCTGAGACTGTATTAATTCAAGGTATTTTTCGTATCGATTTTGCCAAATGATAGTATCATTTAGGATTTTTATTTCCTCTTACAGATGTTGACCCTGTCTGAGAATATCGCCCAACTGGAGGCCCAGGTGGAAAAGGTTACAAGAGAGAAGGTGTCGGCTCTTAATCAACTAGAGGAACTCCAGAGCCAGCTTACTTCCCGAGAAGCGGATCTCACAAAGGTACAAAGACAGATGTTAGTTTCATCATTACTTAGATATTTTCTCTGAAAAGAAAATTTTTCCTCATATACAGAGCTCAGAAAGGAGTGTGGAGTAGACGAGTTTTGTTATTTCAAGGTAATAAAGGTCCACCTAGCATTGTCATTCGGTGAGCACTCACAGTACTTACTATGAGCAGACCCCTTGTCGGGTGCTGCAAATAGAAAGAGAAAATAGACACATGCAATGTTCTCAAAGAGCTGAAGAGTTCAGGGGTGGAGACAGACTTGTAAATAAGCCAGTTTTATTACTTTAATTATTGAATATGTGATAAAATTTGCATTTCTACATTGGTTAATGAGTAATTTTTGCCAGAGATAGATAGCATGGGCTTGGTCTTCGCAATAAAACCACAAGACGTGTATTGCAACATGAAAAGCGTGCTTCGCATAAAAAGTTTTCCACCTCCCATTCCTTTTTGGACCTAGTCTCTTATTTAATTGGTCCTTAAATTTATACTTTAAAATGCCACAGTGTTTGCTGTATGGGCATCACTAACTTGTGAACCTAGAAGTAAAATGTTTAATAATCTTAACTGGCTAATGTAAGGTACATACTTAAGAAACACTAGAAGTCCATGTAGAATTCAGTAATCAGTTCCTTTAAAACTAAGAAACTAAATACAGGCATGCATGTAGTAAGTTAAATGAGTTTCTTTTTGACCAATACGTACCCAGATAATTTGTTTAAAATATATACCCTTTTCATATTGAATTTTCCTTCTGAACATATTTTCTTGAATTTTGACACATTTTAATGCCATTGCTGCTTTGTAACTCAGTAGTTAAAATAAACTTTAACATGCATTAGGAAAAGGAGCCTAAGTTTTCTTTTTTGTCCTTGAATTTTATTACTATGACTTGCTTTGTAAAATTGAAGCTAGAAAATGTAGAAGTTTAAAATTATAACGTTGGCCAAGATGATTGATGTGTTTGTGTGAGAGGAAGGGTTGAAGAAAGAGACTTGGTGCAGAGGGATGGAAGTGGTTAACCCAGGTTCATGGGTGAAAGCTGTGGCAAGAGTTTCCAGTTCATGACTGGGAGAGAACTTCCTGTTGTAATGTGTACACTGCAGAATGACTATACCGTGTCTTCAGGACTGTTCGAAGGGACTCCAGCATTGGAGAGCGCCTTGAGTTTGCTTTCAACTGAGATAACATCAAGTTCAATTTAACTTGTTGATCTATCGTAGATAGAATTTAGATGCTAGGGATAAAATTCGCAAATGCCATCCAGAAAGTAGTAAGGCACAAGGGCACTTTAAAAATAAGATTAAGGGATAAAATAATTTTCAATAGGACCATTTCAATCAGATGCATAAATCACATAGTTTGGAACTGCGAAGAACTGAGAAAGACAGTGAAGGAGAGCCTTAGTTTCTGCCATTTTTAATTTAAAAATATTATTTAGCTTTAAAATTAGTAACTTTTTGCAGATTACTAATTTTTTTTGAAATGGGAAGGGCCACCTCTCAACACATTGAAAGCATTTGAATTTTAGAATTTTTAGTAATTTTATTCTTTTTCTAGCTTTATGAGGGCCACTGGGAAAAGCCTAGTGACTTCTCTGTCTTTTCACTATAACTTTTGAACACAGGTTAGTGTATTTTTAAAAGTATTTCTTATTTGAACACAGGAAAAGCATATAGGTTTTCTAAGATTCTAGTACCTCAATAATGATGAAACTAATTTCCAACATTCTAATCATCATTTTTGAAAAATACCAACATTGAGAAGTTTCAAGGAAGTAAAACCATTGCATGGTACATGATTTTTAAAACTTCTTTTTGTAAATTAGAGCCTAACTTAACAGAATTGTGTACTAATTGAAATCTTTCTAGATTCTCAGTTATCTGAAAGGCTTATAATTTCTTTATTTAGATCTATCTGCTAATTGTATTTTCCAAATATATTTATATGTGTAGAGACCCTGTATAAAAAAGTATAAAGGACACTTTTAAGATACTATGTGTGTTCATTGTTTAATGATATATTAGAATCATTTCACATTTTTTGGTTAAATCTACAGTTGTAAATGCAGAGTGTGCTTAGTTCCAGTCTATGACTTTTTCCAGACAATCTGTCCTAACTTAAATATATATTATTGTACATGATAAGGTTGACATTATTTATAAAGCTTACAGTAAATACTGGCTACTACTGCACAGCTGAATATCAATAATGTGGTCTATTAGCAGAGAGAAAAAATCGTTTATAAAAATTTCCTTAAATAAAAGCCTAACTGATAGGCTTTAAAGGAAAATTTTATAATATAGAGTGTCTATTAAACTATAACAATTTGAGTAACATAACTTAATATTTTAATTAATAATTTTACCCAGTTAAAATTGAGATGATTGTGCATTTTGGATGATATTACTGCAATTGAAACTATGATGTTACATAACAAATCGCGAAGACATTACTTAAATTCTTTAGTTATGCATTTCTTTATATGTAATTTGAAATTGTTGGACTCAATAATACCTGATATAGCCTCCATATCTTATCAGAGTATTATTATATTGAATATATTCTAATACAAAGTACCATTCTTAGAATAGTTCTCTTGTATTTTATTTATGTGACCTCTAGGGGGCACCAAAAGATCTCATTGCAGGCGTTGCCTGGTAGATTCCAGCAGCTATTGATCTAGTTTTTATAATCTAACAGGTGTGTGGGGAAATGCGCTATCAATTGGATAAAACCAAAATGGATAAGGATGAGGCAGAAAAGGAGCACAGAGAGTACAGAACAAAAACTAAACGGGATCTTGAAATTAAAGATCAGGTAAGAGATGACACAAGTGTAACTACAACCATTAAAGCATAACTAATGTTCTTTCTGAAGGTGGTTGTATCCTACGTCATTCATTTCTGTTACATTGTTTCTGACTAATGGAACAGTTCTGTTTATACCGTTAAAAGAATTTCATTTATAATTGCCTTAAATTATCACCTTTCATATGAAATAATGAGAATACACGGCATGAATATAAAATTCCAATCTGACAGGTCATAAATATACATTTGGATATGTGTATCTATTACTTACAAAAGCAAAAAAACCACAAAGTGTTCTAGTGCACAGTTTGAACCTAAAATATACGTACAGAAAGTTCTTGAAAAATGCCAACTTGAATCCAATTTTAAGTAAAAAAGTTTAAAATTTGTGAGATGAGATGAGTTGATATGTAAATATGTCAATCAAATTGATTGTTGGCAGAGTGGAACCAGTTTTAACTAAGATAACCATGAATACGTTTGCTCAGGGGGCCTGAGTACAGTGCAATTAGAAATGCTAGGAAAAAATGCTGCTTACTTCGATTTTAGATTGAACAGATGTTTTATGTTATATTTTTGTTGAAATCATATAGATACTTCAATTTTAATTGACAACATGAACAAAGAGTTTAGAGCGGCAGTTCTAATAGGCTGACTTTTGATTTTCTGTTTTTATATTGCACTACAGAACATTGAAGGCTTACATTCTTTATATTCAGTGAAAGCGGGTTGATAAATCTAATCAATGAAAATAAGACTGAGTTATTCGTATTACTATTTTAAAGAAATTGCTACAATTTAGAAGTTGGTAGCCCTAAGTAAATTTTTAAAAATATATTTCTAGTTCAAAGCTTCTTATCCTATATATTTTTTCCCTTTCAGTGCTGACAACTTTCTATGTAAATGATGCAAATGCAATTGGGAAAAATATTGAAAATATAAGTAATAATGAAATTTAGTATAAAAAGTTTTTCAAGTGAAAACTGAAATCCCTGGCACTAAATTAAAATTCTGGTAAACAACCAGAATCAAATTCTGATTTTGTACTACTCTATTCAAAGTGTTTTGGAATTCTAAATTTTCAGGAGAATTTTCATTATTAACATGTACAAGTAATGGAACTAATTTATCCCATCCAGCTGGGGGCGTGCCAGATAGTGAAATTGAAACTTTTTTATTGGGAATCAAACCAAACGCAGGACTTTCCTTTCCTGATATATCTTGACTATTTTTTTAACCTGTCATGTTGGCCTGCTCACTAGCATTATTTAGTACCTTTCGTGTTATTCTATAGCATCTGCCAGTATAACGTTTTAGACTAACTGGAAAAACATAGCAAAGAGGCTCTGAATTATCTGAAATTATATTATAATGTTCTAGAGAGAAAAAACCCCCACTATGGGAACAATTAGATTGTAATATCACTTGTAAATGAACCACACATGTAAAAGTATTTGTAATATTTGTCTTTTAACACTGTATCTCATATCTCATTTTAATTAACCAGTGATGATATATGGAGGCTAAGTTGCAGGATTTTAAAAAGAGCAGTTTTCATTTATAAACATTTCCTGCTCAATAGTGAAACATTAAGAGTTGCATAATGATTTTTAGGGTTGTTTTTAGAGACATGTGCCTCTTTAGGAGATCAGGGAGTTAGGGGTAAAGCCTCTGAACAGTTAGTTACAAGATGCTGGTGATGTGATGTGCTTGTTACCATTTTTCCTTGGACAGAATGTAAGGAAATCGTATAGGTAGTCTTTGTCACTGTTGTGTATTGAACAGACAGTTTCAGAAAAGAAGGTGACGGTGTCTCCTTCCGTGGGTGACCTGGAATAGCAAAGCAGCATTGTTCTTTGGTCTTTCAGCCATGACCTGACCTTCTGTCTCTGAGACCCAAGAGCTACTTTGCTTGGCCACCATCTGCCCTCAAGAGAGAAATTTACATTTAACTTTTAGCAGCTGGGCCTGTGGAGCGTTTATCTGAAATATCTCTAATAATAGAAAGCGTGTTTAACTTTTAAAGTGTTACATATCGTGCAATTCAGAATAACAAGAAAGCTAACTCTGGGTTTGCAAACAAGCCCTTGTAACATAGCCATTTTATTCATAGATATTTTTGTAATCTGAACACTTGATGCATTTCTAAAGTAGGTGGGAAGCTGAGATTGGAATGTGGTGAGAACAAGAGCTTCTCTGATGTCTACAAAATAGGGCAAATGGTTGACCACGAAAATCATTTTCCTTGTGACCCCAGCCTTGACGCAGGCATAATGAGGAGGAAAGATTAGGAAAGAAACAATGACAGTCTCTTCCTCCCACTTGCTCCTTTACTTTCTTTATATCGTGTCAGGAATCGAGGGGTGGATTATCATTCCCAGCAGCTCCTTGGTATCTCTTTAGCTTAGAGAGTTCCTGTCAGCCTCTGGTCTAGAGGATGCTCCCCACCAGAAAAGAAAAAAATAATTGGTATGGAGGAAAATGAAAAGTCCGTATCTTGATTACTGTTAGAAAAGTTTTCTAGGCAACTGGTACCCCCACACCCACTCCCCCACACACATACTCTCCATCACGGGAATTTAAAAACATGCATGAGGGTAAAGAGAGCATCGTAATGAATTCCCACCTTCCCGTCAGTGTCATCACGTCGCCAGTCCTCTTCCATCCATCTCACATTTTTTTCCTCTCCTTCTTCATCTTCATTATCATCTTCTTCTTCCTCACCTTCTGTTCTTCATCTTCCTCCTCTTCTTTTGCTCAGATATGTAAAGCAAATCTCAGACATGATGTTCTTTTATGCATAAATACTTCAGTGTGCTTCTGTGAACTGTTTCTTCATGATTACTGTCATTGTCACCCCTAGCGATATTAACAATACTTCTGTAACAGCAGTATAACGCCCGACCCACGTTTAAATTTCTTTGCCTGCCTCGGCGGTGTTTGTTTTTCTGTTGGTTTCTTCCCATAAGCACAGTAGGTGTGTCAGGTTGTAGAGTTACCTTCTTTAATAGGAAATAAAGGGAAATACTACAAAAGCTGAACTTCCTTCATCTCCCTAAATTTCATGCTCACTATTTTGATTATGCTTTCTATTGATACGGTGACTTATTCAAAAAGAAATATGAGTTAATCCCGTGGCGTGCTGTTTGAAGGAAATGGCTACCATGCACCGGCCCAGAGCATCTCCTCCTGAGAGGAGCCCCTAGAGCCTGACACGCAGAAGGCGTAATTAACCTCAGGGCTTTACATCCAAGGTTTAGGAATGCTGCAGGAAGCCCTGTTATTACCCTGGTGTTGCAAAGGTCAGCTGACTCTGAAGTGAGTGGAATTTCCTTTGTCAACTTCGATTTTGGCGGAAGAATCTCAGAAGATGAGTCTGTATAGCCCCTGACCTTTGATCAGGGCCCAGTGCAAACTGGAAATACAGGGCCCTTTGTTCAGAAAGCAGGGGAAAAGTGAGATGCGAAGTACAAAAGTATAAACTGTTTTCCATTCTTCTGCAGCCTTTCTCTCTCTCTCTCTCTCTCTCTCTCTCTGTCTCTCTCTCAACCTGTCATAATGTTTTTTATTGCTGTTTAATGTTGGGGTCCTTCCAGCATGGGGATACTCATGGGAGAGTGCAGACCCCACAGGTACTCCATAACTGGGTGTGCACATGGGCCCTTGACTTCAGGGTTCTCCCTGCCATCAGCCAAGGACTGTCCCACCACCCAGGCAGGGAGGGGAGGGGTCATTCTTCCTACCCTAAAGTAGGCAGACACACGACCCCACAGAGGTCACAGCCTCTCGTGGGGATACACTTGGCACCTGCGTGAGGGTGGGCAGAAGCTCTGTACTGAGTCTACCACGTGTGCTGCGGTGCTGGCAGCCGGGGCACGGATGGTCACCTCATGCCCCGCCCTGAGGTGCCCGGGGCCTTCCTGGGGCTCACATCCAGGCTCCGGCCGGGGGCAGAGGACGACAGCAGAACACATGCCACCCTGGGTGGAGGCCAGCGAGGTTGCTGGGCAGGGGTGGGGAGGAGGGAGCTGGAGGGGAGCTCGAGTTTGAGAACTGCCCCGGGCTGCCGAGAGGCAGTGGAGAAACAAGACCGCACGGGGAGCCGAGCTCCATTGTCTCATCAGACTTCACTTAGACACACAGATTCCAGGATAAATCCTGAGAAAGTTCCAGACTCTGACCAAGGAGCATAAACCGTAAGCACTGACGCCATGCCCACGAAGCCGCCGCGGTTGTGCGGACAGACAGACAGAATGGGTGGCAGACGCGTGTGTGTACGAGTATGCAGCACTTCTCGTATACCCCCTCTTACGTGGGCAGACATGCGCGGGTGTTTAACGTGCCCCCGTGTCCTGTATCCTTCAGAGGGGTGGCCGGCGGCAGCCCCCGGGCCACACCTGACCTGCTGCCTGTTCTCTCGGCTAACGCTGTGTGAGGACGCAGGCGCGCCCGTTTGCTCACGTAGTGTCTAGGGCGGCCGGGTGGAGGAGCTGTGGCAGAGAGCGCCCAGCCCCCAGGGACCAAAGTATTTACGGTCAACCCTGCCCTAAGGATGGAAGCACAAATGCTGAAGTTTGCCTCACCTTGTGAGAAGGTGCAGTTTTGAGTTAGAAGGCTCATCAGACTTAGATTATAACTTAATGGTTTTGGAGTATTTTACGGCACAGCCAGCGTGCTCGTTCCTGGTCGTCTTCATCTACCCACACTGCCGAGTGCATGAATGGCTGGGAGTGTCGTTATTTTATTAGTGGAACGTGGCTGAGTCATGGCTTGGATGGGACTATAAATATAAACATAACAATTGTTTATATTTACAGTTTTGTCTTTAGGCTGATAAAAAACATTTTTTTTTTTTTTTTTTTTAGAGCTAAGACTTTCCTACCAGCATTGTGTAAGGTATCACTTGGGAGTTATAACTAGAGTAGGGAGTGTGGAAATTCAGAATTACCCGAGTGGGGTAATCCAAACAGAGACCTAAGGGTAGCGCGCATATGCAAAATAAATAGAGTGGGACATTTTGGCTAGAAAAATTGGGGCAAAAAGGATTTGAGGGGTGCTCATATCGACAGCAGTGTGGTTCAGCACTTTCATACTGACCTTGAACGTGCACTGCCTCAATTCGGGAGCCATCTCCTAAGCTCAGTTGAATTAGTGCATGGTGGGAAGAAGTGCCTCTATTTCATATGGCTTTATGTAACGATGGGGCGGATCCCTGCAAGTCCTGCAGGCAAGTCCTGTTTCAAGCAAGAGAAATAAATGCAAAAAAAAAAAAAAAAAAAAGGCCCATAAGAAACAGGTGGAAGAACTGTGCCTCTGGCCTCTGGACTTAGAGAGGCTGGAACTCTTAGTGCTCACTCACTGTCTTCAAGGACTCGCCAGATTCTTGCAAGGGGAAAGTCCAATGCCTGTTCTTGACCTTCAGTAGGGAAAGTGTAAGAACCAAGTGATTTCATCACGGGACCTGGAAACCACAAGAGCCTGACATAAGAACTTTCTGACAGTGGGAAGATTGAAACAGATTGCTGGCCCAGGCAGTAGGGAACCTTTCCTGAAATGTTATTAATAGTTTTAGGTAACAGCAGCAATGTGCTTTACCCAAAGACCCGGCTAATGGGCCTCTGAGGTTCACGGTCTTCTGTCTGATTCTGGAAGCAGCCTGAATCAAGTATGCCTTGCATCTGTTACCGTGGCTGGGGGTGGTATTAGTCTTTTTCTACTTGTCACTTAGCACCGGCAGATTGAAGTCAAACCGTGTTCACTGCGTTCTCTGCTTTGCGTCTGTCATGCTGTCTTCCCTGCTCAGAAGATGCAGAGGTAGTCGGTGGTGTCTCGAGAGCTCCACTTGGGAGACTCGTCCAACTTCCACCTGCAGTCTCACTTCTATCTCCAGGAGTGACTGGGAGAGGGGCCACTTGGGCCTGTCGCTAGCACATGTAATCACTCGGGCCTGGTGATGACAGAGCTGTGCTCCAGCGTTGCTTCACACTCTTTCTCTCGGTGCTGGAGGCTTAGCATATTCCCTTCCCGGCTTCCCACTCCGACAGCCGCCGTTCCGGATGGCCTGCCCTGCCCAGACCAGCATTCGCGCGAGATCCCGTGGGGGCGATAGCTGGGAGGCCCAGGTCCTGCCCTTAGGGAGTTTATATTCTACACAAGGAGACACAGAACACGTTTGAACATGCCTTAAAAATACTTGCAAAACAGCCTATCGACAAGTGCAAATTAATGGAGTGTGAACTTCATGCTGGCTGCAGCCCATGAGAGGGAGAATCTGGTTCCATGTGTGTGATGCAATAAAGCTTTTTATATAGCATCTTTCCTAAGTATGCCCTAAAGCATTGTTCAGCACACTGAGACAAACGTGTGTCCTTATCACAGCCTAACCAAGGATGCTGAGGAAAGTCTTCGACCTGGCGTGTGTCTAATAAATCAGCCTCTTTTGTTCTTGCCCTGTGTGGTGCTTGACTGGGACAAATAGGATTGGGTAAATAATTTAAGCTAACGCTGTTTCATTAAAAGATGATTGAACTTAGGATTTTTCTCAAACACCCATGCAAAGTGAATGTCTTCATTTTAAGTCATCAGTATGTTGGGAAAGTCACAAAATTAGCAGTGGAAAAGTAAGTTTGATTTTTTTTATTTTTCATTTTTACACAAGGAACAGTACCAAGTCAATCCAGTAAATAACCCTCAGTTGGAATCCTGGGGCACTGAGCATTTTTACTAACCTCATGAATGATCTGGGCAGTGGTTTTAGGTGGCAAAATATGTACACCTTGTTCACGGGAACACTGCAGAACTGCGTATGCTCAAAAAAAGAAGCATTCGATTTTCCGGCAAAGGTGGTAATGCTGTTCACCATAATAATGTCATTTCTAAAATCAGAAGTATAAGCAAAAACAGTATACCCAAAGGTAGCAATTAGAGCTGTTTAGGAGAGAAGCACACGAATAGGAAACAAAACCAGCCCATTTACAAATAATATGCCTTATGAGAGAAATGTCTAGAACAGTGCTTCTCAACCTTCCTGATGCCGTGACCCTTTAATACAGTTCCTCATCTTGTGGTGACCCCCATAAAATTATTGTCGTTGCTACTTCATAACTAATGTTGCTACTGTTATGAATCGTCATGTAAATATCTGATATGTATTTTCCGATGGTCTTAGGTGACCCCTGTGAAAGGGTCGTTCAACCCCCAAAGGGGTCACGACCCACAGGTTGAGAACCACTGAGTTAGAAGATATTTGCCTTTGGGTAGGAGTAGAAAACAGTGAACTGATCTCAAGGAATATTTTTGTTTTAAGGAAGTCGTAAGATTCATTAACAGCTGGTTCTATAGAAGGTGATGGAAAGAGAACTGACCCTGGGTGGTGAACACATAATGTAACACAGAGATGATGTCCTGTGGAATTGCACACCTGGAACCTGTGTAATTCTTGTTAACCATTGTCACTCCAATAAGTCTAACAAAAAATTAAAAAAAAAAAAAAAAAAGAAAAAAACACTGTCCCTAAATAAGTATCATGTTTTTTCTGTATTTTCCATTTCACTGGGTGATACATATTTGGGGCCTTAATTTTTTTTTTTTTTGGCTTGTTTTGACTTTAAAGTTGAACTCACAAAACCAACCTGCCAACCTTACCAAGGTACCAAGTCTGCAATTCTGGTGGCTCCCTGGTGGTGGCAGTTCTTGAATGAGTGTCTGTGCAGGCCAGCAGCTGAGAGGCATTGGACATAGGACAGAATGCAAGCCTTTTTTTGCAGTCCAGAAATATTAGCACCAACATCCAGTATAAATATTACCCATCACCACACGTGTATACACTTAAAAACAGTACTTATTGTATAAACAGAAGCACATTCACAGAAACCAGTAATTCCAATCACCCAATAGAGCAAATTGTTTTCATTTTCCTGTTTACCTTCCATTTTTGTCCATATGCATATGCATATTAGCAAATAACACACATAGCCTGGATTTTCCTTTTTTCAATTTACAGTATTTAAGCATTTTTGTGTAGTCCTGCCTATTCCTCACAGTGATCACTTCAATATGGCCATTGACATGTACTTTTAAAGGAAAATGAGTCTAAATCAGATTTGGAAGAGAGCAAGGCACTGTTACAAATTTAGAGTCATTTAGCCCTAAACTTGTTGCTTGCATCCGGCAGTCACATGTTGCATGCACCGTGCTGGCCAACCAACAGTGGATTTCTGTTCTTAAAGACGGGAGTCTACTTAAGACAGGTATGCAAGTACATGTACGTCAGAGAACTGTCTGTCACCAGCAAACTGCAAATGGGTGTGGGGATTTAGAAGAAGGAGGGGCGACGTCCTTGAAGGATGGTTAAGATGTTGCCCAGCCTCGGTGAGAGAGGGAGTCATTTCAGATGGAAGGTACCAAATGGCAGCTTGAGCAAAGGTTTGGGGACAGGAAGAGGGGAGAGGGGGTGCAGAGGAGAGGAAGATGCATTTGAGGAGCATACACACAGCATACATGTATGACGAACCTCAATATCTGGAGTGCCATGTCTCTGTTATAAAAGATTCCCCATAGAAATGGGCTTCTAGAAGGTTCAGACTCCCAGGGTAACTGCCTGCTTACACCATGTCACCCTCTCTGCAGTCAGGGATGGAAGTCATATTATACTTTGGGAATGGTGGCATAGGTTTTCATTTCCTTTGTAGTATTTTTTTCTAGGTAGTGGAACAATTTTAAGATTTTCAAATTTCAGATAACATATAATGAAATGTCATTTTATGACCACTGTAGGCATTGAGTAGGATTTGTTGTCTAGAAATAAAGAACTGATGGTTACTTTCATGATTTATGTAGATGTCCACATGGCTAGTGATGGCAGGTGCAGTGCAGAGTATGCTGGGTACTGCTTTACCTGCAGACTGGGAGTCCGAGGACCTGAGCTCTTGTCTTGGTTTTTCAGCTGACTTCCTGAGCAAACCTCTCCGAGTGTCCCTGTCTCTCCCAGTCAAGTGAGACGCTTGGATAAGTGATAACTGAGGTTGTCACTAGCTCTAAATTCCTATGCTTCTAGAGACATAGGAAACTGCCCAGCTTAATTATGAATTAAGCATTGATAAAAATCAATAAAAATTACATGAGTCTCAAGTGTCATTTCAAATTTTCCAGGTGGTCACCCTGATTTTATAAAAATGACCCTTCTGTTGCACTGATAACAAGGTAGTTGAACTGTCATTAACAATTTTCCATCTTCTTCCTTTCATTATCATTAATAATAGAACAATAAAATGTCTAGCCTTTTAAACAGTTGAATTTAATTACAAGGCAGACACAGTCCTATGTGCTGCAAGGATTAAAGCCCTACTCAACATGAAGAATGAAGGTCTACTGAAAAGGTTTGAGGTGGCAGCAAACTGTCCAAAGGAGTATTTTGGAGGACTAAGCCAGCTTTCATGAAACCTGTGGAAGTCAGTAGCCGGACTCTTCCCCGTGTGAACCCCTGATCCCCAGGAATACGTCAGGCTCTTCCCTGTGTGAACCCCTGATCCCCAGGAATACGTCAGGCTCTTCCCTGTGTGAACCCCCGATCCCCAGGAATACGTCAGACTCTTCCCCGTGTGAACCCCCGATCCCCAGGAATACGTCAGATTCTTCCCCGTGTGAACCCCCGATCCCCAGGAATACGTCAGACTCTTCCCTGTGGGAACCCCCGATCCCCAGGAATACGTCAGTGTCCTGCTGTCAGAGAAGCGCAGTGTGTAATGCTTTCACTTTCAGTTGTCACTTGGTGCTCTCAGCAAGTTCTGTGGCAGTTCTGGGCTCAGATGACCCAGAAGAGGGTGATATTAAGTTTTTGGCTTTTTTGGTCTTTTAATCATCAGAATGAAAACCAAAACAAGTTTTTCATTCTCTGAGATATTTCACAGATTCCTGGCATCCTCCCCAGGCCCTCACTGGATCCCGTGTGAGAGACTGCCCTGGACAGACTCTAGATGTAACTGTGGGCAGCTCAGGGCTCCATCACAAGGGGTTTAGATGTTCATATTACTCTTCTGAACAGACAGCTGAAGGTGATTTAACTCCTTTTGGGTGTTAATATCTGTACTTAAGTGGATCCATTCCACTAATATTTAATTTTTAAGGAAAAGGCAAGAAAGCAACAGCATCCTTATGACTGACTTGCCTCTACCATCCCTGAGAAGTTTTGGAGTTCCCTGTGAGGAATGGAAAATCCTTTAGAATCTCTCTACTTGCAACTGAAGTTCTGATATCCTCTCTCTCTCTCTTCCCCCTCATAGTAAATGATTCAAGTAATAGCATTAGCCTGGCTTCACAAATCACAAGTCAAGCTGAGGTTGAAGACTCCCATTAAAGTACAGAGATGTGCTTTTGTCTCCTTAGAGGGGCAGCCAGAGGGGAGGTCAGAACTTTCAGGGAGATTTTGTTCGCCTTGAAAGATTGTAATTAATACTTTTCTTTTGGACCCTTCTTTCACTTGTAGAAATCTGACTCAATCACACAGAAAGGTAATGGTTGTATCCTAATTTGAATTAGAAATTTGGGGGTGTCAATATTAACTTGTCTCTACATCTAAGTTTATCATAGAATAATAGGGCCAGGTAAGTGTTTCTTCCCTAATTTACTGAAGGTCCACCATGGGTACAGTGATTGCAGCCATGTACGTTTGTATAATAAGAACCAGACATGTTTTAGTCTAAAGGGGGAGTTAAGACAATGACTGGATCAAATATTTATTTATATCTGTATTTTAAAATTTTTATATGGATACACACACACACACACACACACACACAGTTTTTATGTGTTAGGATATATATCTCCTAATACTTATGTACATATATACGTATATATATCCTAGTACTTATGTATATATATCCTAATACCTAAGAACTGTGTCTTACTGATGATTTTTCTTGAGCAGAGTCTGAAGTTTGAAAGCTCTAAATGATGAATTTAGGATACCTTAGGCTACACGGACCTCATCGGCCAGGAGAGAAAGAAGGACCTACAGTTGTTCCAGTTATAAAAACAAGAGAAGAAAGGAAGAGGCCAGGAAAAGGAAAATTAGGGAAAACCAAGAAGTTTTAGAAGGCTTTCTAAAGGCATTTTCCCTGAGAACAACTGGGCTTTTACCTCCAGTTCTCCGTTTCACCTTAAACCGTGACTCATTAGAGGCAAACATGACCACAGACCTGTCGTTACATTCCATCGCTATTTTCAGGAGCGATCCACAGTCATGGATTTTTACACCGATAGTCGCTGTGATAATCTCCTACAGCCCACGCCACTCCCTCTAGCTGTTGAGAGTAACTTCATGCAGCCTGGCGTTTTTCAGAAGATGCTTTCTAACCACATAGCAGTAGAATTCATGAAGGTAATTTTTGTCCTTAGTATTCGTTGTTTCAATGGCCACGTACAAAGGACCGAAGGGAGGGCCTCAGGTGATAAAGAGCACTGGCGTGGTGGGGACCGGGAGCCAAAAAGACCTTAATGACAGTCTGCCTTCTTCGTTTTGTGAGTGAGTGTCAATATTAACTTGTCTCTACATCTAAGTTTATCATAGAATAATAGGGCCAGGTAAGTGTTTCTTCCCTAATTTACTGAAGGTCCACCATGGGTACAGTGATTGCAGCCATGGTGTAGACTGTGAGTGAGCCGAGAGTGATTACTTTCATTTATTTAACTAATAGTTACTGGTAACCTGTTAGATGTCACTCACGAATAGGCTCAGAGTTTGCAATGAAAATAAAATGCAGGAGACTCTCAGTTAACTGGCGCTCATGGGGGTTGGTAGATGCCAGATAAATGTAAGTAGACTCTCCGTTAACCAGAATTCAACCAGCAAAATCTCAAACAACTGGCAAAAAAAAAACTTTGCGGGTTGCTTGAATTCCAATTCATGGAGAGTCTACTGTATATTTATTGCTCCTACAACTCTTACAGTTCGGTGAGGAAGTTGTATCTTACTCATGTATTTTATGTCTTCCCAACCACAGTACTAGCTGACCCTGTCAGTCTATAGTCAACGCTCTAGCAAAAGCAAAATGTGCATTGAATCACATTGTCCTTCCATCTAACGACTGGGCATAAAGCCCAACTGCTCAGTTAGGTCACCCTGCGTAATCTGATCACTAGCTGTCTTTCCACTCTCTTCTCACCCCCTCTGCTTATTCTTGTCTCCTTTCGCTGGAGCCTCAGTGGTTTTCTGGAAGTTTCTCAAACATTCCAGAACAACCATCTACCTCACATGTTCTTCCTCACCCTTCCTGTGCTTACCCAACTTTTTCTGTCCCCTTGGTTTCCATTAAATGTCTCCACTTCTCTAACTACTAACGTATCCTCCCCACACCACTGACCCATTCTCTCATAGTACATTACCTGTTTCCTTTATGGAACGTATTGTAATTTTTAAGTTATTCTTTTATTTGTTTACTTTCAGAAGGTGATCGCTTCCATTGGAATGCAGGTTATTTGAGGCCAGAGACTCTTAGGGTTCTTACTTACTTTTATATTCTAGTGTTTCAGGCCTAGTGTGCAACTAGGGTCACAGTAATTGGAGGGTAGCCAAGGGTTCAGGTCCTGTAGGTAGACTCCTTACGTCCAATTCCCACTTCACTAACTGCTACCTGTTGAATTTAGACAAAGTACTTAATGTGTTTAAGCCTCACTTTTCTAATCTGTAGAATGAGGATGGATAGGGTTATGTAAAAATACTTTTATTAAATGTACTGCGGTGACATTGGTTAGTAAAATTATATAGGTTTCAGGTGTACAATTCTACAATGCATCGTCTGTATGTTGCACTGTGTGCTTACCACCCAGAGTCAGCTCTCCTTCCATCACCATAAGGGTTTTGTAAAATTTGAGCTAATCAGTGTGCATCTCGTACCGCAGTGCAGGACATACCATCATTGATCTATGAATGTTAATTAATTTTACTAATGGGGTTAGAGTTATCATTCTCCATCTTTGTCTCTCTCTCTCCTGACTGTGTGCCATTGTATCTAGTTGCTTTCCAAAGTCATGATGATGACCCAATGTGATGTTTTTGTATGACCTGAGCAGTACACGAACTAGGGCTGTCCTCTAAGCTTCTAATAATGTAACTTCAGAGCCAGTTATCATTTCGGTTGTGTGTTTACAAGCATGTCTCATTGTAAACTCTTTTTTTAGTTTAAGTTCAATAAAAATTTCAAATGGCATCCTGTCTGCTACCCTATAATTGGGTGGTAAATACAGGTATTTGCCTTTGTCTCTCTGAAACATGATCATTATAGTTTGGACCTACCATTGCCTGAACCCTTTTGTATTTTTGCCCTTGATGTTTCTCCATAACAAATGATTCCCCTCAGGCTTATGTGACAAGCAAATTTGATCAGTATATCATTGGTGTCCTCTTAAAATCGGTGGTTTCAACAGTGTGGTCCTGTGACTTGTGGCTGAAGACCTCCTTATAGCTGGATATTTTTTGTCTTCCATATTTTTTTTTAACTGATGTGTTTGTTTTCCTCTTAAAGAACCAGACCATTTGCCTTCTTCAAAATCATTCTAGTCCAGTCAAAAGACATTTACTTTTATACCTACTATGTACAAGTAGTGGGCTTAGGTTACACTGAGCCATGTGCCAGAAGATCACGTGGATGGCAAATAATGAAGAAATCAGGCGTGAATGGCTAAGAAATCAAAGTGCCTTCGTAGTATGGAGCAGAGCTGTAGTTGGCAAGATTTAACCCTGTGTTAAGAAACTCCTAATGGAAGGGGAATGGGCCTCCTTGAAATTTCAGTTTCTTCATCTGAATAACCTAGACAAGTGGACTAAATTGGAAATTTGAGGAATTAGAGTCTGTAAAATTACTTTTTGAGATTTCTTTGATTCAATCCTTCTGAAAGTATTCTGTCCATATACTGATGTTAATTCACTGTGATGTGCACCTAAAAGTAATACAACAGTATAGTCAATTATATTTCAATAAAAAACTGGTCTGTCCTAATCGTTATCTTATATTTATCTGTTCTATGCCTATTTTTTAAGAAATTGAGTGAAAGCAAAAATTATGTTAGTTTTCTAATTGTCACAGCATATATGTTCAGTAACATATATGAAAGTGTTTTCTAAACTATGAAAAGCTGTGTACATACATAGAACTCTTACGATGAAATAGATGGTCAATGAATTGGATAGATGTAGTTACTTCTTTGTATGTGGATGCTGTTACTTTAAAAGAACCATACTCAAAATATTTATTAAGTAAAGCATCTACTTATCTACTTTACATTGGAAACTTCTTCCCCAAATTAGTTAGAAAACATAGATTATTTTTGAGTTAAGGCAAAGTACGATAAATCCTTAAGTTCCACAAATAGAATTTTGCAGAAATATTTATATAACCCACAGCTAAAATGAATTTTCTAAAAACTCCCCATAAGGTGAGATCACGTACTCCATGTCTCAGTACAGAAGTGTTTTTTTTTTCAATCAGTTATGTCTCTAAAAATAAATCTGGTTTTGTTGTTAAAATTTGCTGTTTCCTCTTCTCATAAGAATGTCTCATTAATTTGGGTGCAAATCTCCCAACAAGATAAGGTTAAATGTCCAGTTTTCCAATGGAAGAGGACCCATTTTGTGTCACCACGAACAGAGTGGCAGCTAAGAGGTGAGTTGAACACAGATGAGCTGTTTCAGTGATCAAAATATTTTGAATCCAAACGTAAGTGTTCAGGCAAGAGCTTATAGGTTTGAATGTCTAGGTATGCTTTCAGTAATACCCCACCTCTCTCCTTCTTAGGTCCTAAAGCCAGGGCATGGGTACTGTTGTTGTTCTCTGTAAACAGGTGCATCAAGGTGTAACGGAAACTGGGTAGGCAGAAAGAGAGGTGACCTCCTAGAGGTCCAGTGTACTTGTATGGGGAAGAAGAGGCCCTCTATTCCACAGTTTGTACTGTTAAGTGGTCCAGACTACTTGGGGTTTCTTTTTCTCTGTCACTTGAAACTGATGTAGTGAAAAATTGCAGTAGGATTTCTTATAAATTAAAAATCATTCAGTTTGAAGCGAAAGGCTGGGAACTTGAGTTGGGTCTAAATGCCAGCATTTCTTGGTTTGAGAGAAAAAAAGTATTTTATGTTGCCCCGGCATCTGTGCTAAATGATAATATCGATAAAAATAAAATCCAGTAAAATATACTTTTCTCTAAATTAAGAAATGAGGTATATGGTCTTATGAAGTTAGTTTGTTTCGAAAGGGCATTGTGAGTCTCAAGTTTGTTCTGATTGTCAGAGATGGACAGAATTTAATAAGACAGTGAACAAAGCAGAAAAAGAAAAACTTCTTGTTGACTAACAGTTTTCAGGGAACAAACAGATGATGTGTTTTCTTTTTTGCATTTAAAAAATTAATCATTGCCAATGGGAGCTTGTTTGTGCTCGTAACTGAGTTAGCATTTGTGGTTTGGCATTGTTCCACATATGCAGGGAGACGGGGATCGGCGAAGAGTCTGAGACTTGAGTTCTAGTCCAGCCAAGCGGGCTTCAGAGGCTTGTATGTTCTCAGTGGACTCCAGTGTTGTCATCTGTAAAGGGAGCGGGTAGATAACGATGATGACTGAGGTATCTTCTGTCTGTAATGGGACCTTTTGTTTATTTGTTTATTTGTTTTATAAAGGCCTGTGTTTTTACTAAATGAAGTCTTAATGTAAACAGGGGAGTTAACTCCCAAATGTTTTGGTAGGAGCACATTTTAGAAGAAAAATAATCAATACAGTATTTATGGATAAGGAATTTTATTTGATAAATTCAAAAGGTTCCTTGAAGTCTTGAAAGTTAAATTCAAAATAACCCAAAACCTTCCTCGTATTTTCCCTTGAGGAATCAGAAATTTAACTGATAGTTTTTCTGACAAGTTCTAAAAAGGTAACATTTGAGTATAACAGTTTTAATTTGTTCTAGTTGAGATATAATAAAAGCATATGCATTATCTAAGAGATAAAATAGTTCAGCCAGCATTGCCTGTTTTTCTGGCTAAGAATAAATGGGCCAATTTATTTTTATACAATTTATATTAGTTGATACAATAACTGAAAAACTGTTTACTATTGGAATTGTAGCAAATTTATTTAGTTTATTTTAGGAAATTGCGATTTTGTAGTTGTCAGTATTTTTATATCTACTATAAACATTTTTTACTTTGAAAAGCATACTTAAATATTGGTATTTCTGTAACTATAGTATGGGAAAAAATATAACACTTGAAGCATAAATGGAAAATACAGAAAATTGTTAAAATTCTACATTGTAATGACCTTTACATTGCAATTCATTTAAGGTATTAGAGTTTTTTCAAAAACTTTCAAAAATTAATTTAGGGTGATAAATTATTCCCTTGATGTATTTTAAGTATTCTCAATCTCATACTAATAACCCAAAGGTATTGCAAATACATTTAATAGTAAAAAAGATATTTTCTAAACCATGAATAGGTAATGAACTTCACATATTTAAATTTACTTACAATGTTTTCCTGTGGCAAAATCAGATGTAACTTTTAAAGTAGCAATCTTTTCAGTTCATTTAAATTTATTTATCTTTGTAGATAGTGAAAGCACCTTCATCTTACTTAAAAATGCCTTTTATTCTCCTGTTTATTATCATTGTTTTAGAGTGGTTTTACATTTGGTCTTATTTTTTATTTGTGTTTAGTCATGTTTCTGCACATGGGGAATGCTGTATTAGCAACAACACTGTAATTTGTAGTGGGCAATATGATCAAAGCTGTGTTAATTTCTACTTAATATTTTCAATTGAATTATGCTATTGGAAAATATTAATAGCTTTAATATAGAAAAACAAAAGGAACATAATGATCCCAAAACATAGCAATATAATATGAAAATCATGGTTAGACTTTATTTAACATGAATCCTGATGCCTCAATATTAATGCTTAGAAGGCATTTTCTGCAATACATTTTTACAAGTGTATTGTTGTAATTTGTTATTTACTGTAGCCCAGATGATTGTAAATTTGAGGAGGATATGATATGATATATTAGATGTACCATTGGGTTTGCCTTTTTATCAAAATGGTAGGGAATTAGTTTATATGTTAATAGTTATGAAGGACAATAAAGACAGAGTGAGGTGAAGAGTGGACAGACTGGAGAGATAAATTTGCAATTGGCCATCTGGATTCTATATATAACATGTAATATGCCTACTCTACCGAGTCTGACACATAGTAGGCACATGCTAGGTACTCAAAAATATTTATTATATTGAATTGAGGGCTTGGGGAGAAATTGTTTAAGGAAATTAATTAACAGTTGGTTATCCTAAATTGGAATTATTATTATTACTATTTTTTGCTTTGGATGATTTTCTCAGTTGGTAGTAAAACAGTTTTTAAATGGTGATAAAACTCAACAACTCTAATGGTCATTTGAGTTTGGAGAACTATTTACAGGGTTTTTTTCTGTAGTAAGTTTTTCATCTCCTAGCTTGTGTACTTATTAGATGATTCCTCTTGCAGAAGAAAGAAAAACAAGTGAAACAAATTTTTGGCCTTTGAAAAGATCAGTCTTTATATATGAGGATCTCCCCTGGGAAAAGAGATCTTCCTGTTTTTATTACAGTTCATTTTGAGAAAAACAACTCCAGGTTTACTTTTCTTTTGAGTGTGCTTACTGTAGCAAGCAAAAAATATTTGAGGCACCTTCCGAAGGATTGGGTTAGAGTTAGGTCTAACAGTTTTTTTAACATAAATTTAATTAGGGTTACCATTAAAAAAGAATTGTGTTCATTTGTTCGGTCAGACTCCTTGGCATTGGTGACTCTCACCTCGGAGACAGTGGGGTTATGTTCACTCACCACCCTTGGCTGCCTCTCAGCCAAAGGATCCTGAACCCAATCTCAGTGAAGAACGAAAGGAGTCTCAGCTTCTTCTTGGCTTTTTTATTTCCACAAAAAAAAGTCCCCTATTTATTTTATTAAATAGCATTAGAATGTGATTATTTTACCTATATAATATATGTGTGCATATATAATATGCAGATTGAAATATATGCATATATTTAAATATATGTAGATATATGCTTATTTTATTGATTCTTCCAGTTCTGTTGAGATATAATTGGCATATAACATTATATTACTTCTGGTGTACAACATAATGATATATTGTGAAATGGTTACCACAATGAGTTTATGATACCCATCACCTCACATTTTAATAATCACAATTTTTTTCTTGTCATGAAAACTCTTCAAGATCTATTCTCTTACTAACTTTCAAATATACCATGTAGTATTGATAACTTTCATCATCAATACTGTACATTAAACCCCCAGAACTTATTTATCTTGGAAGTTTGTACCTGTTGACGATCTTCACCCATTTTGCCCACCTACAAACCTGCACTTCTGGCAACCACCTGTCTGTTCCTGTATTTATGAGTTTGGGTTTTTTTTCTTTAGATTCCACATATAAGTGAGATCATATGGTATTTGTCTTTCTCTGTCTTACTTATTGCACTTAGCATAAATGCCCTCAGGGCACATCAATATTGTCCCAGATGGCAGAATTGCCTCCTTTTTTTATGGTTGAATAGTATTTCTTTGTGTTCATGTATACCACATTTTCTTTATTCATTTATTCATCAGTGTACACATAGGTTGTTTCTGTGTCTTGTTTATTGTAAATAAATGCTGCAATGAACTTGAGGGTACAGATAGCTTTTCGAGATAGTGATTTCAATTCTTCAGATAAATACCTAAAAGTAGAATTGCTAGATTATATGGTCATTCTAGTTTTAATTTTTTGAGGACCCCCCCGTACCAATTTACATTCCCATAAAGTTAATTTCATATATTAATATTTTAAATGTAAAATCATTTCTCTTTTTATTAAATTAGAATGTTAAGTATATTATTGGCATATATTTTCTTCTAGAAAATAAGAAGCCAAATTGTTACCTCTCTGAACCTTTCTTTGTTTTAAGTTATAACATGCGGTGGTTATAGCATATTAAAAGATTACCTTTAATGTACACAGGAATATATACCTGCATTAGTATTTTTTAGTCTCTCCACAAACAACATTATGAGACTGTCATATTTAATGCCCCAGTATAACATTCAATGGTATGCACAGTAAGTAGACTAGATGTCATAGGTTTGCTAGCTTTGTAAAACAAGGAGCTGCTACAGATCTGAAGTTTTGAGTTTATTAAGTCTATTAACATAGCCCTCATGACATAGCTATGAACAAAACATAGAAATGTTCTCTTGGATGATAATTCAATTAGGTGGACTTGTAAGTGATCAAATAGTCATTCCTATAAGTTTTTACTTATAGATACATTAAACTTAGTAGTTCTCCAGAGTCAGGTATTACTGATTCAGTTGACTCACAGCTCAGGCAACAGGGGGTGATGTTAGGAAGCTGTTTTCAAATCTTCATAGTGACAGCAGACCCTTGTTATTTGTAGGGGCAAATACAGAGGTCTTTATGCATGATAACAAAAGCAACTAATTTATCCCGTTAAATACAGGTAACTGACCTTTTCAACCTCCAGAATGTTTATAGATATAAAACTAAAACTGTGAAGCTATTGAAATAAATTCTACTACTTAAATAAACTCAGTATACTCATATTGCATTATAATGGAGAGACTTTTCAGAAGTAGGTAATGTTCTAAATTCAGTTTGAAAGGTAACAATTACATATGGTCAAAATTAATTTTGAAAAGCTCATAAATCGCTCATAATCTACTTGGATTTATATGTATGTATTTTATGTGTTTAGAGCCATGTATTTCTACCACAATGAAAACATTCATATCCTTTCTCAAAAGTTTTAATTCATATTATTTTAGTTCCATCGTTTGAACAGATGGTAAGCACTCAAAAATGATAGCTAGTATCAGTGTTACTATTAGGCCTGAAATGAAAACATATTAAGTCAATGTTGTTTGTCCTCAACAATGATAACCATGAATAGAACTTCCAGAATGGTATTAACAACCTTCTATACCTACTGCAGTGAAGAGGAAAACACTTTGTCCATTTCTAAAATGACTTTTCTACTACTTCTATTATCCTTTTGTCACGTAAGCTGGTTTCCCAAGAGTCTAGTTTGGATAGTGAGACTTAGAAATAAATTTCGCTATATTCTAGACCAGTGCTATCCAAGAGAATTTTCTGTGATGATGAAAATATTTTCTCTCTGCACTGTATGATATGGCAACCATGATCCAATGTGGCTATTGAACACTTATCATGTGATTATTACAACTAAGGAACTAAATTTTTTATTTCAGTTAACTTAAATTTAAGTAGCCACAGGTAGCTAGTGTAGCTCCAGACAACACCTAATTATTGATTTGGTAACATCATTCTTTTTTTATTTTTTTTCAGGAAAAAAGTGAATATATATATATTTTCAATTTGAAATAATTTTAGGCTTTTAAACAATGTACGTATTGTTCTTATAGTCTACACTCAGCTTCCCCAAATGTGGTAACATCATTCTTTATTAACATCTGCGTATTAATAAAAATGTCAATTGGTGAATACTAAATTTCCAATGAGTACAATCTTTTTATCCACACAGAACTTGAGAGAAACTATTTCTGTCCTAAGTGATAGGATAGGTTTTATTGTTCATTATCACGTACCACTTTACTTTTCTAAATATATTCTATGGATTCATCGATTGGTTTCTGGTGATAAATTCACATTGTCAAATTTTTTCAGCTTTAAACCACAGGTTCTTTTTCACTGTGCAAGGACGTTGGCTTCCATCCTTCTTGCTCTTCTGCATTGTTTTCTTTTTTCTCATGCTCTTCTTCATGTATACAAATATGTCACCCTGAATTGAAGATGATTCAATGATTTTTAAGTCACATAATGTATAGTAGCAGGGATAAATCACTACCATTGTATTCTTTTTCTTTCCAGGTAAAGTTAGCCTTTAGGATTAACATGTAATTTTTCAAATGAGTTTTACATTTATTTCTTCAGATTTTTTTTTTAGGAAAGCAGGAGAAATGTGTAGTAGAACTTCTCTTAATGAAACTCTTTATTTGATTCTACTTAATTTATGGAAAAAATATATTTTTTTAACTTATCAAAAGTATACAGTGCTTTTCCAATTGCAGGCTCAAGGAATCAATTTTAAGGGTTGAAACCAGAAGTTGGTTTTTGTTTATTTTTTGAAGAGGTGGAATAGAATAGAAGGAATAGGAAATACCTGAGTGCTTCACACATAGTAAGGATTACTATGGTTTTATGAAATGCTAGTTACATTTATACACATATGTGCAAGACATTATACATTTCCGAATTGTGATGTACAATGGATTTCTTGCTATGGATCTTGGTTAAAAAGAAAATAAAAGTAAAAGGATTTAAAGCAATGGTGTATTTTATGGTCTGGTGTGGAGGCAGAGATGTCAGAGGATCTGGTTCAAGGCTGAGATTTACTTCTTTGGACAATCATTCAATGTCTTTGACTCTCAATTTCTTCTTTGTATAAATGAGCATAACTTCCCTATGTGCTTCATACAGTTGTTTCAAAGACCAGATAAAATTTTCAGATGTATGGAATTATAGCACTACTTATTCCTTTAAAATACGTTGTCAAGGGAGTTCCCTGATGGTGTAGTGGCTTAGGGCTTCAGTGCTGGCGCTGTCAGCACTGTGGCCTGGGTTCAATTCCCAGCCAGGGAGCTACCCACATACCAAAAAGCAAAAAAACAAACAAACAAACAAAAAAACATTGTCAATTATTTTGTATTGAAAAAACTCATGGCTTTCAATAGCAATCTTTATGCTCATGTTTATGAGTCTTCTGGTCAACTGAGATTTGGCTAATCTGTGCTGCATTTGACTAGTGGCTCTGCTTCAAGTTGTGTGTTGTCTGGGCTATGGTTTGAGTTTTGTTTTGCTCCACATGCATTTATTATCCAAGCAAAGGGGGCAGCAGCTATTCAGGGCATGCTTTTCTAATGGAGAATCACCAGAATACAAAAGCAGAGCCAAACCACATAAACATATTTATGACTTTTGCTTACATCATTGCCATGAAAATTCCATTGGCCAAATGAAATAAAATGGCCAAGCCCAAAGTCACTGGAGAGAGATAGTGTATTCCATTCCCAGTGGAAGTGAGAGAGAAGTGAATTTGCTGAACAGTAATATAAACTATCACATTACCCAAAAACCATTACATCCAAACTTTCATCAACTACTTCATTCTAAAATATGGAAAGGACAGCATAGCATCACTGTGTATTTGGTGCAAGCCTCTAACAGTATGGAGTATCTAAAATAGACACACAGTAAAAAGGAAACTGAGGTGATTTATGATGAACAGAGGAGAACATTTAAAATACTACAATATTCCAATAGAGTGATATCATATTATAGCAGTAAGATAAAAATAGCATGCTATGTAAAACAATGAAAATAAAGAAGCTCATGGAAATGAAAAATGAGGTAGCAATCTTATCTTAAATTCAGTAGAAGTTTTGGAAGATGAAGTCAAGGGAATCTTCCAGAAGTTAAAAGACAAAGAGAAAGTATAAGAAAATCAGATGATTAGTTCAACAGAGCCAAAGACCAACATCCAGAATTTCCAAGAAAAGGAGATATTAAAATGTATGCCATTAAAATATTTTAACATAATAATATAAGAAAACTTCTCTAAACTAAAGAAAACAAACCTCTAGATTAAAAAGAGCCCACATTAGCACAACACATGAAAAAAGACTCATTCTAAGGTTCAACACTGTAAAATTTCAAATCGCCAAGGGGGAAAAAGTGATTATAAAAGCTTTCAGAAACAAAAAAAGCAAATCATAGACCAAGTATTAGGAATCAGAATGACATAGGGCTTTACAATTGTGATCATAGATTCTTGGAGACAGTGGTGTAGCCCCTTAAAAATCCTGAATGAAGTTTAATTTCAATATAGATTTCTATACCTAGTCAATTTATCTAGTGTATTCATAGAATAACAGCATTTTTCAGGCATATAGACACTTTAAAAAATGTATTATTCATGTACTCTTTCTTATGAAAATCACCTGGTAAATATACTTCCACCAAAGAAGAGTAAATGTTAAAGCAGACTGACTTACAACCCAGAAAGTAAGGAACTCTAATAGGAGAATGTGTAAAGCGTAACTCAATGTAGAAGTCAATCAGGCCAGACATAAGGCACCAGGGATATATTTTTTATAGGAAAAAAATTTTATTAATAGAACTGATCATTTATCTGATGTGTTCCATTATTTGGAAAAATATTATTGATAGGTATTTGTCACATCTGTTTGATTATTTGGGAGAAAATGTCAGTTACCTATAAAAGTAATCTATTAAAAACTAGGCAATTATTTCCAGAAATAATAAAATATTGTACAAGAAAATTAATTTAAGCAAAATAATGCTCGTCTCAGTAGTTGACAATATTTCTATAGTCATTATAATGTAAGTGGACTACTGACTAACGATTTAATCAGAAGTGTTACATGGGAGGGTGATGTGGGTATGTTGGGTGGGTGGTATGAGACCTACATCATTCCCCTTTTTAACATAGGAAGTCAATAGATAATGTCTGATACCCCAAAATCAAAAAGTAGCATTATAAGTATGTCACTTAAAAATATGGAGATAAGTATCAGAAGAGTCGATAGTGTGTCCTTTGAGGATTAGGCTTGGAGATGGGTGAGGGGTAGAGCATGGGCACTGCCCTTCTTTGTTATGAGCGATTGAATACTATTTGACTTAAATTACTTTGATAACAAACTTTGATTAATAATAAAAATAGAGTTACATATGTCCATGATTAAGAAAAAAACCTCTTACAGTATAGATTATAAATGAATAGAAACAAGTCTCCTTTTCTCCATCTCCCATCCTTGATACTGTTCTCCTCTTAGTTGTTCTAGTGGTTTACATTCCTGACTTGAAGTATATCTTTTGGTCAAGTGTAAAGCTATCTGGATTTGTCATCGCCCAGTTGGCCAAAGATGGCCACATCAAACTGCATTGTAGACATTGCAGGTTAATCGTGCGCTTTAAGAATGGCGTTGAATTGGCCTGTGACTGTTGTGGGTCTTTCATCCCTAAGCCACGACATACAGCCAGGGAAGCAGCCCTGACCTAGTTGGGTGAGGCAAAGGGTTATCCTGCCAGTGGGAGCATGGCATTTCTGGCAGGAGATGCTTCTTCTAACTGTTGGAATTGGTGCCACGGCAGATTTTCCTGACTCGGGGAGTAAAGTGTTGAGCCCTGGTCCAGCTGGTTAGGTTATTTGTTGATTTTGATTATCTGCACCAATGAGCTCTTTTTCTGGCACAGATCATCAAAAGCAGCCAGTAATTTTCCACCTTCTTAACAAAAGTGCTTTTTGCATTTTGAAATTACAATAAAGTTTTATTTGGTTTTCACCAAAATAGTGCCTTTTGGGGGAGTTAAATCAAGAACTCTTTAGTCCTCAGTGATAACCATATATCCTTGGCAAGTCACTTTTTCTGCTTCTCTCCTTACTGTTCTTGAAAGATAGAGAAAAAAAAGATTAGTAATAATTAATGACACTTGCTGTCTTTTTATTAATATTCAGCTTCTTACCATGTGCTAGACACTCTGCTAAGTACTCATCATCTAATTTAATCTTCACAATAGTTTTAGGAGCTTGTTACGGTTATCACTCCCGTTTTGGATTGAAGCAACTGAACAACTTGTCCAAGGTCACAGAGCTGGAAGGTGCCAGAGCTGTGTCTGAAACCCTGATTTGTGAGGACTCTTGGGTCTGGGCTCTTTATCTCTATCTCCCAGTGCAGCCTCTGAGGTTTTAGTACATAAAATTAAGAAAGCAGAGGATTTATACTTAAGACCTAATGATCAATATAGGATTCCATTATATTGCTGTTGTATTGTGCTTATAAAAATTGTTGCATTTTTTTTCTTTTTAAGGAAGTTTGGAATTCTATACATTTTCTATATTCTTTTGTATCCTCTTAATTCAACATTTTGGAGTCATCTTTGATGTCTCCTGATATCTCTCTTTTCATTTCCCTATACTCACTGTGTTTTCTTTCTATTTCTGTTTTAATGTATGTGTTTTAATAATATCTCCCTACTCCTCATGCCTGAAATATTTCAGCTGTCTTTTGTGGCCTCCTGCTGCCAGTCTCTGCCACCTGAAGTCGATCATACACACTGACCCAGGTTTTTTAAAGCTCAATTTCTCTCATATAGCATACTGTTTAAACCATTAATATCTCCTCATTATATGTAATAAAAACACAGTTTTATTAATTTAGAATTCAAGACCTTTTATAATGTGGTCTCATCTAGCATTCCATGAGTTTATGTGTCCTTACCTTCTTTCCCACTTTCTTGCTAATATATTTCTAACCTGGCCTGCTAAAAATAGGTTTTCTCTAATATGCATTTGTTGTTTTTTAATATGTTTTGTATTTTAATAGTCTTTCTGTGTATGCACGTCTCATTTATCCAACTGAATTATTAACTCTTGTGTGTAGAAATGTAAACCCTCTGAGTCCAGCATAATATTTAGTACAGTGTCATGAATAAATAGCACTGTGTAAAAAAATGTAATGAATTTTCAAAGTTTTAAACTCAAAATATAATTTCAATTCTATACTTTTTTGCTTTTGTTAATTTCACAAATGTTAGATGAATAAAACTTAATAGATTTTTCTATTATGATTTTTCATCTCTTTATATTTAATTATGAGATGAAATATATTGGTATAACTAACAGTTTAAAATATTTTAAAGAAACAAGTAAGTTTTATTAGTATTCTAACCTGAAAAATACAGAAAATCTACTCTGAATGAAGTAGCTTTTGTCATTATTACATAGCTTTTTAAAAATAAAAAGCTTTAATGAGTTTTATTATATTGTTGGTAATATGTAGTTTTGATGGAATAAACAGTTTTTATAATGTAACAAATGTAAAAACTGAACTATTTAGTTTTTCTTGCCTGATGTATTACTTGTAGTTGGAAATAGTTCTGAAAATTGAGGAATGACATGAGGAAATTTAAAATGTACTTACATACCAAGTTTAAAACAGCCTGCTTACACACAATTTTGTTTTTCTAAAAGGGGATTGTATTTTTTGTACTAAAATTGCCTCTTGCTTTTTGCTGAATTCGAAGATGTTTCTAGCTTTTCCTTTCCCCTTTTATTTGTTTTTCTCGTTTTAATAGTCTGAATATTTATCTCTTAATTTTAAAAAATATTTATAGATGTTCTATAATAAATAAATATTAATAAATATTTCTGCTTTACTGTATAAATTATTTAAAACTATGATCTATGTGAGTATTTTTGCTTTGAAATATTTGAGTTTCAGTAAAACAAGGATGATTTGATCCTGAGACTAAAAAATTATCCCACATAAATTTTCATGTATTTTCGATGCCCACATTTATTAATCTGCGAGTGCTTTTGTTGTTGCCTTTTAAAATGCAATTTAAATGTAATACTATTTTAGCTCAAAAGTCTTACATACTCTAAATGCTTAAATGTTCTCATGCTGTATTTCTTTCCTAAATTATTTTTTCCAAATAATATTGAGAATCATTAAGATATTTTCACAACTCACATTTTAAAAAAGATATCCTCAATTATTTTACTACCATTTAATTTGGTTTTTAAAATATTTAAATAAACATATCTTTCAGAAAAGAGTCACATATTTTATGTAAATCACTGTGTATGTCTGATCTAATTCACATACACAATGTTACTTTTTTTAAAGGCAATGACATTTTAAGTTAATATTTTTTAAAGGGACTGAGCCTTAGAATGAAAGTGCAGATTATCTGTTTTGACTAAAATGATTAAAATCATTTAATCATTGCACTCTTAAAATTAGACTTCATCTTACGATCCAAAAAAAAATCACACTAACCTGCATTTTTGGCTTTGTTAATTCCCTTTGTCATTGAAATGGAAGCTAGCCTAAATTTTCTAATAATGCTTATCACATTTAAAATTCACGGCAAGGACAAAAATGAGATCGTTTTGAATTCAAGTGTGTGTATTTTATACGGATGCCTCCCCCTGTCTTCTCTCTACCTAAGGAAATGGAGAAATTAACGTTAGAGTTGAGACAGAGCGAGCAGCGCTTAGAACAGGAGCGGCAGCAGGCAGCCCGGGCCAGAGAGGAGTGCCTGAACCTGACAGAGCTGCTGGGCGAGTCTGAGCACCAACTGCACCTCACCAGGTACCCCCTAATCCCATTATGCACCGTAGCACCGATTTCATTCCACTGATTTTTGCCGCAGGCTTCCAAACAGTTGTTTAGAGTTAGTCTTCGTCGTTCAATCGACGCACAGCTTTCAGGCATAGTAAGAAAAGTGGAGATGTGGTAAGCAAAACACCCAGACATGTAAATGATAAGTGTGGCAGGGAATCACTGGTACATTACAAAACCTTTCATCTGCAGTGCTCAAATATTTAGGTGGTTCTCTGTCAATATAAGCAAAGTGACATTCTTCTCCTATCACCACCACCACCTCTCTTGTTAATTACATGTCTAATAAAACGTTGAGCTGAAGGATCTGAGTAATACATTTAGGAAAATAATCAGATACTGTCAGTGGTTAAAAAGCCGAAGTAAAAGACATCTTGAGATGCAAATGGGGATGGAACTGGTATAAGACAAGGAACCTGAGTTCTAAGGAGCAATAAAATATAGAAATGAAATTGATTGGCTGTGTCCATTTTTAAACTATTATTATAAGCATGCTTACACCCTCATGGTTTCAAATTACATTGCTTCTTCAAGAGATATTGTGGTATGATCATCATTGTCATAAAACTTTATTAAACTTATAACTCAGCCCTAAATTACAATAAGATATTTTAGGGAGCAAACATTTTATAATTTGCTGCATATTGTATATTAAAAACACACACACATACACGGAAATACACGCAGGAAAATTCCAACTGAGATTGTCAATATTTCACATTATCATAAGTGGTTTTTTTTCTCACTTTCAGTTTTAGTATAATTTTTCAATTTTCAGGTCAAGGCTTTGGGTTTGTTTAGTAATTGGAGATTTTCAGTTTTTCAAGAGAACGTTGTCTAAATACACGTGTAAGTTTATGATATTTCGTTTGGTTTGTAATTTAGGAAAAAAACCCTGATCTTCTTATCATAGTAAAATGTTGAATTTAAACTACGAAAGGGGACTGATCCCTTTTACATTAAATATGACAATGTAATTCTGAGCACGGTATGATAACAGATGGAGAAAGCACCACTTGAACAGCCTGCATTTGGAGAAAAAAATATTCTAGAGGTTGGTGAACCTCCCAAAGTTTTGGGTTAGTGTTAAGATGCCCCTAGTTCTGTTAAAATTAAACTTAAAAAAAAAAACATTTTGTTATGATAATATTCCAAATGGTTTGCTAGCATCCCTTTTCAACAGCAAAAGTAGAAGAGTAGAAAGAAGGAGAGAAAGAAAAGAAGGAAAGAAAGAAAACAAATCATTTATACATGTGTGGTATCTGGGAAAATCTAAATTGCCTAATAATGCAGAAGAATAACTGTTCTTTTAATGCCCACTGAAGGCATCATCATGGTGGGTCTGAGAACATAATGTTAGCATAGTTCCTAATGATTATTTAATCTTAGAAGCTTGAGAATTTAGCCTCATCATGATAGTTAATAGTTTTTCTTCTCTGTCAGACCTCTATTGAGATCCAGCCATTCGTGTGCTAAGCACTACTAAACCACAGAAATCAGACGGCTTTTAATATCTCTGTGCTGCTGAGCGTCAGTAAATAAATATTAATGCTGGTTTTACCCCCCCTTTGCCATGCTGTCTTATTCTGGGAGTTAATTTCTGAAGTCACAGCCCGTGGAGAGTTTTCCTGGGCGGTATCAATTTGTCCTGTCTGACAAGACCAATTTCTTGCAAGGAGAGCGTATTAAGATGCAGCAACTGCAGAAAGTGGACGAGTGGTAACTAATTCCTTTGTTCTTAAGGGACACCGTCTTCCTTGATTCCATAGAAGGCATTGTGCATTGAGCTTTATTTACACCAAGTCTACAAAAATGTAACCCAGTTTACAGGAAGTATAACTTCATTGCTTATTTCCTAAGTGCGGTACCCTTTTGTAAGCATTTCGTACATAGTCTGTGTTCATATTTTATAGAATCCACATTTGTAAATTTAAAGATGACAATAAAACTGCAAGGAACTGTGTATATCTCTCTTTTGCACTGAAAATGTGACTTGGTTGTGTGGCTCAACATTTCTGATATTCTTTTTGGGAGTTTTTTAGCATTTGCTTCCCCTCACCATTCTTTATTGATTCAGTATGTGGCTGAGATACACTATATCTGCCTTTTTCCTGTGCACCAGCTGAAGGAGAGAAATCCCACACAGGTAGTTCTTCATTTAGTCTTAAACTTAAACATTTTGAATGGCATATTCTAAGCAAAGTTCAAAATTGAATATGAAAATTATGTTATAAATAAGGATGAAATAAGGATCCAAATCTTCCCGGGCCAAGAAAATCTAAAAACTGGAGTAGAAATCTGTAGATCAATCTGAAAGAAAAATAACCTATCACTTTTTTTTTTGGTATTTCCCTTTATTGTCTAATTGGACTTGAAATGGAAAATAGATATTCAACATTTACGGAAGGAACCAATGGCTAAATATAACGTTCACTTATTCGACAAATATTTATTGAGCACTTACTATCTTTTAAGTACATTGCTTGGCTCTTAGCATAGAGGAAAAAATATGACTTGGATCCTACACTTAGGTTGCTCACACTTTACTAAGGAGCCAGATCTGTATATGCAATTATAATAGAATGTGATACTAGTGCAATGATAGAAATAAAGATTCCCACAGGAGCACACAGGAGGGAGAACTAGATTGCTCTGCATTGGAGGGGAAGATGATAGTCAGGGGACACTTTCTGGAGGAGGTGTTTGGTGGTTACCTTGCTTAGTGGGGTCATGAATAGGAGTTCTCTAAGTGGAAAAAGGTCGGTGAGTAACCCAGCTAGAGAGGACAATGCATGCTGAGTCATAAAGATGGGAGAGAACATGAACTCTGCAGTCAGGTTAGGTGTTTGGCAAGAGAGAAGTCTGAGAGTGGGGTCAGGGACCAGAGGCTGGAGATTGGGCTATTCTGAGAATAATGGGTCACTCTTGGTGTGTTTGAAGCAGGCCTGTCCACTTGATAGACTGTTGGGGTTGGGATCCCGACTCAGACAACAGCGAGAAGGTTGAACTTGGAGAGTTAATACAGGAGACAAGAAGACCAGTTAGGACGAGTCAGCAACTAGAGCCCATAGGCCGGACCTGGCCCCGTGTCTGTTTTTGTATGATCTGTTACATTTGTAACAGATCATAGAATAACAACAGATCATAACATTTTTAACAGGTTGAGGGAACAAAAAGAAAAAAAATATTTTGTGGTACATAAAAATGGTACATCCAGAAATAAAGTTTTCCTGGACTCAGCCACCATTATCCCTTATTATGATGTATGGCTCTCCTGTGGCAGAACTGAGTATGGTCCTCCTTCAAAGCCTAAGGTATCCACTATCTGCCCCTTTACAGAAAAAGTTCACAGCCCCCCAGTGAGAAGCCTGTTTAACTCAAGTAAGAAATCGGAGGGCTTGAACTACGACGGGTTTAAATGTATATTTCAAGAAGTTAATTGAAAGGCACTGTGAAAATAGATTTTTCCAGAAAGAGATGATTGACAGGACCCCAATTAGAATATAAGCACAGTAGTTGTACTGGGTTGTGACTGTGCCAGTAACGTGGAAAGGAAATATTAATAAAAAAAAATAATAGCATCTTCAAGAGGCCCTTAAGTTAGCGAATAAGAGAGTCCCGACACAAGGTGACTCGGAAGTTTCTAGCCCACGTTAACTGAACGATCCGTTAGTCTAACTAGGGAACTGAAAAGCAGTCACAGAGGAAAATAATATGTTTTATTTTGGAACTCCGGTGGGGATGGCCAGCCTAGGTATCACGTGAGGAGAAAGGTCATGATGAGAGGCTTAGCTCTGGGTGGTTTTGCCTAAAGACATTACAATGGTTGTAGCCAAGGGAGTGGGTGAGAGCCTCTGGAGAAGACCTTGTTTGTAAAGTTCTGTGGAAGAACAGCCAACGAGACCAAACTGGGGCAGCCAGTGTGTAAGAATAAGGAGTGACGCAAAGGAAGTTTTGGTGACATAATGAAAACCATATGCTTTGCTTAGGGGAGTCCTCCAGGTATGCTTGGACCGAGGCAACTGAGTCTGTCTTCCCCCTGGGATTCCCTGTCTTTGCAACACTTGACCGATTCCTGAATTCTTGGAACCTGCTTACTTGCCTAGAAAATAAGGTTAGACTAAATGATTTCAGTTTCCTTCTAACTCCAGTAGTCAGTTATTCTAACAAAGATTCCACACCATGCATTATTACGTTTCTACGTCCAGCCGTGAGCCGTGTAAGTTTATCCTTTATTTAAAATGTTTCCTTAGGTTTCATAGAAATGTCCTTCCTATCCACCTTCACGGTTGAGGCTGACCTCTCCTAAGGGTTATGAAAATAATCTCCTAACATCCCTCCAACCTCTTATGCCAGCCGCCGCCAAGTGCGCATTCCTGAGCACTGCCTTGACTGTCACCTGCTCTCAGAACCTTCCATGGTGCCGTGCTGACTACTGCAGAAGTCCAGAGCACTCAGCACTGAAGGCTCCCTGAAGGCTCCCTCTCTTCTGGTTATATTTCATCGCCATCAATTTCATCCTCTTGCGTGCTGATTTCCAGCCAAATTTAAGCAGATGCAGCCCCCTACTGAATTTTTAGACTTTTCTGTGCTTTTCCTGTTCTCTAGGCCTCGATGACTCCTTTGACCTTCTCTAGCCCTATTCTAATTTTCCCTTCTTTTCCAGGTTTCCCTGAAATCCTGACTTTATTACTGTTAGCCCTCTGCATGACCCCCGCCAACCCCACCCCGAGGCCTCGTGCCCACTTAGAGCTGAAGGCACTTACGACGGGCTAGATGAATTCCTCAAATCGGGAAGGATGAAATGCTGAAACAAGTGAATTTTTACGTAGTACCTGCTTTTCTTCTATTCGTATTCTTGCACCTAGCTCAGTCCTTTGCAAAGAGTTGGGGCTCAATAGATCATTATTATAGGAATGGTTGATGGCATTCAAAGCCCAATACTGAGAGAGGTGTGTGTATGTATGCATACGAATGTGTGTATATATACAGGTAACCTCCGCCTAACATGGCACTTCTACAACATGGTTTTGCTCTAACAGTTCGAGAAGTAGAGAACTCCCCCACACAACATGCAGCGTAATGAGAGCTTTTAAGAGCAAAAAAATAATCAAAATTAGGGAAATCCCTGAAAAACACAGAACATAATAAAAGCTTTTAAAAGCAAAAGATATTTAATACATGTTAATATGTATTCACTCTTGGTGAAAATTGCTTTAATAAAGATATTTCTCTTAATTATAAACATAGAATAGTAGTTTTTAAAAAATTTTTGGAACCTAACCTCCTTTTTTGTACTAGTTTTTTGTTTCGTATGGCACGGATTTGCATAACACTGCACTTTCAGGAACCTAACAACTGTGTCTATGGGGGGTTACCTGTATATGTATGAGGGCTAACTGGAAAAAACCCAGCTATAAAAGACTTTATTTTTCATATTGCATGACTGGATACTTTCTGGACAGCCCTCATGTATGTATGTGTGTACGTATAAGAGAGAAATGTCATAGCCTAAGTTATGAGATCCAGGAGCGTGATTCCAGGTAACATATTACAGGGACAGAGGTGGGGTGAGTAACTTCTTACTGACCTTGGTAGAATTTGGATATAGGAAAATGGGAATGAAGGGTATTCCGTGGGACATTCCAATGGGAAAATGATATTTGGGAGGTGCATGTGTTAAAATCGAATACATGCAACCTGTCACTTAAATACCTGAATATGTTTAGATACATTGTCTGAGGTTAAGAATACATTTAGCCCAGGACCTGCCTGGTACTGTGCTCTGTGAAGTAGCTCTTTACAAAATAACAGTGGTTGTAGCTAAAGGTGGTGACCTCAGTGGCCTTCAGTGGCTGGACCTCTGCTGCACCCCAGGAAGTGAGCCTAGTGCTTTTTCATTTTGTCCTCCCAGGAGCTCTGCAAGGTAGACTCTGCTGTCCCTGTGGTACAGCTGGTACCACTGAGGCACAGAGACGTAAAATGACTCCTCTAAGGTCACGCAGCTGATATGGTATGGAAGCAGTTTGAATGCCAGCAATTTGCCTACAAAGCCTATGCTGTTAATTCTGTATGAATTAGAAGGGAAATGGATTAAAGCAATTGTTCCCAAAAAGATAGCAGAGAAAAATTAGTAGCATAAATTTATAATAGAAGGACGTGTTAGTTGCTCTCTTATCCAGTGATATCAATGCAGGTTAAGTTGTCCAAACATCTTTAAGGAGCTAGAGGATTGAAATCCCTCTGACGAGACGACCGCTTGCATATACTCGGGCTGATTACTTTATGACGTGACATTAGAACAGCCACTTCCCAATGTCTGTGTGATTGTTATTAAGTCCTTACTGAGGCGAACATGTGCCTCCCTGCCTGTTGGACGTGCATCACAACAGATTCCTTTGGAGCACAACCCTGCATCTTTTTCTCAGATCTGCTGGGGAGCTACCACAGGAAGCCTTCTGTTTATTTTTCAGAGGATTGAGAAGCTGAATTGTGTGGCGTGCAGAGGGACGACCTAGCTGCCATGAAACCTGTAGGCTCCAGCTCATACCAGCAGGGCTACCTTTACAATTTTTTTACTTCCCCTTTCCCATAAAGGCTTCACTGATACATACTTCGGAGCATTTGTCAGAAACTGAGTAATACACTCTGACCTACTTTTGTGATCCACCTGGGGAGATCTGACCTGTGACCTAGCGAGACAGCAGCTTGGATATAGTATTCGTAGCTTTTTGAAAGTGAGAAAGCGTGTAAAAGAGGGGTCCCCAGGGCATCCTGTTATGTTGGGTGGTTTACTGGGGGAGAGGTTATTAAGGCTTCTTTTCCAGACCATTCAGCTTCCACATCCTCAAGAGCCTCCTTGGATTTACTTGGTTAGCCTCTCCGATTACCACCGCCAGTGCGGGCTCTTGGGCTGAAGTCGTACAAACCCAGAAGGGGAGACTGATTCGCTCGCTGCCCAGACCACGGGCCGTCCGGGTCCGGCTGCTGCAGGGTTTCTTGGAGTGGAGACTCGGGGCAGTACCAGCTTGCCATGCGTGTCTGTGATTTGCAGGGCTCGACTTCCGGCTGGATGTTGCCTCATTCTTTGAGGTTCCTCTGCCCCGTGGAGTCACATCCTTCAGTCTGAGCTGAGGGTAAAGGAGACGCCCTTGATCTCTGACTGTCACATGTGACTTCCTAGCTCCCCTCCACCTTCGGTTTCAAAACCTTCAGTCTGAATGGCAAAACCGAGTCGCATGCACACACATCATTTTGGGTGTACGCCTGGCAGCCTCCCCAGAACCCCAGGAGTAAGGGACGAGACTTAGCAAGGGGAGGGGATCTTACTAGGGCAAGCTTGTCCACCCTGTGGCCCGCGGGCCACATGCAGCCCAGGACGGCTTTGAATGCAGCCCAACACAATTTCATAAACTTTCTTAAAACATGATGAGATTTTTTTTTTGCGACTATTTTTTTTTTAGCTCATCAGCTATTGGTACTGTTAGTGTATTTTTTGTGTGGCCCAAGACAAACCTTAGCAAGGTTATGACACCTTACCGAGTTGTTTGTACAGCGCTGCCAGCGTAAGTGCACAGTGGCAAGTTCACGGACTTTATTGTCAGATTTGAGGGATGGCGACAGCTCTGATAGAATAAGAGTTCCAAAATTGCTTTGAAGGGTGGATGAGGTGCTGGCATCGGTGCAGAGCTTCCCAAGGGGAGTGCTTTGAAGGTGACCATAGTGATACTCAGCAATGAGGTATGGAGCACTTTTCCTAGTGTGAGTTCGTGAAATTAATTGTCTGACCTCATGTAGATAGATAGATAGATATGTAGATACATGGATATCTGTATTTTTAACACAAGAAGTTTGAGACGCAACTCATATTCACAAATAAGTGCAAAAACATATTTGAAAGCTACATAGCACTGCTTTCATGGTTGTAAAATCTCAGTTCATGGGCCAGGATCGGGCCTTTTTCATCTCCATGTCTCTGGCACCCTGTTTGGCATCAGGCTAAGTCTAGCAGGTTCTCTGTAAACTCAGAATAAATGTGTCCCTCCTCTTTATTGTTGGGGAAAATTAAGAAGGAATGGCACTCTGCTTCAGATGACAGCTCGCTTAGGAACTTCTGACCCCTCTTCATTTGAAGAGGATAGTGTAGCGTTGGCATGTATTCTTCCTGTTCGTGGTGAACTTTTATCTTTTTTTCTCTTTTCCTCCTGAGTTTATTGAAGAATTTTTAGTCTGTAAAGTTTCCCTTTAAAAGTTAAGCTCATTTCTCAACCTCCCCCCGCCCCGTACTCCTTTCATGAATAAATTAAGCAGAGAACACGTCAAAAATAATTTTAAATGGATATATGTGTAACCAACATCAAGTCTCAAAATAGATGGCCTTGGTACTGTTTTAAATTGTGTCCTCTTTTTCTTCCCTCACCCAGTCTCAGAGGAATCAGGCTGTCAGGAAAGAACTGGCCTTCCGTTTTTCTCTGGCAGACGCCACGTTGCCTGAGACGGCTCTGCTCCACCTGCGTGAGGGGCCGAGAACCCCCATCTCCATGTGGCCCGGGCAGGAGAGGTTAGGGTCACCAGGGAATGTGTCGCTGCAGGTCCTGCTTTCCTGCTCCCTGGCTCACTTCTCTCAGTTCTGGGAAGCCCAAATGCATGTGCAATGACCATCTATGCTGGGGATGTAATCTTGTCCCCTGCCACCCAGGCCCGGAGCCAGGAGCATGGTGGCGGCCACAGCCAACTCATTTCCTGAAGAAGCCCAGAGGAAACTGAGAAAGTATTGCTTGCCTGACTCAACCACAATGAGTGAAAATAGGAGGGAAAAAAACCCAACATAGACTTGTTATCCTAATAGCCCTAAGAAGGACTATGTTTTAAAAGAAAGCTCTATTCTCCCATGATTAATTTACGGTAAAAGAAGTATGAAAAAATTCATCAACTTGATATTTAATGTCTTCTTAAACACCTCTTCCTAAAGGCATGTGTTGGTTAGGCATTACTCACTTGCTGTTTGCAGTTTGCCTGCTACCTGCAAGTAGATTATACAGTGATTCACTGGTGGATACATCCTGGAATTAAAGCTGAAGGGTTCTGAGGAAAGTAGAGGCTTGGAGAATATCCAGTCTCCTCAGTGCCCGTCGTGGACAGTCTTCCTGGGACACCATGGCCCAATTCTAGTAAACACGCTTGCGTGAACCTACTGCTCTGTTCGATTGGCCGTGCAGAGAATGTAGTTCCCTGAACTCAGGCACTTGCCATGGACACCAAATGGGTCAGAAAACATTTGTAAAGCCAGGTTACACCTGAAGGGAAGACTGTGTTCGGCGTGACCTCTCCCAGCCAGCATAGGTCACCTGTGGGAGGGCGGGGACAAACAGGCAGAGTACACAGAGGTTCCTCCAGTGAGGTTACCCGTGTCTAAGTAACACGTCCCTCTGACACCTTGTGTGTCTGTCTCCAAGAAGCCTCTTTCTGACCAGAAGGTACCTCAAAAAGATTTTATCACAAGGTGGTGGTGTTGACAAACGAGGGACACAAAGGGAGAATATTGTTAAATAGATGACATCCTATTTTCTAACTCTTAAGTAGCCCTGTGTTGAGGGAGTCCTTATTGTAAATATAACTATACCAACAAAGGAAGTATATAAAATAAGGTAACAAGTCACTACAGGAAAATCTGCAGAGGGTGGGGATAGGCGGCGTTCAAGATGAGGCACTAAAAACAGGTGTTAGCAATATTCGAGATTTGCTTGTTTTCCGGTAGCCGACCTGAGGTGTGGTCACCCAGTGAGCCATCAACTTGGTCTTGACACTAGTCCTAGTTCCTCGTCTCTGATTGCCTTCTGTCACCTTAGGGAAAATCTCCGAAGGCACTCTATTTCCTCCAGATCTTAACTGTGATTTTTATGAGGATATACATGAGAATGAGGATCACTGAAACTCATTCAGGACTCTGTAAATCTGAGGTGTGGCTCACCGATGCGGGGAGTCTAATGTTGTTCCTGTGAATTGGTGTAAAATGAATAGCAGTCACATTGCAGTGCTCAATCTAGAAAGCTTCCGAGCAGATGAGGAGCAATCAGATGTACTTAAGTCCTTTTTAACAAGGTGGTGGCGTCCACAAACACAGGACACAAAGGGAGTGGATTGTTAAATAGGTGACGTCCTATTTTCTAACCCTTAAGTGTCCCTCTTTGTCTTTCGAGGATGCCCTGTTGCCATTTTCGATATTAACTGTTTGTCAAACAAGACCTCGTGGAATCAGCTCTGTTTGTTGTCCTGATGGCAGTTTCCTATTCCTAAAAAAGACGTTTATTCAGAATCATTCACTATTGAATTACTCGCCACGTTTGAGTTGAGGAAAGAGGATAATTATGTTAAGGAATCATACAAATCATCTGCAGTGGCAGTAGACCTCGTGTCAGAATGCCTAGAGGAACCCAAATGCTGGCGATCAAACTGACGGGCACAAAGAAATCATCTGTTAAAAGTGGAAGAAATCACGAGACGACTCGTGTAACTAATAAACTTTTTAGATGCTGTTTCATATGTTTGCTTTTCATTAAATTCAGCAACGGTTGCGACTGCGTTGTGATTCAGTCAACATTTATTCCTATCTGTTTTTCATATACAAAGGCTTAGGGGTGCCAGAAAATAAACTGTTAACGGAGAATTAACTTCTTTGGCACGCTTTCCTACTTATCTTCCAAATTAAAGAAAATGAAATGGGCAGAAACACAGTGTAGATTACCTCCTTTTTTTGTCAAAAATGGTGGGAATTTGAAAATTAATAATAAAAAAGGAACAGATGCAGTAACATGCCAGAGGGAGATTAATGTGGAGAGTAAAATCTGTGAGCAACAAAACTGAAGCAAACTGAATCAGTGGGAGGTGGTTGTACAATCAAAATCAGGATAAAAGAGAAATTACAAACAACCCTGCACTTGTCAAAGTAGTAGTAATGAAATCCTGACTCTGCCAGCAGTGAGAACCTGTGTTAGCACTTTGGGGTAAGGATGGTAGCCGGGTGCCAGGTAGGAGGGCAGTGTGAGGTTGCTGGGCAGCAGCCATCTTGTGTAGAACAGATGGCACGGAAAGCTGGCAGGGGAGGGGCTCCTTAGCAGAACTAATCAGACAGTAACAGATAGGGCAGCTGGGAAGACTGACCACAGAGTGGGAAGTCTGCGGGGTAGCCGAGTGCCATGATGTTTGCAGTGGTGTGCCCATTGGTCTGAGATAAGACCTTGCAACGTCTTTCCCATCTTCGGAGGAACTGAAACTTTTGTTCCGAAAGAAAAGTGGGAGTTGCATTGTGTCACGGGGCAGGGGTGGGGGTGGGGGGCGTCAGGGCAGAGACTGAGGCCGGCAGGGCTGTCCATCGCGGAGTTCGCCGTGGGAGTTAATCCCAGCTCCCACAGAACTTTGATTTTTTTTGCTGTTTGCGTGGCTCTGCTGTCCTGTGTACAGCGAGGCATGCAAGAAGGACCTCTTTATGTAGTTTATGCACCAGAGTCTGCAGTATCGAGGCGACAGTTAACATTAGAAAAGACTTTCTGCAGTGATTGCTACCGCATACGTCTTCCACAAATGAAAACCCCGTAGCAGCCACGAGATACGACAGGCACTTACGCCTAATAATTTCTCATAACCTATTTAAGCCGGGTTTCATTCAGAGCCCCGGCCCTTCTTTTTCCGCTCACGTAACTGTGGATTGAACATCAAAGTGTTAGGCATAATTCAGAGCACAAAACCCCAAAACAAAAATTAAGTTATTCTGAAAGAAATGAAAGAACAAAACGGACCCGTTTAATTTAAATAACTTATTTAAGGAGTCATTTTTTAAAAATATAGAATTGGGACATTTATGCTAAAACTATTAATTTAACAAAGAAATCCAGATCTCCTACATCTGTTTTTAAACTAGTATATTCCTTTTTTTTTTTTTTTTTTGCAGGAGGTTTGTAGCTTGGCTCAATTTATTCAGTTTGGAGGGGAGGGGGAACATTACCAGGATTTGAAATAGGTGGTATAACATAGCCATATGCTATTTATGCAGCAGTTTCTGCAATAAATCTAATTTGGTGCTGTCAAAAAATTAGACTTATTTGATATCGCAGCACATTAGTAAATGATTGTGGCAGATTTAAAGTTGTCACTTAGTCTCTTCCTACTCTTAACAGCATCTCGCAAATCCTACCCCCCACCCCCACCACCCCTGATCAACTCTGAGAAAATGCCTCAGTTCTTTGTCCTGCAGTCCTGCAAATATTTCCACATCTGAAAGGGAGGCCTTGCCTAAAGGTAATTGAGGAAGGGGGTGGAAGAATCAATATCCTGGTGTGAAAAAGACTTCCTGACTCTCTAGGCAGGAAAATCAAGAAACCAGAGAAGGATAATCGTGTGTTCATCATTGTCAGTTCCTAGAAAAGCAGAACTGCTAGCTAGTCTCGTTCAGAATGTAGACAAATTAAGGTCAGTTCTTTATTAAGGAGTTTAAATATTTTACCTTCCGTCCTACGTCCATATGCTGTTTTAGGAAAACTGATATTAGAGAACGTGAACGCCCCATCAGCGCGTCTTCACCTAGCAGCGCTCTTAGAAACGGCTTTTCAGTTTGCTCGTGCAACCTGGCACCGTTGCTTTACATGCCTCTGGATTGTTTTTCTGTTCAATTTGTGTTTCAGGTGTTGGTATCAAACTGTCTCAAACTTTCTCCTAGTTTTTCTATTTCCAAGATAAAATAAGACTATTACACATTAGGCAGATAAATATAAACAGTATTCTCTGAATTCCTTAAATTAGTCCACTTGTGAAAGTCACCATGATATCGTTTCCCTATTCTTTTTCTTACGTAGACACGGAGGGGAAACGTGTGTGTGTGTGGATATGCACATTTCATGCATCTCTGTGTGGCTGCGAGGGATGTAATACTGAGTGTTTTTTGTTTGTTTATGTTCTTACCATACAAATTTTCCAAAACAAGCCCACGAGCGTGTTTTTGAAACGCAGTTTGCTAAGAATGAAGAGTTCCTTCACGGTGATTTAAGCAGCCTCGATTAAACTCGCAATGTGCTAATACTTCTTGCTTTTATATAGCAAATTAGACCATGGAAATGATCAAATCACCAGTATTCTTTCCATGCTATTCAGAAGCACGGATCTAGGTAACCAAACTACCATCAAGCACTGATTACACCAAAGGGAAAAAAATATCTAGAAAAGTATAAACAAACCTGCTGGGCAGATTAGATAATGTTTCTGAAATTTACTCCACATAAAGAGAAATTATTTAGAAATTAACATGTTTCAAGAAGATGAAAGAGAAAGCACCTCTGTGAATTCATATTTGATTTTCAAAATCCATATATTAAATTTCATTATAATGTTACACAAGAATGATTTATAGCATGCAGGGCATTTTGGAGATGAGTAATAAAATTGAAATTGAGTTTAAAAAGAACGTCTCTGCTCTTGGATTTTAAGTCTCCTTGTTTTTTTGTTTTTGCATTTATATTTAGCATCATAATAATTTTCTTTAGCACATCTGATAGAGGGCTCTGATAAAATAATATTTTTTATAAATTATAAATATTGACTCAATCAAAACTTTAAGATTTAAATTTTAAATTACTGGTGTTAAGGTTGCTTTTACTAATAAAACCTGCTTTCATCTATATGTCAGTGAAAAAAGCTTGCATTTCAATCTTTTTGAAAAAGAATTTAGAAAAATTTACAAACTCGATTCATTTTACTTAATAAAAGCAAATGCAGTAAGGTTAAATTGGGGGATAATTCTTGAAAATATAAAAGCAGCACTATGAGTGTAGGTTCACAGTTGCTCTGGTTAAAATTTTTGCCATGTATTTTCTCCTAAAAAGTGATCTCCCTTTTTCTTAGAAGAAATTTGAATTGAGTTATCGGTTTGCTTTTTTTCTAAAGAATATGATTGCCTAAAATACAGGTAGAAAATTCAACATGAAGAGATTTTATGTCCAATTAATGAAGGGAGAGTGAGCACTTGAGAGTTATAGACGACGCAGAATAAATTCAGTTGAGAGTATAATTTTCACCTAATTTCTAGGATTTTATCTTCTTTCACAGAACTGGCCTATTGATACAACGTATATTAGCTAGATTATGTGTTTGTTTCACAGCATGTATTTGAATATTATTTAAGTAGAACTGTTTACTTTTTAAACGATGGAATTGAAGATAACACATGAATTGATTTGTATATAATGGGTTAAATTTTTCAAAGCAGTAATGGAGCTGTGTGGCTTATAATTGAAATGGTACATCTTTGTACATTTTAAGCATTTCAGTGCAAAATTTCTTAATTGGAATACTCTTTGCCTTGGCTAGTTCATTAGTGAAAATATTTATTCCTCAAGTTAATGCTATATAGTATGAAGCAATTTTTACAGAGTGTAAGCTTGTTTATGATATTTTGATTTCACTTTAAAACTTTTATTTTGCATCTTATACATATAGTTCATACTCGATATAATAAGAAGTGCAGACACACATGAAGCAAATACGTATCAAGCTGTCTGATTTTACAAATGATCATTAAAACACCCCATCTTAGTACTTCGACTCCAAATTATTGTCTTCCCGAACCCAGAAGTAATTTTCACAAGTACAGTACGCAACAGAACTTCATCTTCTGCTGGTTAGCAATAGAGGATTTAAATCCATGCCGACAGTTCGTTTGACAATGACCTTGAGGGGCTTTGCTTCTTGAAGAAGAAAGCAGAAGCTTGCGGTAAACAAAGTTCACTTCTGACAGATGGATTGAATGACAGAAAGGTTGCGAGTGCCAGAATAGCCCTGGCAGAGGAGGAAATGTTCACTGGAATCCAACAGGAGAGGAGGTGTGAACAGGTGCGGGGTTGCTGACGGAAGGGGAACCAGATGGAAGGAGCCAGAGCCAGTTTATTTAAAGGAAAAGGCAGAAAACATTGAAAGGCTGTGCGATCAGTGGCTAAAAGTGTTCGTAGAGGAAGGTAAAAATTCACAAAGCAAAACTGCACAGTGGGGTAGCTCACACTTAGCATAATGGTAGTAATTTGTGAGTTTAGTTTGGAAGTTGCAATTGAAATACATTTATCTTGGCTCTTGACACCATCAAGTATAGATATTTGAAAGTTGTTTATTTTTTTTTAAGTTTCTAAGCTTTTTTTTTTATCCATCCATTAATTTAATTTTTTCCAGCCAGAAGCTCCGTGGTGATAATACTAAAATTGTGTCATCAGCTGGAAATGGAAAAAAATTCAAGTGAAGGTTAATATTCCATTCAAATTTATCTTGCAATGCCTCAGTTTGTGCATACGTGGGAAGCAAATCCATGCATTGTTGGGTGACATCTATAATATCTAAGAAATTTACAGTGTTAGAATAGATCCCGTTGGTTGCTTTTGTTGTTTTGAGTCTCTGTTCACGTTGTGAAGTCCAGTTTGTTTGTTTGGGCTGGAACGCTGTCTGAGATGGACATTTGCCCGCCGTGATCTGCAGGTCAATTTCTGTTGCGGAGTTTACCTGATTTCCACTGACTTTCAGTGACCTGCCTTCGGGCAGACACCTGCAAACTCCAGTATCGTTGACAATAGGAACAGTAGATGGTGGGACAGGAAGGAGGACTTTATTTTCTTAGACTGTTAAAATTAAAGTTTCTCTCTTTGCAAATCAAGACCTCCTGGCTAATCATCTGCCTGGTCACGTGCACACCATTTAGATGGGCCCTTGTCTACCTCTGCTGTCCTTCAGAAGTTTTCTGTGTTACATTTTCGATAAAGAGATGCCAACAGAGGAGGAGCTGCTATGAAGCCATCACCAGGAAAGATTATGAAAATCCACCATTATTTTGAGATTTTTATGATCTAGTAATTTATCCATAAGAATTTCTGCATACTTGGACAAAGCTTAAATACTCAGAGTCAATTCAGTGGGTACTGTATTCACTTACCCCATCACAGAGCAGCTTGAATCAAAAAATTACACCTGATTAGGGTGGGGTGTTTTGAGACATTTTGATTTTAGAGACAACATCTATGATCCATGACATGCTTTTGTCAGTGAAAAGAAAGAACTGAAATTTGATTAGCAGTTATAGAAGGTATTTACTTATGCCTCTGTGGTTTATGGAGACCATTTTTGGTCTTCTTGTTTTTAAGACTGGATGAGGCTACATACAGCTATCTATTTGAAAGAAAAATAGGAAATCGATAATCCATACTTCAAAATCAGCTCCAAAATTGTCTCCCCCCTGTTTTTTAAGAAGCTATCATCTAACAGATATTCGTATTAACCTAAAATTTTACATAAAATTGACTGGGACATACTTGCTTTAATTGTAATGTGCCTATTTTGCCATCTCTTCCATTACAGTTATGAATACTTTTATATAATAATGCCACTAGCATGGTGCTGCTGTGTAAAATACCATAAAGCTCACCTGGATTATGGGATGCAAATCGCAGGTTGTAAAAAGGAACTGCAACAATTTGTGTTATCACTTGATTTTCATGCCACAAATTAAATTGCCTGCTCTTTATAGGTAGAGCTAATAGCTTTCCAGAAATATATAAACTTCGTTGTACCCAGCATAGTGTCTTACGTCATAGGGGCCTTGAATTCTTTTTCAATGAAAGGTAACAGGTGGATTACTGTTAAATAGGCATTCATTTAACATTTGAGGGCATGTTCTATTCCAGCTTATACTAGGCACTGTAGATTTTTAAAATGAAGAGGACACGATTCTTCTTTGTAGCTATCCTAGAACCTAGTATACACAAGGCTCATGGAACTACATACTCTGCGTGTGTGTATGTGTGTGTGTGTGTATGTGTGTGTGTGTGTGTGTGTGTGTAAAATCTAGAAGACAGTATTTAGAATTATAAACTTTCCTAAGATCATTTTAAATGAATGATTTAATGAAACTACCCATCGAGCCTAACAGTCATCATAATGATAATGTGAGAACTGAGATACAGCAAAGCTAAGCAACTTGCCCAAAGGCAACAGTTATTTAGTAGAAGGTGTAAGTAGACCCTCCATCTCCTTGCTCTTAGTGCAGTGCTCTTCCCTGTCTTCCTCATTTGATTCCTTTGTCTTCATTGATAATATGACTTGTCTGAACAAACCCCCATTAAAATATTTCTGTAGAAGTCTTGCACAACCTGTTGCTAAAGGGAAAATGATTTTCTTTTTGGACCTTGACACATGATTACTAGTTCTTGAAACAAAACAAACCAAAAAAAAAAGAAAAAAAAAGAAAGAAAAGAAAAAGCAAAGAGCTTTAGCTCACAAACGGCAATTACAACTCCTTGGAACACTCCTCCTGGGGGCGGTGGTGAAGATAGCTCCCTGGACACACTGTTTGCTCCACAGTGAGCACATGACTCACATTAATTCAATCTCCAAGTGACTCTTCAGGTAGATTCTGCAGTGGGCCCATTTTACAGATGAAACTAAGGTGTACGGCGCTTACTGTCTCGACCTAGGTCATGGCCCTATGAAGTGGTGGAGTTGGGATTAGGCCCCAGAATACGATTTTATCCATTGCCCCTGAGGGTGGGTGTTGTTAAAAAGATAGATTCTGTGACCCGTTCTTTTGGAAAGCTGAATTAAACAGGGTTCTTGACAGTAGGACTTGTCCGATCCCGTAATATGCTAGTGTGCGTTGTGACTCTCTTAGAAAGGCATTTAGTTTTCAGTGTTTTCCACATTTATATGACTTACAGAAACTTTTGTATTAAATCCCCACACATCTCCCAGGAATCAGGTGTTGGGGAATACGTTTTGGGAAAAACTAACCTAAATGAAGTTGTGGTAGGACAGCCAAGAGTTACCCCGTGGGAATTCTTTGTTTCCCGGTCTCGTCAGTGCCTCTGGAACTTCACTCCCTGACACCACCTCCACGCTCACTTTACTTGCATTCATGAAGAGGGTCCTAGGTAGGCAGGTAATTTTCCGTCTAGATTTAGTGAGGCCTCAAAAATGGAAGCGAGAGTGGGGGAGCATTTGGGGCCATCACTCGCTTAGCTGTGCTGGAGTCGCCTTACGGTAAGTTCTTTTGTATCTGTTGTTCCAACTTCGCCTTTGCATGCTAATAACTCTTGAAAATACATTTGACACATCACTCAATGCCAGTCAAGTTCATTTGAATTTAGGTACCTGGCCTCGACTCTTAGAGTGATATTTCAGGGAATAAATTAGGATGGATACTTTGGATATAAATCCCTTTAGACAATCTTCTGCCAGGAATTTGCAGGCCCCTAAATCGGACTCTGCAACAGACTTTCTTCATCCTCAACTGTTGCTATTTGAGATCCCTCCCTTCTGTGTTTTTCCTTTCCTGTATCCTGAAGCAATGAAACAAGTCTTAGGGAGTAAGCAATAGGTGAGGAGTTTAGCACTCATAATGTGTTAATTTTCCTGTAAATACCTGTGGAGATGCCTATAATTTATCATTATATCAGGCAGCTTCTATTGGTGAGATTCTCTATAAACAATGATGTTGTAATGATGGTGACGACTGGAATTGTGATTCTCGTGAGAGCTTATTACTATGACAGGGCTTGGCTGCCCCCCACCTGCCCGCTTGTCTGGACTGTTATATTTCTAACAACACGTGAACTCCAGCAATTTTTTTTGTGGAGTTTTGAAACCACCGTACTTCAGCTTATTTGTGTTCTACAAAGTACAGATATTGTTTTGCAAAGAACGGAAACTACAAAGGCAGCAGATTAACTCACCAGGCAGTGGGATGATTTATTGAACTGGCTGACAGATTGATGAACTAATATGACTACCTGTCCTCTTGATAAGCTCTGAAAGTGTCAGTTTCTTATTAGAAACAAGAAGTTAATGAATGATCTGAGAATGAGGACTGGAGATTCAGGGAAGAAATCTGTGGGTAAAAATCTCTCAGAGAAACCTGCGATTTCCATTACAGAAAGACTGTTAATTGATTTTCCACTAGTATACACATTGACTGACTCGGTCTCTGTAATCCATGTACATAATGACAGTTTGCTGTAATTTGCCAGTTTGGCTGTATAGAATAGTTTTAAATATGCTTTGTAATTTAATTTTAAATATGAATATGTATTATGAGAGAGACTTCAAAGCAGCAGTTTTTATTTACAAAAAAAAATGTGTCACTTACATATGTATACTGTGGTGACTATTTCAGCTTCAGCTATTAGTTTTTCTATCAGAAGTCTTCTCCTTTGTTTCTCCTTTCTAGTAATGGTGACTAGGTGGCTTAAATGAGACATTTATCAAGATAAAAAAATGTTATTTGAATAGTTTTTTGCTTTTTATAAAAATTAGGAGGTTTGTTATCTCCAGGAGGCACTTAACATTAGCAGTTTGGGGCAATGTGATTATTTTGATTTATGAAACATCAGGATTAAAAATGATGCTTTGCTATAGGGAAGTAGGCAGAGGAGTTACACTCAGACCAGCTCTGTCCAGTAGAAATATAATGGGAGCCCCAAAATGCAAACCACATATGGAATTTCAATATTCAAATGGCCATAGTTTTTAAAAGAAACAAGGTGAAATTAATGTTAATAGTTTATTTAACCCACTCTAGAGAAAACGGTACCATTCCAACATAAAATCAATGTAAATTATTAATTAGATTTTTTTTTTTACATTCCCCCCCCCTAATTCTTCACAATCCAATGTGTACTATTTACACTCGCAGCACATCTCAACTCAGTCTGGCCACATTTCAAGTGCACGGGTAGCCACACGCGGCCCACGGCTGCCAGCACCACTGCAGTGCTAGCCCCTGCGTTCCTCAGTTTACCTGGCTTTCCCACAATGCCCAATGGAAGTGCTGTTGGTTTCTCGTGAGCATAAACCCTGAATTCTATTCCTATTCTCTTTGGAATCATTCTTTAAGAACAAGAAAATCATGTCAGCTTTCCCTTTCATTGTGGAGCCAACAGCCAGACTCACTGTGGTTGGTCCTTGTCAGCAGAACTGACACTTTGAGAAGCAGAGGAGGAGGCTGGAGGAAGACACCAGCACTAACTGGTGGTTACTGGAAGAGCAGCTGGGCCATCAGTCATAGCAACAGCATGTGATCCTAAATTCTTCCACATCTCACTGTCCCATCTTTGCCGTTACCCGTTAAGAGTTGTTGAAAAATAAAATGGACAATTAAATCTCTAGACGCCCGTCCAGTGGTTGAATTCAGACAGCTTTCACATGGTGCTCTGGGCCGGACTTCACTGCTTGCTTTGTGCAGAGTGTCTCTTGTATCCTGATAATATCTATCACTTTCTTAAATGAGAAACTGAGCCTTAGACTGAGGTGGCACGCTAACGTCGCACAGCTAGTGCATGGTGGAGCCAGGGTTCACATCTAGGTCTGGATGTGTCCACTGCGCAATGCCCCTCGTGTGTGTCATAGCTTGTACCAGGAAGTTGCGGAAATCATTTATGGTTTCTTTGGGGTTGTTTGTCTTGGCGATAATTGTGTTGATTGGTATACTTCGGGTAGTCATCTTGTAGGAGTTGACAATGATAATATTTTTATTTACATTTTTGAACACTTATGATACGTCAGTGCTTTACTAAGTGTATTTTACAGACAATCTCCTGATAGTCCCATAAGGAGAGCTACTTTTGTTAACCCCATTTTGCATTCGAGAAAACTGACTCATTGGGTAAGTGACCTGCATAGATACACAGCTAGGCCGTGGAGGAATTGGGACTCTGATGCCAAGTCTGGCTGACACCTGCTTCCTTGTAATGACCCAGCCCTGCTGGCCATGGAACTTAATGTGCTAAGGAATAAAGGCCAAGACTGTTTTTAGAGGTATTTTAGGATTTTAGTTGCTCATATTCCTTTTCTCAGGGCATGGATTCCCCTGGTTTGGATGAGCTCAGGGAACATTCCTTTGTAGAAATGAGTGTGAATCTAGATTTAGAATAAGGGTAGAAGCAGGAACGGAAAGGGCAGCTCTGCAGCTATCGAAGTGGTGAGGACGATGACCTAGAAATGGCCGAAGGAAGAGAAGCCTCCAGCAAACACTCTCTGAAGCAGAGGGGACAGTGAAGACTGTCGATGAAGAGTCATTACAAGCGATTATTACAAGCCAAATAGAAATAATGTTCAATCACGAGATGGCTAAAAGGAAAAATGTTTTTATGAGGGAAATGACCTACTTACCATGGCAAGAACAATGATTTTCTTATTTAGAAGAGTGAGCATTATACCGGAGTAGGAATCTGAAAACTTGGGCTCAAGTCAGTGTTCTCGTCTGTAAATGTAGTACTTCGCAGCTCCAGAATTGTGTGCAACAATGGAGATGTCAGTCAAGCTTTAAAAGTGAACTGTTTGTTGTTGTTGTTGTTACCAAGCCAAGATTAGTCAACAGACACAATCCTAACTTCTATATACAAACACATGAGTGTTTCACCAAAGGTACACCACCTCAGCAACAGTGAAAACTCTACTGCCCTTCTTACAGCAGTTCACCACTTCCTCAAACTCAGACTTCCGGAAAATTCAGCCACTTGACACGTAGTTACAAACTAAGACAGAAATGTACAAGTACTTTTTAAAAATAACTTTATGTTTCAATGACAGTTGACATACAGGCTTGACATGGCTCCTTCTGTATATGCTTAGTTATAGCACTTGTGTTCAACTAGACTGCAGGCGATTCTCAACGGTGGTGGTTCTATAGCTTAGATGTAATTTTGATTTGGTCCTGAGAGGACATGAGCACAGCATTTACCTACTCCGCCATCTTGACCCAACTAAAAAGTACTTTTAAGAAGCAAATAACTGTTGCAAAACTCTTGCACTTTTCTGTGTGAACTATCCTGAGACATCATTTTTAGATATTAAAAAAAAAAAAATTCAAAACAAACCAAAAAACATGGCAGCAAATATAGCAAAACAACCATTGAAAAATTACAAGAAGCAGATTAAGATGCTTCCATATGCTTTCTATTACTGTAGCATCTGAGGCCTTTTGTGCAGCAAACTGCATTGAGTGCCTTCTATCTCCAGCCACCATGTTAGGCACATCACAGTGTGCAGAGATCCCTAGGAGCTTCCTAGCAGTGGAAAGAACAGCAGCAAGTAGTCGTACCTCCTTTGAAATTATGAATCTTGATTAACAAGAGAGTTTTGTTATATTTGGTGTAGGTTGCTTAAGGAAGCAGAAGCAATATATTTCAGACAGCGTTCTTATCTCCCAACATTTCAGATAAGTAAACCTTTACTCTATCATGCTTGAGAGATATTACAAAATGTTTTTAACAATTGTAGTTCTTGCTATTATAGTTCTTGCTAAATAAATTTAGTAGCTACAAAGTAACCAATATGTCTCCCATTTAATAATAAATCCCAAAAATTAATTTTAAAAACATTTTTATAATGGAATAGAAACTCTTTTCAATCAGTTGTACTGCAATCTGACAATGATGCAAGTTACACAAATACCTTCATAATATATGAGGGCTGTCCAAAAAGTATCCTGTCTTGTATATGAAAAATAGAGATATTTATGGCTGAATATTTTCTGGACAGCCCTCATATGACATACAATATATACTATGTAACACCCTACGATGTCTGATTTGAAGTTACTCATCGGAAGGATTAATATGTAGATACACCGATATTTTCCAGAGAGGAAAGGCAAGAATGGACCAAAGTGATTAGTTTATACAGAAAAGTCAGAGGTGGAAAATATAAATATTTTGATACTCTGTAAATGCGCAGACAAAAGCATGATCTAATTTATTTCATGCAATAGTGTATTTGTCCTCATTCTTTAGTCAGGTGAATCAGGCCCATGGTTTTGTGAAATAGAATACAGGAGTGTTGGGAATTCCCTGGTGGTGCAGTGGCTTAAGGCTTCGGCGCTGGCGCTGTCAGTGCTGCGGCCTGGGTTCGATTCCCAGCCAGGGAGCTACCCACATACCAAAAAGCAAAAAAAAAAAAAAAAAAAAAAAAAAAAAAAAAAAAAAAAAAAAAAAAAGAATACAGGAGTGCCTGACTATCTCACAGGAACTTTGCTCCACACACGACATCATGCATCAGAGACCTCTGAGCCATCAGAAAAACTTCAGGCTGAAAGTTACTGAAACGTGCCTTGGATGGGCTGGCCAGTCTCACATCTACCTGTGGTATCTACTGTGTCTAAGGAACAGTTACAGGAATTGTTGTTGTAGTAAGTGCTCCCTCTGCTCCTGTATTGTCCCTTCCCCATCTATCCCCACCCTGTAGCCAGAGTGGTCCTTCTAAAGCTCAAGAATGATCACAACATTCCCCTGCTTAAAACCCTGCGTTGACTCCCTATTTCCCTTGGGATGAAGTCCTTAAAAGTGACTGCATGTTCTGACTTCTGCCTACATCTCCAGTCTCATCTCTCTTCAATCTCCCCTCTACCAACTGCTCCTTCTACCCAACAACCTGTGTACTCCACCCGCCAATCGTGCCAAACCTTTTACCTTTGTCCAGAGGCAGCTGTTCATCTCTCTGCCCAGAATCTTGGCCCTGGCGTCCCCTTCACTTGTAACAGGATTCTCATTCTTGTCCTGAAGTCCTCCCTTACGGGACCTAGCCACTCTCCAGCGCCTGTCCTACCCACCTGTGTGACAGCAAGAATTTAGCCCTATTTTAGTATTCACCATACTGTTTTAGTTCTTTCTCTGTTTTCTGCACTAGACAGTGAACTCTTCGAGGGTGTGGTCATGGTCTGTGTCTTGTATCCTGATGCATTCCCCTGCTCTCATGCCTGGCACAGAGTGGGTGTTTAAGTATTTGTTGAGTAGATGACCAATGGAGTTTGACTAAACTCCTCATGTGAGGTCATGGAATGGAAATAACATTGAATTTGGAGTGAGAAGATGGGCTCTGGTTATAGCTGTGTCCCTTATTACTAGCTGTGTGGTGTCAAGCAAACCTCTCAATTCTCTGAGCTTGAGATGCCTCATCTATCAAACAATGATATCTGCTCTACCTCCCTGCCTTACAGAATTGTTAGGAGTGGAGAGGTCAGTGCATTTGAATGTGCTTTGTAAAGTAGAAAGCACAGATATGTGGAGGATGATGAGATGGTCAGAGTCTGTGGATTTGTGTTAAGTAAATGAGAGCTGCGCAGATGCTGTAATGGAAGCAGGCAATATCTATCTAGTCAAGCACACCCTCCACTGCCTTGAAGGTTAAAAGTTTTCCAGTTATTTTGGAGACACTGTAAGAGAACATATTTGGAAGGAAATTTATTTTTAGGGAAAATGATTTACTTTCTTTTATGTTTATTCCTTTGAAAGAACTTGACCTTCTTTCTATTTCTGCTTCCTTTTCTAGAAGTGACTCATGCTCTCATTGGGTAACTCATCTTTCAACACTGTGCTTAAAATCCTGACATACTTCCCAGTGAAGCAAATAGAAATAATTTACTCTTGGAAATAAGTATGATGCCATTAAGTTTTTTGGCATTCTTGAGGAAGTATTCCTATCCCTGTTTGTTCCATCCCAGTCTTCCTACATTTGCCCAAAAAGGAGAATGTATCCCCTGTTAGTAGTAAACAAGTGTAGGATTTTTGTCTCAAACATGGAAGATGTCATGCTCTCTACTGATGTACTATATTTACTATATGGCTGATAGTATTAACTTGTGTTATTATTTACTATATTTTCTTATCATCAATAATTATAGTAAAACTAAATTAAATTATTGGCCAAAATAAGAATTATCTTATCTCATTCTCTTCTGCTGATCAGGAGACAAGAGGATCCTTAAACCTGTGAGGATACTATTATCTATCTCTTAAGAGTTGTTGATTCATTCACCTGTTCCTTCATCAGATGTGTGTTGACCACACAACTGTGTGCCAGGCACCATTCCAGGCTCTTGAGTTAAATTAGTGAGCAAAAAAAAAAAAAATCTCTGTTCTTTAGGTTTTTACATTCCAGATAAGCTGTATATGCCTTAGCTTCTCTAGAAGTCTGTGACCAGCTTGAAGCAGGAGATGTATTTGTGAGCCTTTCAGTGTTTTTGCAAAGGTTGATATATATCTTAAAGGAATATATCAGTAATTGATGGTGTCATTATGGGAGGAAGTGACCTAATAGCATATGTGACACATGGGAAAGGAGAAGAACTAACTTGGGACTTGGCTCTCAAGATGGCTAATCTAGGTATTAAAGGACACGCACACACATACACACATATGAACAGTTGAAATAAGACTTTGGTTATCTTTTTGACCTTCTCTTATTTTTCCGTGTCCCTGATCAGTAAGAGATTGAAGCATAGAAACTCAAACTATGGACTTTATTTAAAGTTAGGTAGGCCTAAATTTTCTGGCTATACCCCTCAAAAACTGGGGGACTTTGAACCAATTGTATAACATCTCTAGGCCTCAGTTTTCTTATTTATAAAGTGAGACGAATTAAGGAAAACCACCTCCTTGGGTTGTGTGAGAGTTCCATGAAAGAACACATGTAAAGAACTTAGCTCATGATAAACATTCATACATAACACGTTGCTAAAATGATAATCCTTTAAGGGAGCATTTTTTTTTCTGTCCTATTTGAATGAAGAACTGCAGGATGAAAAGAATTAAATTACTTGTCCATAGTCACATAGGCAATAAGGAGATAGATGCCATGCTTCGTTTCTCTTGTACTTCTTTGCCTCTCAAGATAGATTTTTCCAACAACACAGAGAACCAACTGAAAATTATGTGCATGCCTTCTAAAGAAAAAAAGGCAAAACAAAACTGTAAATAAATTATTTAATTCTAGTGATGAATAGATTTGCTTTCCATAGTAAGTTAGCAATTTCGAAAGTACTTTCTGTGTATTCTGAGTCTGAGCAAATGAGTAAATATGTTGAAGATAATGAGAGCCAAGTTTCTCACTTTTGAGGAGGAGTTACAGTTATGGACGGAGGGGAGTACAGGTTCTATTGTGTTGTTGGCCTGGAATTGGAAACATCAGTGTGAATGTATATCTATATAGTCATATAAACACATATGCAAAGATATTTATATTCATACATTTATGTGTATATTCATATCCTGGTCTGTTTACGTAGGTGACCTGGAAGCAAAGATTTTGCAGTAGCAATAAGCACTGCTTAGTGACAGGTCTTGGTTTCTAACTACCATTCTCCACTAAAAGGCATGGAGCTCCTTGCATAAGTACTGATTCCAAGACTGGTACAAGGACAGTACAGAATGAGCCTCAAACATCCGGTGGAGATAGAAAACCAAGAAGTGGACAAGAATAATGGAGAGATATCAATCATACAGGAACCTGCTCAAGACAGTTCCTACAGGCCAGTTGTAGGAGAACATAAAAATAAGTAATGACCATAATGGATTATAATCCACCGAATAAAATAAGAATCTATGACTCCATTGTTGATATCAATGAGTTAATAAAATGAAGAGAAAGGACCATGTTAACTGATAAATAAGAAAGAACGTTGGCATAGAAAAGTCATCATTGGCTGTAAAGCTAGTAGGTGAGAGTTTGATGAGGAGTAGGATATTGAGATGGTCTTAGCACCTCCCAACAAATGCCTGTTACATAATTACAAACATGGAAGTAGTAACTTCACAGTGGAGAAGCCTGGGAGTGGCCATCACAGCTTGGACCAGCTCATCAAAGCTGACTATAGGTATTTTTTCCCAGCTCTGTGCCCACTGATGCCACTCTACTATCTGGCCATGCTAGAAGTATTTATACTTAAAATGGTTCAGTGCTAATATGAGGGATATTTTCCACCTGGAGACCAATTAGTACACATTTTCCATTCTGTTTACTAATGATGTTAAGCAAGGTCAAAGGTAATATTACCAATATTGGGACAAATGGCCATCATTTGTCTTAACACCCTGCACCTCCCCACTGCTTCTCTTTGTAGTTCTATCAAGAATGGCTCTTGAACAGTAAGCATGTTATACATGGTCTCATGAGTTTTGTCATATCAGTATGGTAGTTGTATGTCCAATGTTAGAATTTCAGCCGTCAGTCCAAAAGCAGATGGGAACAGGGCAGACGGGATTGGTGCCTCAGATCACCCCCATGACCAAGCCCTTGTTCTCAGGCTAGGCTTGAGGCTTTCCTCATTTCTGGCCCAGTCTCAGTGATGACCTTCCGGGTCATCAGAAACTTTTAGGCCTTAATGTTGCTGCAGAATTTTAAAATGCACTTTAAGAATCTATTTAATAAGTCATGGATCATTTTTAAAATATTTTAAGTGTGCAATTATTAACAAATGTATTTTGACAAATGTACACAGTTATGGGACCAAAATTATGATACGGAACATTTCTATTAATAAAAAGAGTTCCCTTGTGCCTGTCCCCTGCCAGCAGGTCCTGGTAACACTGACCTGTCACTCTAGTGTTCACTCTTCTAGAATGTCATGTAGGTGAAATCATAAAATCTGTCTTTGGTGTCTGGCTTCTTTAGAGTTACATCCATGTGTTGCATGTAACAGCAGTCTATTCCTTTTCATTGCCACGATTGCTAGTATTCCACTGTAAGGCTAGACCACAAGTGGTTTATCCATTTAGCAGGTGATGGACCTTTAGGTTGTTTCTAGTTCGTAGCTATTATGAATGAATCTTTCAGTCTCATTTTAATACCAACCAAGAAATCCTCACACTCAGCTGGAACCACCCTTTCCTTTTTCTGTCCCTAGGTAGTTATTTCCCTTGTCCCTTTCTTGTGTCATATCTCACTTCTACCTTCAGTTTTGGCCATGTTGAATTTCCTTTAGGGCAAGGACTATGCCATACTTACCTTGATTTGACCCGGTGCCTACCAGAGTAGAGTGCCTTTCAAATAATAGAATTATAATAAACATTAAATGAATTGATTTGGATTTTTTTCTCTAATCCCTTCTTTGGATACCTAAATGGTTTTTATTAATTTTTTTCCAATCCATTATTGCCGTACTACTAGGGTGTCATATCAATAGCATTCCCTAAATTGAAATATTTCAAATGCCACTTCTGCCAGTACATCACTTATAATGTAACCTTTGAGCACCTTTCTAATTCTTCATGACTCTCTCTTTTTTTTTTTTCAACTATAATTTGAGAGAATTTGATTAAACCAATTTGAGATTCCCTTGCAGATCTATGGTTTTATAAAAAGCCCACTAAGTCAGAAAAGACCTGCAAGGGGAGAAGCCAACATTGGAGGAAGGGGGAGGAGGATTCAAAAAACAAAAACTGATACGTCACTCCACATTTCTTGGCAGAGCATTTTTTTAAATTGCTTAACTTTATTAGGAGAACCACAGTCACCATAGTTTTTTTCTGTAGTAAATACAACATATCAGTAATTAGGCAGCTTCTCATTCTAAAAGTTGATAGTGAGACTGACAACCCCTTGATGTAGGGAAACCTTAAGCCCCAGTTTGCAAAAGGTCGTCCCAGTTATGACTGTTGTCTCTCCATAATTATTTTTTTTATATTTTTATTAAAATATAGCTAACATATAATATTATATTAGTTTCAGGTGTATAACATAGTTATTCAACTTTGTATACCTAAAGTTATGATCAAGATGATAAACCCAGCCATAATTTAATGTAATAACATGCTATCACAAAATATTTTTTTTTCTCTCTCTCTCACCTTATATTTAGCTTCCCCCCCTTCTCTATAATTATGAATCATGCTCTCAAATGGGTATGGGTTTGGAACAATGCATTTTATGGTTACCCAGTTATTAGGGGTCTCAGAGCCCCAAGTCTCCCTGCCTACATGCTCTTCTCTAACTCAGGGTCTGACCTGGGGACAGTTATTCAGGGAAAGCTCCACCGTGCTTTTTTGAGGCTGATTCCGTTAGGGGCGTTGTCTTCAGCTGGCAAAGCCATAAGAGCCGTCTCTTCTAGGCCCTCTTCTTTGTCAACATGTTCAAGAAGTTTCTGCCTCCTCATATAAGACTTGAACAGATTCTCCAGCTTCACTTAAAGACTGCAGCCTTCCCTCTATGGCAAGGGTACAAGAACATCCATTCATAAAACATTCGCTGCCCACTTCCTACGTGCCAAGTACTGAGCTGGGCTCGGGGTATAGAGACACAAAGATGACAAAGGAGGCAGATTGTGAACCTTAAAAGGATGCATATATACACATCATATATTGAGGTCACTAAGGAAAGATAAGAGGTCGGACAATTAAGTTCGCAAACTCTTCTTAGAAAAAGTGCTACATATCTCATTGCTGAATATCACTATGGTCACCTTCGAAGTATTAATACTCCCCTTGGGAAGCTGTGCACTGACGCCAGCACCTAGTCCACCCTTCAAAGCAATTTTGAAACTCTTTCTCTGGAATGGCCATCAGAGCTGTCATCCCCCAAAATCTGACAATTAAGTTTATGAAGTTGTGACTATTTGCTTATGTTTACCGCACTGTACAAACAACTTGATAAGGTGTCAGAAACTTGGCGACGTTAGGACACCTTACAGAGTTATTTGTACAGTTCTGCCAGCCTAAGAGCACTCGTCAGATTTTGGGTACGACAGCTCTGATGGCCATTCCGGAAAAAGAGTTCCAAAATTGCTCTGAAGGGTGGACTAGGCGCTGGCATCGGTGCATAGCTTCCCAAGGGGAGTACTTCACAGGTGACCAGAGTGATATTCAGCAACGAGGTGTGTAGCACTTTTCCCAGGATGAGTTGGTGAAATTAATTGTCCAACTTCATAGTTAATTTAGGAAAGAGTGGAAAGAGAGGGGGAGAATTTTGAGCAGGGAGACAGGGCTCAGGGTCGGGGAATGATGGAGGGGGTGAGGGAGACATCCCAGGAAAACAAAGAGACATGTGCAATGATCCATGGCCAGAAAAATACGTGGTGTGACTAGGAAGGCAGAAAGTGGTCTAGTTCGATTGTCCGTTTGTTGCAACTCACCAGCTTGGAACTGAGTGTGAGGCAAGACCTTGGGGCAAATCCAAGGGGGTGTTGTTATTAGAAGAACCAGAAGGGACCTTATTTCACATTTAGCGTGGACCTCTGATGGGTTGCATTTGAGTGAGGTGTGGGTGTGTATTTTCATTCTGGAATTTTACATTACAACATTACCACACGCATTGACCAATTTCAATGCAGGCTTTCCTTATGTTGCTTTATAATTAGAACCCTGTGAGTTGAAGTTCCACAGCGGTACATAGACCAGTAGTGATAGCTTTATGGAATTGTTTATTTTTAGTTTGGCAAAGGCAAGGCAGTAAATACCTCAGTTAGTAAACTAAAGCAGCATGGATGAGAAAGGCCCACAAGGAGATCAGGAGTTAGAAATAGCTAAGTCAGTTAATTGAGGGAAACCCTCACTTCCCTTACCCATACTCCTATGTAGAGTATGAAGAACCACACGTGTGTGCACACGAGTGCATGCGCAGTGTCAGTATCTGTGGGGCTGCCAGCCTCCAGGTCCTTCACATCCTTGAGGTTCTAATTGTTCAGAAGGTTTCTCTCCTTCGGAGGCCCTGCAGTTAGATGTTGACCTTTGGGACCCATCAAAGGGATGTGTCAATATCTAATCACAGTGTGATGGGTTATAGTCTCTGATTATGGAAACTTCTCATCCTACGGTTTCTCTCAATGTGACCCAAATGGAATTTTATTATGAAGTGGTTGGACAGGGGGGAGTTTTTCATACTGATATGTATATGCACATTACATGGCCCAGTGTGTGAAAGTTAGTTCACAGAAACAGGCATGTGGTAGTGCAGAATCCTTTGCTTGCCTCCAGAGAGAATCTCCTACATTATATTTGAGATTCTGTTTTAAGATTGGAAGGACAAGTAGAGGTGGTCTACGTAGCTTAGGATCCAGAATTTAAGTTTTGGTGTTTTGAGCCATGCAATTGCTATTAACTCCGGGGTCTTTGGGAAATATTAGCCTTCCAGAAGGTAAAAGACTAATTGGTGGTACAGAACGTTACAGAGGAAGGTGTTGGTTTTTTAACATTGATCAGATACCATGATTGGGTCACGACGTTTTGGTTTTCAAAGTCACATCCTTAGTCTGTCTGGATTTATGGTATGTATTTGACTTTGGATTTGCCTCCGAAAGCAGGGCAAGGCTTAGTAGAAAGAGCGTCTGATGCCTTCTCATGCTGAACAGCCCCCTCCACACCAGCGCACCGGGGTCTGGGGGGCAACGGTGGGGCTCGTGCACCCGGATCCTAGATCTCTGTCTGTCTCCTCCCTGCTTTGTAGACTGGAAAAAGAGAGCATCCAGCAGAGCTTCAGCAGCGAAGCAAAGGCCCAGGCCCTTCAGGCCCAGCAAAGAGCTCAGGAGCTGACACAGAAGATGCAGCAAATGGAGGCCCAGCATGACAGAACTGGTAGGTGGTGGGGAAAGATTAGAGCCCGGGCCCTGGCTCACAAGCCCGGCCCACGCCTTACTGTGAAATGACATCAGGAACACCTGTAACCTTTGGCTGGCCGAAGGGAGCAGATGCTAACTACACCGGAGATTCCGAATTACATATTAGTTAGCGTTTAAAAGGGAAAATGGGAAGTATTGCCCACTGTCTGTTGATTTCGGAGTGCTGCTCTCACATCTGTTGCACCATCTGGATTATGAGTTTATTTACCTGTGTTCAAGAAACGTAAAGCTGAGAGAGACCACAACAAAGTAGAAAAACAAAGGGCTTGTTTTTGGCTGAGCTTTCAGGCACACATGTTATAGAAAGAAAATAGCATCAGAAGCTCTGCGGGAAATGCTCTGAGCTTACAGTCAGAGTCTCCTGAATAGCATTGAACAGTTCCCACAGTACACACATTATAGCTGCTCTAAAAGCCTAATGAGTTTGCTTCAGCATCCAAACTGGAGAAAAGCTTTAGCCATTAATCGGTTCTTAATTCACTGTCGCAGCTGGATGTAATTCAGTGGCTCCAAATTGATATGTTCCTTTATTTAATCTTTGCAGCTTCGAACATTTTTAGCATTTGTATGATTTCCCCATCTCCCCCAGCCCAATCTAGAGTGATGTTTAATCCTTTGCATTCTTCAAGTTCTCACAACTGCTGTTAAAATTCACTAATACAAGACATTGACCACAGCTGGCAGCTTGGCTAAAAATTGCCATCTTTCATCACGTTGGCGCTATTCTGCAGACAAAGTTGGCCAGTAACTCTTTACCTTTCATTTGAAAGTAAAATGCACTTGGAAAATAGGCAGTTTGATTTGTTCAGTCGGAGCATTTATGTAGTTCTTTTCACTTGTGAGTTGTGTGTTCATAGACAGTGTTAGTCAAAACAAGACAGTGTCACTCATTATAATTCCACGCCATGTACCCCAAGCTGATTGTACTATTAAAACAAAAGTTTCATTGATCCTGTCTCTTCCAGAAAAATGTGGCTTAATTTCTAGTGCCTTGATTTAGTTTGTTTGGTGTGCTCTATGCTTTTTGCCAGTCATTGGCTGAAGTGGAAGAGGAAGAAAGGGCCTTGTTAAACCTTACACTTGAAAGTTAATTTTCACGTGACTTCACGTGTACCATATTGGATGACATGGTAAAAAAGTCCTTACGCACCCTTTAGGTGAAAAACTGTTAACGTAAAATTCATTAAATAGTCTCTTTACCTAAGAAGAGGCAAAGGTCCTGTTGACTCACATACTTTTAGTAAGTAGAGACTTTCTTCTGCAGCATTTGGCCCGAGGACGTGCAAACTCACCGGAATGAGTAGATGTTTTTCCACTGAAAACCAAAGGAGGATAATAGGAGAAGTTATTGTTTGCCCTTAGAATCCTTGTAATCACGGAGTCGGGCAGAATGGCTGAGCAAGACGAGAGCATTTACCTGTTAGAACCATCTTTTTTTTTTTTTTTTTTTTTTTTTTTTTGCTTTTTGGTATGTGGGTAGTTCCCTGGCTGGGAATCGAACCCAGGCCACAGCGTTGACAGCACCGAAGCCTTAAGCCACTACACCACCAGGGAACTCCCTGTTAGAACCATCTTAACCACACTTCCTTTTGTGTTGCACAGAGATACCACACTCTGTTCAATTTCTTTGACCAGATTTTCCTCAATGATTATAATGTTGACAATGAAATCAAATTACATATTTTACCTTCATAATTAGAGAAATATAAGCAAGATGGGGGGAGTGAGATTTGTGAGCAAATAGGCAACATAGACCGCGAATTACAGTGTAGAAGAGAATTCCTCAATTATTTTAGTTTTGAATGATCTGGTTGTAATAATTTTGACACTGTTTTTGGTGAAATTGTCAAAATAAAAATATAGTATCTTGCATTACAAAGATATAAGCATCTATGACTCCACTTGAGGTAGTTGACAGTCCATTAACATGTTAAAACTTGACACCAATCTGGTATGATCAAAAATGTTTCTCATGTGTAATTGTTAGAAAAATAAATGTTGCACAAGATTCAGGGTCTTGCTAGGTGAGCAGTACTTTGACTCAGGACATTGAAAGCAATCTAGTGGCTCATGGGAAATGTGTAGCTGGTCTTAGTGCTGTTACTGCTCTACTTATGGACACACTGCAGTGTTACAACCATAAACATCTTATGTTGGTGGGGGGTTTATTGTTATTTCTAGAAACCGAACAGTATTCATTGCTGGCTTCCCAGAACACATTTTTGACAAAGTTAAAGGAAGAATGCTGTACATTAGCCAAGAAACTGGAACAAATCTCTCAAAAAAGCAGGTAGGTAATATTAATATAACACTTTCAGACACTGTGTGAATACCATAATTTTTCCTTAGAAAACACTTTCACTATGTCAAATGTCAAAATTAGATATAGTTGTGCCCCCTTGTCCATATTTTAGCTTTCCACAGTTTCACTTCATCGCAGTCAACTGTGGTCTGAAAATATTAGGTGGAAAATTCCAGAAATAAATAAATCTTACTCTTTAAATTGTGTACCACTCAGTAGTGCGATGAAATCTCGCACCATTGCACTCAATTCCATTGGGGACGTGAGTCATTTCTTTGTCCAGCTCTCTATAAGCTACATATGCCCACTACCTATGAGACACTTAGTAGCTGTTTCAGTTATTAAATCATCTGTCAAGGTATCACAGTGCTTGTATCCAAGTCACCCTTATTTTACTGAACGAGGTCCCCAAAGCATAAGAGCAGTGATGGTGGCAATTTGGATATTCCAAAGAGGAGCTATAAAAGTGTTTCCTTCTGTTGAAAAATGTGTGCAGAGTACAATAAGGTATTTTGAGAGAAAGAGAGACAACATCCCTGGAACTTTTATTGCAGTAATATTGTGATAATTTTTCTATTTTATTATTAGTTATCATTGTTAATTTCTTACTGTGCCTAATTTATAAATGAAACTTTATCATAGGTATGTGTGTATAGGAAATTTGTTTTTTAGTCATTCGCTGGAGGTCTTAGAACATATCCCCTGTGGATAAGAGGAAACTACTATGTGTTGATATATTTCCTGTGAAAATACTTTCTCTGTATGAACATTTTCTTGATTGTCCATACACACACACATCTTGGTGTTTTTTTCATGATTATGTATACATTCTTCTGTTTGACTTTTTAAATAGGATTGGAAACTATGAAATTTTAAAACACAAAGGTCAAGATAGAAATTATTCTAATAAAGGATGCAGATAATCAAGCAATTTTAAAGTCTTATCTTCCATAAAAACACAAAGCTATCTTTAGGTCAAATTATAACAGATGAAATGTATATATATAAAAATGAAAGATGATACTTTGAAGTAAATAAACCAACCATCCTTTCCTTCTCTTTCTAAAATTGTTCTATTTGAACAGAGTAGCCACGCTTGGTTTTACATGTACACTACTCTTTTGTAAATGCACTCATTAAGGTCTTAACACATTTTTTTCTGCACATTTTCTAATCAGATTATCTCGATGAATGAGTTATTTTATATTCTAAATTATAAGAAGCCTGAGTTCTCATTTCAGCTCTGACAGTGACTTTGTAATCTTGACCTGCTTGAACTGTGGTTTCCTCGTGTAAATGAATGAATGATATGGGACAGAATCCTTTGACTTGAACTGTAAAAGATAACATTCACATAATTGGCTAGATAACAAATGTCACATTACAATATAACCTAATGAAAAAATAACCTGTGTATCTTCTCGCCTGTTATTTTTCTAAAACTCACTTAGGTCTACACAGAGCAAGCAGTATGGTTCAGCAGGTAAACCTACTGACTGAGGTATCTCATTGAGAAAGAATTTCCAGGTGGATCAGAGCCTTATCTGGTCACCCTGAGCCCTATCGTGAGTTCCTCTGTCAATAAGCTGGCTTAGCTGATGGAATCCCCACCTCTAATTTTGGGGAAATCGAAGGGCTTATGAATCTAGTTCTTTCTGCTCACAGGAAGGCAGACGCTCCTATAACCACTAAACATGTGCTCTGACACATGCTCCTTTTTAGCAAATACTAATTAAATATCTTGGTAGGGTAGGGAAAAGCACGGGGTGCCACCACACCAGATATTTTCAGGAAATTTGACCAAAAAACCCACATGATTTTGCCATGAAAAAGACTCATAAAATATCAACAGAAGCTTTTTCCTAACCAGAAATATTTTATTTGCCTCACATAGATCCCAAAGGAAGTAATTTGTTAGAAATAAACCAACCCGATAGTATAATTTAAGAAAAAATTGTATTTATCTGGGGTTTACAATATTATATTAAGATTGCTTTCTGATTATTGATTATCTTGCTCTCTAAAGAGGCATCATTCAAGAAATTAAACTGGATAAAAGAGACAGGGGTGCTATGTGCTTTTATATATTATTTAATTCTCAAACACCTTGAGACAAGAATTACAATCTTCTTTTACGGATGAGGAAATCAGTACTCAGAATGTTTAAATGGCTGGTAAGTAGGAGAGTTAGAGTTCTAACTTAGATAATTCTGGTCCCAAAGCCTGTGATCTTTCTTATAATAAGTGTAATATTTTATAGCTACTATTAAAGAAAATCTAGGCTGAAATAGTTATGATGGAAAAGTTTGGGAAAGAAAAATTAATCTTTAAATTCCCATGGAGAAGTAGGCATCCTTGGCAGGTGAGGGTTACCTTGTGAGCCTGGGTTAACCTGTGCTCTGTACCCCTAGGGCCCTTTCTCCTGCTCTAGATCTATCAGCTTACCCTGTGCTGGTCTAGTGAACTTGAACCTCAGCCCTTCTCCAGCTACTCTTGCTTCTGATTCCTCTAGCTCCTGACTGCTACTTTGTAAATCACATGTGTTCCTTTTTGTCTGATACATAGATGTCACTCAATACATATTTATTTAGTTATAAAAAGAAAGAAAAGAAGGAAAGAAAGATAGACAAACAAGTGTGTTAATACTCCTGTATCCTGCTCTGACTCTGGCTCCAGCCTGTTCCTTTGTTGATGATACAATCAATGAGCAGTAAAAACCCCTTTGGAGTTCAGAAAGCACTAAGTTTGAACCTCCCTCCAGCACTTAGCTTCGTAACCTTGGGTGCATTGCCTAATCTATCCAAACCTCAGCTTCTCCCTCTGTAAAAACACTCCTAAAACCATGTTGCAGGATTGTTGTGGGAATTAGAAATTTATGGAGAGGTACATTGGTACATGTGCAGACATAAATCTCCTCGCACAATGCTGGACGCATGCAGGGATACAGTAGCTGCTGTCGCCATTGACGGCGTTGCTCGAAGGGTCTTCACTGACGCTTTGGGTATCACTTCACCCAGCTGTTATTGTCTCCTCCAGGGATACCAAAAGGAAACCCTTATTCTAAGGCCAAGCAGGAATAGCACAATGTGGCTGTGGTTTGTAAATCTGAGGAATAAAACAGGCATCTCCCGGCCTGTCACAAGTGGACCCGAAACTGAGGCCCGACGAACAGTCAACACTTGATCAGTGGTTTCTTATTATCGTTAAAACTTTAAAAGGCTCCTAAACCTTACAAGATATGTATTTGATGTGTCTCGCAAGAACGTAGTTGACAGGATAAATGGTGATTCTAGGGTTTTTTGTGTGTTTGTGTGTTCACTCCAATTTCTGGATGCAGCCTCATTCCCCGCGGGTTCGCTGCATGAAGATTACGAGATTTTCAAAACTCATGCAAATTTAGCATTCCATTTTGATACTGCATTCTGCTTCGAAGCCACTTACACAAAACTTCAAGCGCTCAGACTGTTCTTTTAATACAAGTCATGAGTTTATTAAGCCCTATAGAAGCCTCTACCTGCCCTATGCTACATTTTTGTGATACATTTATTGCCCTGTACTTTGAAGTGAAGAAATCTGGGCGTTTTTTTGAGCTTTCTAAAATATTGTCATCTAGGAAGCTCAATCTCCAAAATAATGATTTAAACCCATTTGATCCAGGCATTCCTCAGAGTATTAACAGTAAAAATTTTTCCTGAAAGTAGGTGTATTTATTTTGTTGATCAACAATTTTTTTTTTTTTTTTTGCTCCCGGTATCATTTCTCTGAGAGTTTCATGTTGTTTAAAATCCTATACTAAATAGGTGGAGTCATACCACTTAAAATATGATTTTTTTTTTAAACTCAGCGATCTAGCCGTTTGACTGGAGCCCCTGCACGATGACTAGGAAGGCTGACACGAGGGCTCACCGGTCCTGCGCACTTTTCCCCTTCACCCGAGCCTTATGCTGGGCTGCGCTGGGAAAGTGTGTAGAAATGGTGCGCGCGGGCGCGCGCGCGTGTGTCCCCGAGTCGCATAATGCAGTGCCTATGGCGTCCGTGCTCCGTGAGAACCCCCGCAGCGACGAGCACCGTGCCTTCGGCTTTCCGCCCCGTGTGCGTCCAGCGCTGCTCCAGCGCTGCCCGTAACCCAGACTCTGTGACTGGCGCAGCCCCTTTTAAAACCAAGAGCGAACTACCGATTCTGCGCACGTTCTACAGCTTGTGTTCGACCGTCAGACGGGAGAATTGCTTTTGCTTTCCTCCCGCTGGGCACCGGGCGGGCATTCTGGCTGATTTTAGTTGAAGCTCACCTAAACTTGAGCTCCCCTTCCATTCTTTATTCCCCAGGACTCTGGGAGCTCGGTACAGCGGCAGGGCTGGTTTGGGCGTTGGTTAAGTGGAGATATTTAAATACCTTGGGCACGACTGTGCTTTTTCGTTATCCCCTCTCCCCGGGCGCTGAGATGAATCAGCAGTAAAACGTTTGCAGTGCGGTTTGCAGTGCAGGGTACGAGGGGCCCGGGAGTTGCTCGGGAAGGCTGGGCGCTGGCTGGGCGTGAGCCTCTGCCGCCGCAGAGCGCGATCGAGCCTGCGCTGGGCTTCCGCCTCTCAGCGCCTGCACGTGGAGAACGGGGTAGAAAGCGCAGAACCTGGCGGGGCGGGGGCTGCCTGGTTTTCCTCTCCTTTTTCTTCCATCGCAGTCACTTTCTGGGTTGCTAGGCTCGCGGATTGATGTCTAACTCTGCCCATTGTGTATTTGTGATTTGTGTTTTGTAATTAAGGGGAACAATGGGAGTCCACGGGGTCTCGTTATATATAATGGTTGGTTTAATTTGTTTCACTTCTATCTTGTTAATTGTAAATTGATCATTAAGATTTGAATTCTAATCTGTCACCAGGGTTGTGGGTATTGAGGCTAGAGCAATGATCCTGGTTTTAATCACTGATGATGAGAAACAAATTTTATCATTTTGGTACATATTGCAGTTCATATATTTTAACACTGTATTTTATGGTGTTATAAATATTGTTAAATGACTTTTAGTGTAGTTTTACTGTGTGGACTATAATGTATAAATTATATTACTGTTTTGGCAACACTAGGTATCCAACTGTGTGAGTTTAATTGAAGTAAAGAACACACACCCGGTTGAACTATTTTTTTCTCTTGCATGTGTAGATGTTAGCTTGAGATGCTACAAAAATTATATTCTACAAGAGGAGGCTGATACCGGCCTCTGCTCATTGTTACCAAAAGTCAAATGAGACTGTAAAAGAATAAAAAATGAAGGGGCCATGTTTTCCCTTAAAAAGCAATTATCGCTATTATCCTAATTATAGTAATAAAATATTATACTCCATGCAAATGCAATTACACAATGTAAGTGGTATATAAAAATGCATGGAAAAGTTCATGCTTTTGTAAAGCCAAAAATTACCTCAATTTTCTATAAAAATAAATTAGAGTGAGTTATCCTTTTCCGTGACACTAGGATGATCCTACCACAAATGTAATCTCAAACTAACATAGAAACTTATTAGTTTACTCTTTGAACTTTGCAAGCTACTAATTCATTCAATGTATCATGAACTTTAGACAAATGAAAGATGATGTCATGTACATCTACCAAATTTCTATTGAACATTGGAAGTTGGTGGGCAAATTATCATTATAAACAAAGAAAAAAAAACAAAATGTGCAAAGCAGAAAAAAATATTGTATCACTAAAATACCTGATAGTAATACATACTTTACAAATAACATTTATATTTTTTGTGATTCAGTAAGTCAAACATTCTCAATATAAGGCATTTGGATACAAATACAAAAAAAAATTAAGGAAAAAAATTTCCTGCAACATAACCGTCCACGTAATTTTTGACATATTTGCTTTCATTCATTTTCCATGTAAATATGCGTATACTCATACATTTATATTGTGAGTGAGATTATACTATGTATACAATTTGGGATTCTGCTTTTTCATTTGGTATTATCTAATGATCATTTTTCTACATTAATAAGTACCCTGGAAACATCATTTTAATTGAATCATTTGTGTGCATAAGATGTTTAAGACATTTGAAACTTTTAGCTGTCATGAATAATATAATAATAATTTTGTACATACATCTGAATTTTTGACAACTTTTTTAGTTGGGATGCCTCAAAAGAGATTGCTGGTTTTAAAGACTCTGAACCTTTTTAAGTTTAGGACTGTGTATTACTTTGTTCAAGTACTATGCTAAATTCTGCTCAGTATATATGTACATATATCAGTATCTGACAAAAAGATGTGAGAGATTTTTAAAAAGAGAGAGAGAGAGAGAGAGGCGCGGAGTGCACAGTGGGTGGGACAGCCCTGTAGGGTCGGACAGACCCGTATTTGTATTTGGGTTTGGCTAATCACCATTTGCGTGACCATAGGCAAATCATTAAACCTCGTGTTTACCTCACAGAGAAAAGGAAATAAACACTTACCTTGTAGGATTAAGGGAGATTATTAAAATAAAGGATGGATTCCACCATCTGGCAAAGAGTAGGCATGCCATAAATATTTAACTGTAATCTGCTGTTATTGCTCAGTTCTTTGGGTAGTGAAATTGAATATTTTATAAATGTTTAGTGACCATTTGTGTTTCTTCCTCTGTGACTATTTTTTATATTTCTTGTACTTTTCTGGTTGGAATTTTGATGGAGAGTGGGGATAGCACTTTATTAAAGGATGCCTTTAACCTTCATTTGTCTGCTTTTTTATGTGTTCCCTGTTCTTTTTTTAATTTTCAAAAATTTGCTCTTTTGCTTTTATGAATGTTTTTTAAGTCAAAGTGACTAATTTTTTTTGTTCTAACTGGATGTTCATTGTGAAAATTCAGAAAATATGAAAAAGAAAAAAAATTTTTTTTTACATTTCTAATCTGGACACCTGGAGATAATCCACAGTAATATGTGGTACACATGTCAAAATATTTTTAAATTATAAAATGAAATAATTTTCTATGTGATTTTTAATATTTTCCTCTTTCACCAATACATCATATTTTTAGGTCAATAAATAACACTAATAGATGGCCACATTATCAGAATAGTTTGTTGATACTCCTTTGTAACCAATCTTCTATTGATGAATTTCTCAGTTAGCTTTCACGATACTGGTTTGCAGAGCAAGGTTGCTTCCTGAAAAAGTGCTGTAGTAAACATTATGATTATTTTGTGTGTGTAAAAGCTTTATATTTTTATATTATAAAATCTTATTTCCCTCCTGATTTTTCTTTTGAAATGTGATTTTTTTTTTCTGGGAAAGTTCCTGAGAACAAATCAATATTCTTCTGCATTTTTTCCTAATCTGATTTAAAGAAAAAAAAAATTTTTTTTTGGTCCTTTGGGAATTTTTTTTTAGTTAGTGCACAGTGCATATTGTGATAGAAGATACTAATCTAAGAATACTAAACTAACAATTTCTTATAACTACGCCTTTATTGTATGTGCTTTTGAAAGGACAATGTAAGTCATTGTTAATTGATTTAAACTATTTTAAATATAGGTAAATTCTTATTAGGAGAAGTAAATGTAGGGTGAATGCTTGATCTGAGCTTGAAAATGAGATAATCCATGCACTCATATATAACTTCAGGCAAAAGATGAGGCACAGAACACAACCCAGTGGAATAAATGATAAGCTAAAAGGTATGCAGAAAGGCTAGAGGTGGTTTCAGAAAATGTGCTGATGTATTGAGAATTGCAAGATACCAATCAAGGCAAGCTTCCTTTGAGATGATACTTAAACCAAGATGAAAAGAAAATGAGGAATGAAGTGAGAGATTGCTTCATACCTGTGAAGCAGTTTGGTCCTTGGATGATTTCTTCTAGAAAATCCAAATATTTTCTTCACCAGGAAGAAAAGGCTATCTCACCTAATGGAGGAATCCCTTCTTTGGAGGGAAATAATCTTACATCAAGCATCTGACTTAAACTTCAAAAAACAAGTCAGTCATTAACTACTCATATTTTAACAGGCAGGACTTTCAGGCTTTTGGTTCTAACCTGTGAGGCAGCAGGCCATGATGCAATGCTAGTAATGGGAGCAATCTTTAACTAAGACAAGGACAAGGGTACAATTTTTCTCGAACAGACGTCTTTCTGATCTTCAAATTTTGAGATTTGGGTTAGTCTTCCAAGACACCAAAAAGACAACGTATTTCCTGAGGGACATTAAACTCTCACCAAAGTAGATAATCTGTGATCCCAAACAAAATGTGTGAGGACAGAAAGAAGTGTGGGGCAATGGCGCATGACTTAGCACAGTTGAAGAAGGGGAATCCTAAGTGTGTACAGGGTATGGGGGATACTTATCCATGAAGCAAGCTGGTCTGCTCCCAGGATTCCAGGAACATTTGGAAGTACAGGAGTGGACCACAGGACTGAAACCAAAACTGGTAGGCATCCAGGTGACTGCCCCTCCCCCACCCAGAAAAGAAGGGGCTGCTTCCCTAAGAGGTTAAACCAGCAGGCTCTGGTTCCAATGGGGGCACCCAAGTTAGATTAGAGGAATTAATAGAAGGACTGTGTTGGGAAAGGTGAGATCCTCACCACTTTACATCTGCCCTGTCCCTAGGCCCCTGGTGGTCAGGGTTGTAGCACCCAGGAAGCAGAAAACTGAGGCTCCTTCTCCTGAGCAACAGAGTGGCCACAGGGGACAGAATTATGGAGACTCATACTGGGACTCTCCCATGGGAAGAAGTGGCTTGCCTCTCAATGGCTCCCCACTAAAGCCCACTCACTTGGGGAAGATACTACTTAGCAAAGGACCGATACCTCGGTACTCATAACGTCAGTACTGGTAATGAGTTAACCACAGACTGAAATGCCAATAATTACATTGTCAAGCTGCAGATGTGGGGAAGGGGGCATATAAAAGAATTTAATCTTCATCTACCATAATGAATCAGTAGAAATGTCTTAACTAGTGGAACAAGAGGTATTGATATAAGCATATTAAGAAATTCAGAGGTAAGTAATAGAAGAAATAGCTTTAAAAAAAACCCCAAAAGTATTTCTCACTGCTCAGCTGGATTGGGGGGCAGGGGCCAGGGAACTGCCATTTTTCATTATTATGCCTTTTGGAACTATATGATTTGAATCATGTGCCATTAAATTAGCTATGTTAATTAAAAGAAACAACTCCGTGTTATAGAGATTAGGCCTGGGGTTGCTCTGCTAGCCGCATGGTGACTCACCTATCATAGACACTCGTAAATATTTGATAAATGAAATGGTTGTCTTTATACAAAGCTGTGTGATCATTATCATTTGTGTCTTGTTCCTTGGACAAGCTTTCTCCATTAGAATAAGTTGTTAATCCTTTATCTGTCTGCCACTTGAATCTCTGCAGTATAGATCCCTCTTCTACACATTTTGCAATTTCTGAAATACCTTATCTTACACAAAGTATTTTTAATTTACACTGTTATGTTTCAATACAGAGTTTAAAGTAATGTTAAGATGATACAATAAACCATGCTCCAGTAATAAGCAACTTTAACATCCATTGTTTCTGTACTTTCACTTCTCTAGATCTGAAATAGCTCAGCTCAGTCAAGAAAGAAAATACGCCTATGGGAAACTGAAAAAGTTACAGAGAAGAAATGATGAACTGGAGGAGCAGTGTGTCCAACATGGGAGACTACATGAGATAATGAAGCAAAGGTAGTAAAAGTTTAATAATCCACATCGATGTGCCATATACTGAACGTGTTTGGTTCGTAAATGGAATGGGAGTAGCTGTGGAATAAATAGAATTCATGATCACTATGCTATTCAAGGGACATGCTCAAAATCTAATACAGGAGACTCTCAGATACCCGGCACCCGTGGGGATTGGCAGATGACAGGTAAATGTAAGTAGACTCCTCCACTAGCCCGAACTCAAGCAACCAGCATTCTCAAGCAACCGGCAAAACCTAAAGCAAGAGATTTTCCCAGTTACTTGAGTTCCGGTTAACGGAGAGTCTACTGTACTTTTATGTATTCATGCTTCCTCAATTTAGGCTCTTCTTATAATACACAGAGAGGAGAGCACTTCTCCTCTTTACCATTCTCTGAAAGATATATAATTAGATTCGATAGAGGAAACGTTAGGAAAGCCATCCACCTTTAAGGTGTAAGTTGGTAATGTGGCATGGAGGAATTTCAAAACATTTCTAGAAATCAGGTCTTACATGGTTTTTTGTAAGTTAAAACACATAGTGGGCCTAGGAAGGTTAAATATCTTAATCAGAGGGTGTACTGATAGGACTGCTGGAGTCAGGATTTGACTCCAATCGCTCCAGTTTTTCCTACGAGTGTTACTTTGAGCAAGTTACTTAACCTCTCTGAGCATCAGTTTCTTCATCTATATATTGGGGATAATAATATCTACTTGGCAGTTAGATATAAAGATCAAATATATATGTAAAGCACCTGGCATCAATGACACTCTCTTTTTCTAGATGAAGAAACTCAAGTTCAGGGAGACTAATGGATCTGCTCAAAGTGACAGATGGAGTAAGTGGTAGAGTTCAAACTTGAATTGTGATCTTTTTTACTCCAAATTTCTTTCCTTTTTGTGCAGTATTTTTTTTGTAATAAACACAGCCCCTTTTTATGATTTATAAATGTGTCATTTCTACTTCCTGTTTAATGATAGACTCCCCAGAAACATGAATTTCAGTATTTTACACCACGCAACAAATTAGTTTTGGTGGATTCGAGCTGGCGCTCTGCAGTCACATACTTAACAGCCATCAGCCTTTTAGGGGAGAGGGTTCACTTGGCCTTCAGCTCCCCAGCCCTATCCCATTCCCCAAGCACCCCATGCTTTCTTTGTCTCAAAAACAATTGTTGGCATAATTGAGGGAAAATGAAAATGTTTATAAACTCCTTTTATTTTTTTATGTTTTAATTTAAAGTAGACATAGGCATCCTGGGAGGGGGCGGGGGGGGGGGATTGCTTACAGCTGTGATCACTTACTCTGTTGACTAGAAGAAAGGAAGTCAGAAAATGGTGCTGCTTTTCAGTTGACAAAATACTAAAATACATGTATATTTGCACAGTAATAATCATTTATTTATTCACTCATTAAAATATTTACTTAAGCCCAGAGGGGCCAGGGGTCAGCAAACTTTTTCTGTCAAGGGCCAGAGTATAAAATATTTCAGGTCTCTGTCATACAGTCTCCTTTGTTGTGCTTTTGTGTTTGTGTTTTTACAATCCTTGAAAAAGGCAAAAACCATTCTTAGCTAGAGGGACAGCAAAACAAGCCAGAGGACCTGGCCCTCAGGCTATAATTTGCCCGATATGTAGTAGGCAAGCAAGGAAGTTCAAATATGTCTTTTCTTACATCTATGTATTGCTTTAGAGTTCACAAAATGCACTCATCCATATAGTCTTACTGCGAACAAACCTGGTAAGTAGCTGTTACTATCATTTCCATTTCCAGATGGAGAACTAAGGCTCAGGAAGATAAATTTGCCCGCCGAAGGTCAGACAACAAATTAATCATTCATTCATTCAGCAAATATTTATTGATTGCTACTCTGTGTCATGTTCTCCACCTCGAGCTGGGGATAAAATAGCAAAGTAAATAGAACGTCTAGTCTAATGGAGCTTCCAGCCTTATAGGGAAGATGGATATTGACAAAAGAATTTCACAGATACCTAATTAATTACAGTAATGATCAGTTCTATGATGGAGAAATACACTTTGCGGTGCAGGCACACTTAATAAGGGGACTTATCCTGACCAGGAAAAGTTTCAGTGAGAAAAATAACCTTTGAAATGCATGATAGGGATGATTAGCCTTCGATAGCAGGAGCTGGCACACTGCGCCCCAGCCCACAGCCCGTGTGTGTGTGTGTGTGTGTGTGTGTGTGTGTGTATGTGTCAGGCACACAGTCATGCTCGTTCATTTGCAAGCTGCCTGTGGGTGTTTTCACACGACAATGTCAGAGTTGAGTAACTATGTCTGAGACTGTGTGACCTCTTGACCCCCAAGTCTGACATATTTACTCTCTGGCCCTCTCCTAAAAACGTTTGCCAGCTTTGGATCTATAGAGAAAGGAAAACTATAAGATCGGAGGTCCTCAGTGAGGGCGTCCTTCTGAGAAAAGAAGGCAACTGTGTTTAGCATAAGGCATAAGGGAAGAATGTCTTGGGGTGTCGTTGGAGAGGTAGATGGGGGCCAGACCTAGAGGCAGGGCCTTTGTACTCTTATTACAGACTTTTTACATGATCTGGTTACTAAGAGAAGACATTAAAATAATTTTTTTTTAAATAAAGGAGAATGACTTGATCAGATCTGCATTTAAAAAAATAGTTTTCCAGCTCCCGAGCAGGGAATGGATGGGAGCAGAGCTGTAGTGTTTGCGCCAGGCCGGTTAGGGAGAGACTGGAGCAGGTACCAGGCGAAGGTGATGGCTTCCCCTGAAAGTGTGGATGCTCATTATACATGGGAGCGCATTATATATGGTATTTTGGAGGTATGATCAGGACTTAATAATTGATTGGCTATGTTGGGTCGAGAAAGGGGGCATATCAAGGATAACACCCACATTTCTGACATGAGCCATGGATACATGGTAGTGCCACTTACTGAGCACTAGAGAATGCTCACAAGGAGCCCGTTTGTGGTTGAGATGGTCTAGGTTTGAGACAGACCCAGTATAAAACTTTTACTATGTTCAGATACATTATGCAAACGGAAATGAAGAAGCTGGTGGACATCATGCACGAAGCTTAGAAGAAATGTCTGGGCTAGAGATAGAAATCTCCAGTAGCTTATGGAGGATATTTGAAACCTTGTGAGTAGATGAGGTCACCTAGAGAGATAAATAAAGGAAGAAGGGTGTACGGATCCTAGAGAACACCCGTGTTTTTAAAGGTAAGGAAGAGGTTGTCAATAGAGATTGAGACAAGTGGAAACCAAAAGAGCATGTTACTGTGGGTGCAGAGGGATGGAAATACTTCAGGAAAGAGGGAGTGACCCACCAGAGGCTGCTGGGAGAGAACATAGGGCTGAAAAGCATTCACGGGGCTTAATGACATGGACACCACTGATTACGTTAACAAAAGTATTTTTAGTATAAGATTAAGTGCAGAAACTGCATTAGAGTAGATTGAAAAGTGTGAGTTGAAAAGTAACGAAATAGCACACGTAAGCTTCTTTTTTCATGAGATTTGGCTGCAAGGGGAGGTGGGAAGCAAGAGGGACAGCAAGAGAGACAGACCAGCCAACTGGTGGGGGGAGGGTGTTTGAGGAGGGGCCTTTTGGAACAGAGAAATTTTGTTTTAAGTTGGAGTAGATGTGGATGTATTCAATTCTGATTATCGAGAGACCATTAAAGTGGAAAAGTCAGGAAAGTTATGTTTTCCAGCTGGTGGTTTGGAGCTCCTAGTGTCTCCAGAGGCGGTCCAGGGAATTCATGGTAAAGGTAGCAAAGGCATTGTTTCCAGTTAGAATCAGTATTGGTTCCTAGACAGGGTCGGGCAGAAGTAACGCCCTTTTTTAAAGTCTGTAGCAGTGTCACGGTGTACACGGCGCGGGAAAGCCCCAGACCCCGTGGAGGCCCCCTGAGCGTGCTCACGTGCTCTTGTGTGGTCAGGTGCTGTGTCACTAACCCCCAGCAATCCTGGTGGTTGTGTCAGTTATACCGTTTCACATAGTTTTTTTTTTCTTATATTAATGTATTGTCTATCAAAACCATTGACTGAAGATATGAAGCTGCTGGCTGAACAGTAAAACACTGATAGTGAGTTCACAATTGATGTCTTCTGTAAACTAAACTCAGAATGATCTTTACCAAACCCGAAGCTGTATTTTTTCCCAACAGAAATGTTATTTTCAAAAAAAAAAAAAAAAAAAAAAAAAAAAGGGATTTCCCTGGTGGTGTAGTGGCTTAGGGCTTCGGCGCTGGTGCTGTCGGCACTGCGACCTGGGTTCGATTCCCGGTCAGGGAACTACCCACATACCAAAAAGCAAAAAAAAGAAATGTTATTTCACAAAAACAAGTGTTAAAATAGGAGCTACAGTGTTGACTTCTATCTAATTTGACATTTCATTTTGGGGGAAATTCAGACCACTCACTATTTTCAGAAAAATATTAATACTTGAAAATTGAAGCCTGAAATCTTAACCTTTATTTCATCATTTAAAAACACAAGACAAAATATTGGAAGATAGTGTCCAACTGTATTCTAAAAGAAGTGTACACCATAACCCAGTAGGATTTACCCTGGTAGCCAAGGCTGGTTTAACATTTGAAAATCAATTAATGTAATCTGTCACATCAATAGGCTAAAATAGAAATATTACATGACCATATCAACAGGAGCAGAAAAGGCATTTGACAAAACCCCATTGTCAGTGAACTAAAAATAGAGGGAAACTTCCTCACATTGATAAAGAATGCTTACAAAAACCTACGCTAACATCATACTTAACAGTGAGAAACTCGAAGTTTCCCCACAGAGATCAGGTACAAGGCAAGGATGTTCGCTCTCACCACTCCTTTTAACATTATACCGGAAGTTCTCACTAATACAATAAGGAGAGATATGCACACTGGGAATGAAAACATAAAACTGTCTATGTCCACGGATGACCTGGTCACCTTTGTAGAAAATGTGAAAGAATCATCAGAAAAACTTCGGGAATTAATAAATAATTATAACAGGGTTGCGGGATATAAGGTTAACATACAAGAGTCAATTGCTTTCATGGTTGTATATAGCAGCAATAAACAAGTGGAATTTAAAATTAAAGACATAATACCATCTATATTAGCACCCACCCCCAAATGAAATGCTTAGATATAAATCTAACAAGATATGTACAAGATCTATGCGAGGAAAACTATAAAACTCTGAGGAAAGAAATCAACAACTAAATAACTGGAGGGATATTTCATGTTTCATGTTCATGAATACTTGTCAGGATGTCAGTTATTCCCAATTTGAACTATAGATTTATGACAATCCCAATCAAAATCTGAGCAAGTTATTTTGTGAATTTTTGACAAATTGATTCTAAAGTTTATACGAAAAGGCAAAAGACCCAGAATAACCAACACAGTTTACATGAAAAGAAGAAGAGAATTGGAAGACTGAGGCTACCCAACTTCCATACTTACTAGTAAAGTTGCAGTAATCAAGACAGTGTGATATTTGAGGAAGTACAAACAGGTCAAGGAAACAGAATAGAGAGGCCAGAAATAGACCCATATAGAATCAGTGGCTCTTTGATTAAGGAGCAAAGTCAATACAATGGAGCAAAGATGAAAAAAGAAAAAAAAAAAAAACGTTTTCAACAAATGGTTTTGAAACTACATGCAAAAAATAATAAGAAATCTGGATACAAATCTTACACATTTCACAAAAATTAACTCAAACTGGGTCACAGACCTAAATATAACACAGAAAACTATGAAACTCCTAGAAGATAACCAAGGTGACCCTGGTATGGTGATGATTTTTTAGATACAACACCACAGGCAGGATCTCCTTCCTTGCTGGTGGGAATGCACAATGGTACACTTCAGAAGACAATTTGGCAATTTCTTACAAAGCTAAATATATGATCCATCAATTGTGCTCCTTGGTTTTTGTCCAAAAGTGTTTAAAAACTTTTGTCCACCCACAACGAGCACACAGATGTCTAGAGCAGCTCAGTTCATAATTGCCAAGACTTGGAAGCCCCCAAGACGCCCTTCAGCAGGATATTGAAAACGCAGTATTCCACGGGCTGCCTCCGTACCCCGCAGAGCTCCCTCGTACTGCACAAACTTCTGATGATTTGGGGGAAGGATTTACTTATTACTGCATTACCAGTGTAGTACTTAGCTCATCTTGGTTTTCAAATGCTGCTGTTCTTGCTTTGAATCATAAATTGATCCCAACTTAGCTTCCACAGTCATGAACTTCGTGGGGACTTTTGTTAACCTCCTACAGTACAGTATCACCTATGTGCATCAGCAGCGTATTGGTTTCTCAGTAATTATGTTTCAAGTCCAACATGCATTGCATTTCAAACTTGAATCATCTGAGTCTCTTTTGCTGAAGCGAATGTAGGTATAGTTTCCACCTCTTATCATCCCCCAACCACCGTTTTGCTTCAGAGAGGTATTCCTGTGGGTGAGGTGCTGCTTGGGAATCTGTGTTTTTAAATAACTAACAGCATACTATTAAAGGTAAAATTGCTGTGATATTTTATATTTATATGCCTTCCTTTTATAATACCCAGTGATCGGAAATGATAAGTAATCCAGACGTGTCTAGGAGAGGGGCTCATTGGACCTTGCTTATTTTGAAATGTTTCTTTGCTGTCACCGACTTTCATTTCACTGGGCCTCGGAGGAGTGTGGATTAGGTAGGCTGCCACCTCTCAGGGGTCTAAGGGCATCAGCAGCTATTGCCCAGAGAAGTCGGAAGGTAGGAAAGCCAGGAAGAGCTCAGAGAACTTGAACCTTTCCCTGAAATTATACCAAAATGATAAGCCAATTGGGATGAACAAGTAATCTTATAAATCCACTTATTCCAATGGTTATTGACAAACGCCTAAGAGGACCGGAAGCCATGTTTGATCACGCTTCGTGGGGAAGACCATGAAGTAGTTTTTACATGCGTGTGAACAGAAGGAAAACCCTTTTCTCCTTATCACCCATGGAAAATAAGCAACAGTTTAAAGAGCAGGTATTTGAAAGGCATTTTTAGAAATACAGAAAAGCAACATTAAAGTGGCTTTTGAGTCACTCTTTTCCACTAAATGCAAATTTCAATGTTTATATGCTGGGCAAATGTGTCATTAGGAGAAAGCAGACATCCCTCTAGCTGGTGCATTTGCTGACTCTGGCTGCTAAGTGAAGCTCAACCCGGTTTCTGCAAACGTGGGGATGGGGGTGGGTGGGTATTACGATGCCAACCGTGCTGTTCACACTGAAGTGTTTGCTAACCAGCCATAGCTACTCATCTGCTACTTCTTCATCTTCTCCTTTGGCTGGTATCGCCTCACTTTCACATTTCTTTTCCTTCCTTTATTGCTTTGCTTTGGCTCTTTGTTCCTAGATACCCACTCATGGCCAGATTTCCTACTCTTTTACCGTGCAATGCTGTGCCGTGGGTGTGGCTGTGTTATCTAAATAATACACTGTTAGGCTGTATTATCTAAAACCTGAGCATTTCTAATTATGAAACATGGGTTTTTAATCAACTCTGTAGGTGCTAGGAAACTCTGAGTCCTTAAAAAAGATGTTAAAGGATATGTAGACATTGAACTATCTTAATTAACCCCGAGGTTATGTTATCAACTTAGATCAGCACTTAGGAAGAAACCCATGAAAACTGGAGTTGGTCATAATTTCTTTCCCTTTCTGAACTTTGTTATAGAAAGAAATGCCTTAAATCAGCTTGATTCTTTAGCATCATAGAAACTCATTCAGGAAAGTTGGATAATGGGAGAAAAATTCTCTATGCTGGCCAGATCTTAATTTCTACTCTGTATGGAATATCTGTATGTAGGAGGGCTGTCTGGAAAGTACCCAGCCGTGGGGTATGAAGAAACAGAGGCGCTTATGTCTGGATTGTTTCCAAACAGCCCTCCTGCGTCTAGGTTAATATTGCTGGTTTTCCATGGCAGAAAGAGGCTTGCTCAAGATTGAAATGAATTAAGCCTTGCATTTTCAATTCCCAAAATATCTTGGGTTGATAGCAGTTCAAGTAAACTCACGATGGTGTTTTAGCTGAGGTATAAATTTGGCTGTGTAGTAAATAGTTCGTCATATTCTACCCAGAGGTGATTTTTACACCTTTAGCAACAGTGTGGCTTGAGGCTGAGCGCTTGAGAAACGGATCTTCGAAGGCTGACAGTTTGGGGCAGATGTGTATCTATACCTCCAGCGTCACTGGTTGTAAATTCACTATAAAAATCTTGCAGCCATCTGGGGAGCAAAACGGCCGAGGTCTGCTCTCGCCGTGATTGTAAGTGTGGAGGAGATTTGTGTGACTTCATAGACACTGGATTGATATAAAGGAGATATGTCAAGCAGTAACTACCCGGCACGCTGCTGGGATGTGTCTGCAGCCAACTTCCTGGGGTGGCCGTTTCTCAGACATTCAAGTGTCACATTCAAATGTGTCATAGTGCCTGTGTGACATGGTGCTGCTGGATTTTATGTCTGTTCTACCTTCAGGGTAAAGCCCTATTTAAAAAAAAAACCCACAAAAGTCCTTTCCCCTAGTATGTGCATCTGACCATTTTTTTTCAGAGAGAGAAACCGAGTCACAGCCCCACTGTCTGTCAGAGTTTTACAGTGGATTTCTCCTTCTCAGAGAAAAACTTACTATGCGTCTGGGCCACCGCAGGGTCAGCTCCGAGCCACCGCGGGATCAGCTCCGAGCCACCGCGGGGTCAGCTCCGAGCCACCGCAGTATCAGCTCCGAGACTGCAAAGCCCTTCCTAATTTATGTAAATGTTTGGCTGTGTACCTCCACAGTTAGAGCTATTAGAGTTTTTGCTGATGTGCTTGGAACATCTCCAGCAAAATAGTCCATTAAAATTCAAATCCTTTCCCAATAATTGAGACAATCAATTTACATTAAACAAGGCACAATTATAATTTCATGTACAATTTAAATTCTATAGAAAATAATCAGTATGTAATAAAGAGGGACACTTATTTTGATGCAAAGGGATGTTTTTATAGCCTGCATAAACAAACCTTTCATATTTTCAAACTAGTCCCCTCATTATCTTTGGTGTAGGGGAACTCTGTTGTGTTTTATTTGGATGTGGGGACAAGTGTGTGTCCATGGCTGCATGTTTAATGAGCCACGTGACTTTCTCTCAATGGCATTTAAATCGAAAGGGTTGGGATGGAATCAGGTAGGCACTTGCTAGCTGTCTGACATGGACTCACTCTTATGAAAAGAACAAAGAGGACACACGTTGCACGAATTTGTTGCCTTCGTGCCGGCATTCGTGAAATGGGCATGGTGCGTTCACCTTTACCTGTGCATGGTGGCCCAGGTACCTATTGCGCTGCCAGGGATTGCGTGTTGGATCCTCAGGCAGACTCTCAGAGGCGTTAGGGAAGGATGCATAGCCTCGACTGGGGCGTGAAGCTGTCATGGTTGTCCGGCTTTGTGCTGAAGGGCTTCAAACCCCAGCGAGCAGGCTCACGAGCCCACCGGCCTCGATGACTGTGCCTGAGTCCCCCACAACGCCCCATGGTAAGCTCTTAACGAGTCTGCTCATTGTCCATCAGGACACCGAGACCGCCGGAGAAGTGTCATTAGGGAGAACACAGTGACATCGTGAACAAAGTCACGACAAGATAGAAGACAAATGCTGTCAGCGCCCGCAAGTACACTCGTGTTTGGCTTCCGCTTGCTGTGTCTGTCTGCTTCTATAAACGGTCCAGAATAGAAACCGGATGTTTGAAATCTCTCTCCCCCTCACACGCTCCCCTCTCCCTCCTGTCTTCCTTCCTCTTCAGTTATTAGTAGACTTGCTATTTTTATTATTTTTTATTTATATTCTTGTTTTTTCAATGTTTGCCATTTGTGTGGATAACACATTAATTTTTAATGAAATATTTTCAGACTCGTGGAATAGCTGAATCATAAGAAGCGAACTTGAAATCGATGTTGACTCCAAGACAGCATATAAACTGACTATGACACGCCTAACTTTTCCCACTCACAAATGGCAAGGGGTTACTTCCAAAGATGATATGTACTTGGTTGTAAATCTCTTATCTTCGTATATGAGCCTAGTTGTGTCATTGTTATGGCACAAAGACTAAGTCAGGCAACATTCTAATAATTGAAGTGAAAGAAATATCAAAACAATGTGTTAGGCAATGTGCTCTCCAACAATTTTATTTTTATCTAGAAACACATATTTCTGTCAAGCCTCATTGCTGTGAAAGAAATTCAGTTGTGACTGAAATGGAGCCTTGAGCTTACTGTTTCATTTTAGTTCTGTTGCAGAACTAAAGATCTTGAAGAAGGCAGCATATGTTTCTTTGAGCCATTTATTTTCTACAATCAGTTATTGTTTGTAGTTTGTATTGGTAAAATTAATACTGGAAATTATCTAAACAATTTCATATTGCATACTCTTCCCAGAACTATAGCTTTGTAATCTACCGTAGTTTTCCGTATATGAGACGACCAATACTTTTCTAACCCAACATTAAGAAATCACACCAACCAGTGACTGCTATGTGTAAGACGAGCCCCCCAAGTATTGGTTTAACAATTTTGGACAAAAGTATCATCTTATCCACAGAAAACTATGGTACTTTGGAACTGTAGATTAATAAGAATAGTTTTCTACAAAAGGTTTTCTCTTACAGAACATTCGAGATGTAACATCTTACAGAACTTCTTCCTATTCTCCAATTTTAAGGATATCAGTGATCAATTTTATGTTGGTAGCTTTACCGAGGTTGTAATACTCAGGCTAGCAGGTTGAACCCACGGCCCTGGGATTAAGAGTCCCAAGCTGTCCCAGCTGAGCTAGGCAGGACGTGGCTATGTCGGTAACTTAAACCTCATGTTAATCATTTTTATGTTTTCTTTTTTGTAATTAGAACGTCTAAATAATTTTACTTTTTCCCAAGTAAATTTACTTATTCTTCATATGAACAATGAATTTATATTTTCCCCAAATATTTCTATTCCAAATAATAATAATAATAATAATAATAATAATAATAATAATAATAATGTTTTAAGGACCTCATATCTTGTATGAGCTGAAGCACAGACAGAATGGCATTTGAAAGAGTCAAAACAGACCCGAAAGGTTATATAGTTCAACCCCTTCTCTTATTATCTACCCCTGACCCTCCGTCCCTACCCCAAACACAGCCAATTTATAAATGAGGAAACTGAGGCCCAAAGAGATAAGTTGACTTCCAAAGCTACCGTTCAGGTAATGACTAGAATCTAGGTTTTCTGACTCCTGGTCTAATGTTTTCTACTGCACCCACCCAATAATGTTACGTCTTCCCAGAAGTAAGGAGATGGGCCAGTACTCATTAATAAACAAAAGGAAAATGTTATGTGTGGATGAATAATTAGACGGTCGGCAGACGCTGTCTTATCCCATAAGCTTGAGACCAGAAGTTGGATGGTCAGGAAACCCTAACGAGGATTATATGATGCACGTGTGGGAGGGCTGTCTGGAAAGTATCCAGCCATGTAATATGAAAAACAGAGGCACGTAGGGTTGGATTTTTTCCGGACAGCCCTGTGCGGATCACCTGATCGGGATGGCCCGTCATTCTCCCTGGGTGAACCACGCCCACATCACACCTTTCGATGCACACAGTTTGGGTTTCTGCAAACCAGCTGAGGACATGCAGGCGCCTCCATGCAGAATTGCTAGTTCTAGTGACTCTCTTCGACGGAGTCTTTACAGTTACGTCCTGCACACCTAATCGGATAGACTTCTTTTAAAACTCAAGCTTTGTTGACTCTTTTCCAGTTATTCCTTGCATTTTCCTAGACTCGGCAAACCCTTTTTTAAACAATCTTATTTCTGAGTTCACTAAAAATTAGTTGTGCTTCGGTAGGCAGGTCTGGGAAGAAACCCGACTGACGTTGGGGACAATGGGTGGGAGCACCTGTGCCCCGTCGTGCTGGCGAGTAGCCGTCAGGGGCCGTAGTGTTGAGTGTCCCCTGCACGGCGTTCAGTACCTGCGACAGAGAGAACAGAGAGTGTGGTTCATTTTGGGGTCAGGGTGAGCGGCCGTCCAATCAGAGAGCTTCTCCCGAACTTCAGAAGGAACGACTAGAGCCGGGCAGATGAAGATGGACAGCACACTGACTAGCTTTGTAAGAAGAATCCGCTCTGCATTCTCCAAGCGTAATCTTTCCCTTTGTACCAGAGACCGACCGACCGACCTGGAGACGGAGGACCGGGAGCTTCTTTGTTCCCTTTTTGCTTTCTCCTCTCCGGGGTTGGGAAGGCCAGCCTTGACCCCACACCCTGGCCAGGCTCGTGGAGCATTCTTATACCAGCAGACTTTCCACGGTCGCTTGGCCTTCAAAGCAGTGACCACTGTCCAGCCTAGAGAATCACCCCTCGTGTCCAGGTTTTCAGGTGGCCTGCTTACTCAGGTGGGGGTGCTGGGGGCTGCAGCCCTGCTTTGTTGAGGGAGATCCACTCCTTGCATAAAGATCCACTCCTTGCATAAAGTTCTGGAAGCATTGCTTTCTTAGGAGGATGCACTGTTAAAAACTGCAAATGGTTTCAGAATGGGTTCAGGTAAATTCTTGGATTAAGAACCCATGCCTGGTTTTTCGGGCACTGTGAATGCCTTAACTCTCCTTCCTGAATGATGAATGAACAAATCAACAAGCAATGAACAACTGTCCTCGCTCTGAGTTGCATGGATAGAATCCTTCCACTGGTCCTTTTATCTTTCCTTTTTTCTTTTTTTTTTTTTTTTTTTTGGTCTGAGCATCCATTCCCTTTTCCTTTCTTAAGTGGGTCATAGCATTTATCAAGATGATGATTATAGCACACAGCTGCTTTGCCAAACATGTGCTATCTAACTGCCTCTTCTCTCCCTTGCTGCATTAGCCGGGCCCCAAGGGGTGGGTGACAGTTTTCCATAAGTATTCTGTGGACACTCGGCCCTACGGGATGGTCTCTGAGTAAAGGAATGCAGGCTGTTTTCGTCTGGGGGCACAGTGCACAAACTCTCCACTCTTTGGAGGGTCAGAATGCACATTAGTCTATTGCAAGTCTATCATGAGGACGTGGCATAAGGGCTGCAAACTGCCCTGCAGGGATGGTTTTGGAGACACGTCACCACCCTGGGAGTGGCAGTGACCCACTGTGGCACTTCATAGAGGCCCACATGGTTTTGCCCTGGCTCCGTGGTCATCTTTCATCCCCTCACCCCTCCTCTTCTAATCCGGGTTTTAATTTCCACTTTATTCCTTTTACACACACGTGTGTGTCATGATCCCCAAGTCCATGCTGCCTAAGTCACTGCCAAACAAAGGGGATCTGTCTTCCCCAGGTGAGACCTGAGGCCACCCACCGACACTGTCAGGGAATGGGTATAGAGAGGAGGAGGTCCTGGGGACTCGGTGGCCTCTACCCGCTACGTGAGCGGGGACTCGGTGGCCTCTACCTGTTACACAAATGCTTTGACTTTATGCCACCTCTCTGGCTGTGATGAGCAAGGAAAGTCAACATCTATTTTGTCTCAGTTCCTGGGCTCTTGTCATCGACCATCTTCGTCCTTCTCCGGGATCCATGATCATTTCAGAAATAAGATTGGCATTTAATAATTTATTAATTGGCTC